>CM021109.1:322153826-322753826 GCA_007115665.2 Sequoiadendron giganteum | reverse complement strand
AAATTGATTTCATAAATCATTTTAATTAAATGTCCATTTTCTCCCACTTGCCTTTTCCTCAAAATAAATAATTTGGAAAAATTATTTATGCTCCACTTGCTCAGAGATTCCTTCTCATGAATTAATTGATTTCAATTTTTAATTCCTCCATTTTCTTCCTCCACTATCTCATTTTCGAATCTTGGTCGTTGATCATCTTTGGGCTCTTTCTAATCTTGACTGTTCATTTCGTTACCTCCACTCTTTTGTGTTGCATGTCTTCTCATTCGTCAATCTTGGAATCTTTCTAGAAGCTTGATCTTGATCGTTTGTTCAAAAGGTTGTCTATAAAAGAAGTCTTCCTCCTCCATTTTTAATTTAACAACCACTTATCTCTGACTTTCATGCTCACTATTTGCAGGTATTTGCACATGTTTAACTTGATCTGAGGGCATATTTGCAAAGGCATATTTAGGAGAGATGATAAGTTTTTCAACTTCAAATATGGGGAGTGTTTTTACTTGAATACTTTCATTTTCCTCATGCTTGTTTGTTTTCTCTTGTTTAGATTGGGTTATTAGCTTAGAAGTGCTATGGTTGTCACTAGAATCTAGGCTGGTTGATTTTTACCCATCTTACACCAATCTATAGAAGGAACTCCATTTTCTTGATAAAGTTCCTATCATCTCTCAAAGTACCTTTTAGGTACTTTAGTAAAATAAATAAATAAATAAAATCTAGCAATGAAAACCCTTGGGCATTGCTAGACGGTTATAATTTGAAAACCATATTTTCAATAGATTGTAACTAAAATAATACTCCTAGATGTGAAAACAATTTTTTTTGGCATCTCTAGACAACAAACGATTAAAAATTGGGTTACCAACATTTATCTTGTCAATTAAAAAATGAAAAAAATAAATAAATAATCAAACAAAGTCTTACTACTAAGAAGTATTGTCTACTATGTTACATGAACTTTACTTCTTGTCGAGTTCTTGCCACCTCAACTACATTCATGCAACATCTTCACAAGTTATTCAACCCACTCAAACTTCACGTACAACATTTGTGACCATCATTTCATTTTATGGTATCACAACCAACTTGGAATGTGATAATCACTACGGCTTCTCCTCATACGTCATATGGTGTGCAACTTGCTTGCTTCTCAATGTTTGTACCATTTTTCACTTGATGCATGTCATTATTTTTCAAGCATCTATTCATGTTCATTATATTTCACACGTGATCTTGTATTTCACATGTGAATCTCCTTCGTACCATTATTATACATACATATCAGCTCTACCAACCCCCACATCAACGTCCACATTGGATATTTCTCTATGAATTGGTAACATGTATTTTTCATTTCTTTTGGAATTATTAAATATATTTTATTTCTTAATGATAAATGATGGCATGATTTGAGATGGGATCATCTTTAAGTCAGGGGAAAATCTAACATTATATCCATATTAAGTAAACAACCTGTGTATTTATTGTTCCACTTTTGGTAATTATCCCTAGATCACAAAATCTATAAGCTATCTTGTCCACAACTTGTGTTGTAAAGCCCAAACCACTTTATTTCTATTTAAACCAACTTTCTACTTTTTACTAGCACAGTCATTGTTACCCTATACTGTCCAATCTCATGGTTTCATAGAAATTCCTACCATAGTCATGGGTGGAACTCATACACACCCTAAACCCACAAATATGACACAACGGTGAGCATGAAATGAGGTTTATAAAAAATTTAAATAGTTGAATCTACATGAATACTTCAAGTAGTTGTGTGGGTATGATTATGATATTGCTAGAGACATTGCTATTGGATTCCACCACAATGAAGTTACTCTGCGACGAGTTTTATTTCATGTCTCTGTTTAAATTATGGCCAAAGTTACTTGGTTACCACAAAAAGGAAAATATTTCCTTCCTATAGGGTCTAGTCGAGTGATAGACTTAAAGCTAGTGTGTAAGTAGTTTCTACAACATGGAGAGTTCATCGAGATGGTGCAAGGATAGGGCACAAAATGGGATACTTTACCCAAGCCATGGGATGTAGTCACTAGATTTTTCATCCATTATATTACCTATGAAGGAAGGTATGCCTATGTGTTCACTCATCATTTCAAATTGATGTTGCATTTGAATAATGAACTATTAGTAAATGTTCCATATTTTCTTTCATTCATTGCAATAGGCAAGTAAAGAAGTAAAAAATGGGTGAGAGAAATCTCTTGCCCACCATGGACTGATTAAATTGTTAGTAATTAATGGACTAAAACTAGTCAATCCTCCCCTCAATTGGGATTTTTTTGTTCAAAATGAGGATGATGAACAAAGTGGTTTAGCCTTTGAAAACCATGCAAATCTTCTTGAAGCACCTAAGGAGGAGGCAATGAATGAAGGGACCTTTGTACCCATTTTTTTTGAAAATATGTCCATATATGTTGCAACTAATGAAGTTGTAAGAACAAGGCCTGAGTTTACCAAACCTAATGGACTAGTCACCCCCAAACCTAGATGAAAAATCTCAAAAGAAATAGAAATGGGGAACTAACTTTGAATATAACCTATGGAACCTAGCTCTATGGTTGGGTTGGAACAAAAAGATGACAACTCTAACATGGAAGTCCTAGCTACAACCCTTATCAAAGGAAAATATTGCATGAGCAGGGAACAACAAAGACAAAACAAACAAAAGAAAAAGGAACATTAAATGAGGGCTACATCTCCGAGTGATTCCCTTATGTTTATAGAAGAAGAGACCTTTTCTCAAGAATAAACTCTTGTACTTGAAAACAAATACCCTATGTCTAAAATCGATAGGGATGAGAACACTCAATTACTAATAGAATAAATACTTGAAACACATAATTTGCAAGAACATGTGGAATCACCTAAGAGCACTACCGATCCAACACCTTCTAGGGATGGAACTAAATCACCTACCTTGGGAAGCCAACAAGAGGAGGAAGTTCAAGATTTAACACAATCCTTTTTCAAAAAAATTCTAGAAGAAGCAAAGCATAAAAAATAGTCCTCACATAGCAAGAAGAGATTTGGACCCTGAGAGATATGGTCAACCAACTTAAAAGTGAAAATAAAAACTTGCATGGGTAGCTATAGGAAGTTACCACCATACATGAACAATTGAGGGAGGATATCAATAGGTTACAAAATAAATTGGATCAGTCAACAAAGGATAGATAACTCTACATAACCCTTGAAGAACATGAAAAACAAATGAATGATTTAAGGATAACTTGGCAGACTACAATCACAACTACAGTTCAAAAATTGACCACAAAGTCAATTCCTCTAGGCAACATGATTTGTACTTCACTATGCATGAGGACATGAAAATTCCTTAAGTTGGGGGTAAAATGATGGGATAAAAACTTGCCTTGTTTTAAACCTTTCCATCCTTTCTTTTATTTACTTTTTATCTTCTTTCTGTCACCTATTTTTCCATTATTTATTTATAAAGAGATAAAATTATTTAATGTATTTTAAAAGGATGAAGGGTATCCTAACTATCGATTCATAAGGGAATTTAATCCTAATTTGGGTGAATGATTTAAGATTGAAAAGGATCACAAATGAAAAATATCTAGCTTAAGTACAAGCCCCAATTTTGATTGCAAGTCAATAGAGTTAATGGATGGAAATCAATGATTTTGTTAAGTTGTTAGCATTGTTTAAAATGTTATCAACTAGTGGCCAAGAATAGTTTGTTGAATGTTATGGGTCATAGGTCAACATAACTATATCTTTTATAATTAGATATTTTTATAAACTACATAAGTATATATATCTGATATATCAACTAAAAAATTTCATATCACTACTCCAAAACATATATTGAGCTATAGTAATATCATTTGCATTTGGATATGAAGGTGTTTGTTTGGCATAGTTTTTTAATCACCTCATTAATTGGGAGGAGGGCCCACTCTTCAGAAGGCTTGGTGAAGTTTAGTTTTTATTTTAATTATATTTTTTTATGCCTATGTTATTCATTTAATTTGAAGTTTTTCATGTCATAACCATTATCATTACTTGTGAAATTGTATCGAAGTGATTTATGAATGGTTTTATGCTAGATATATCATTTAGATGGTTTAAAGATATTTTAGTTACTTATCATAAATATTATGTGATTTGAATTTATAGCCTTTAAGTTAATTTCTCAAACAAATACAAGAGTATATCTCATGTCATAAATTATTCTATTCCTATAGCAGGCTTGAAGTTCCTGTCATAGACTATAATATTCTCTTATTGCATCCTATGGATAATTTTTTACAACAATACTTTAGCATTCCAAAATACTTTAGGGTTGTTACATATCATCTCACTTGACTTACTACCTTCAACTCTTAGGTATATAGCCATTACATCTTTCTAAATTCTTAGGTCTTGAATTGAAATAAGGATTAAACTAAATTATGAACCTAAATACCAACACATAACTCAAAATTATTATCCTCGGTTTTATCCTAATAGCTATAACCAAAAATGTGTTAGTGGTTTAAAGATATGTCTTTGGCTAACATTTTTAAGCTACACCAATAGGTTGACTATAAAGGTGGTTAGATAAAATAATTGAAACCCCAAAAATAATGAACAAACTTTGTTGGCACTGATAGGCATTAATGAGTTGGGAAATTGTGGAGGTCCTAAAATAGTGAAGGTGTTGAAACAATGAAATTGCTAAAATAGCATAAGCATTGAAATAAAAGATACATTGTAATAGAAGCTAAAGTGGTAAAATAGGAAAAATTGAAAATAAACAGTTATACTTGAGAGGTGATGTTGATTCCATGTATGTGCTAAACTACATTAGTGCTAAATTATAGAGTGTAATAATGGATTTATGAACTTGCATATGATAAATAATAGATTTTAATGCTTTTTTTCTAGAAAATAGTAGAGACTTGAAAAAAATAATGTTATAAATGGTGGAAGTGATAGGAAAGCATGATAATAGATGAATAAAAAGAGAAGAGTCAAAAATATAAAAATAGAAAACAATGTCTCAAGTGCAAAAGAACTAAATGATAGGTTAGGAGTGTTGATCCATGTTTCAACTTATTTGTAAAAGCATTGATTTTTGAAAGTGCTGATTGGTCCATGTAAGCACTAAAATACAAATTAAAAGTGCTAAACCATGATGAGAAAAACATTTTATCTTGTAAATAGGGGGTTAAAAAATGATAGAAATGATGAAATAACACAAACACCTTATATGATGGGAAACAAAAAGTAAAAAAATAGAAATTAAAAGTTAGAAAGCTAAGATAGAAAAACTAAATGATGTTATAAATTCAAAAGCATTGGTTTGTTCATAGAAGCACTGTAAAATGTAGAGCAAAGCACTAAAGTACAAAATTGGACATAAAACTCACAAAAAAACTTAAGAAAAGTGATAGGGGTTAGAAGATTAAGCATGCCAAAATAAAGATAAAGAAAAATACACAAAGGATGAAAACATAAATATTCAAAGAACTAATCAAACTTTTTACCTTTTTTTATTTTCTCCTTCCATAAAGAAGAAATAGAGTCCACCCAATGCTCTACTTGATGTGTTATTTGTGATGCGTTTGTTATTGGGATGTGGTTTCTTAGTATACTATTAATGTGATAATAGGATTAGGATGATGGATTAATAAAATGGCATGATGATAGTGTGAAGTTTGGTGGTCAAATGGAAAACATGATGATAGCATAAGAGAGGATAAATATAAAAATTAAAAACATAAGGATAACATAGAAGTAGATGATAAAAATTAGAAAAAATGTAGTTAGGATCTAGATAGATGATTAAATGGGATGAGAGGCCTCTAATTTATAGATCTTCCAAGAGGAAAATGGAGTTCCAACAAACATTGTTTAATGGAGGGCTAAGATTTGAGGATGATGAAGGAAAGGATTGAAGGCTTAGTGTTGTGAAAAGTGTCATTGGAGGGATAGAGGTGTGTGAGTAAGATGGTATGTGTGGGAGTATTCTCACACATGTGGCATATATAATCACATATGTGGGAGATATGCTCACACATGTGGTTGATCCCACAATACTAGTTTACAATTTTTGGGCAAACTAGACACCAAACTATTTTTTTTAACTAAATCTTCACTTTCGAGCTCCTATAGCGGCTAAACCGTGAGGAATTTGAAGATGATGAAGACTAGTGATTTGTAATGTTTTGTCTATAGATTCTAAATATTTTCTTTTCATTTTTTTTGGAATCACATTGCACTTATTTTTCCATCTCCTTCGAAAAATAGTTTTTTTTTTTAAACAACATTTTTAAGGAGCGACGCTCACCATATACAACATAACTTATTTTGTATGAAGGATAAAATTCTAGTTTTTTCAAATTTAGATTTGTAAATATGATATCTAGCACTTTCATTTGGTTTTATAGTGTTTTATTGAATATTTTTTCCTTAATCAAGTTTCAAAGTCAAACCAATTACAATTCAAACATAGGCAGACTGTATACAACATAACCTTTTTTGTATGTATCGAAATTCTTTTCTTTTTTTTTGTTACTGGATCAAGGACATCAATACCTAGCTTGCACATATTTTTTAGAATTTTATTTTGATAATCTGCTATTTTTTCACATGTGCAAAACAAAGAGCTTGATTTTCAGTGAAAAACCTATGTTTAATCAAACTAAAAAAACAAATACATAATAAAACCAAAACATATTAAAATTATATTCATTAGATAGCTCATTCTGAGGACTACCATCATCTAGTTGGGTCTATGAAGTCTCTGATGGAGCCTCAAATTTTGTCCTTTGAGTTCCATTATTTAATTTTGCAACATTACTGGTTTGTTATGCTATTTGGGAAAAACCTAAGGTTGGGGCTTTAGTTTTGCCTTCATGAAATCCTAATGTTCTATCTTAAACCTTGGGTTGGATCTATTTTGCCATTAACTTTTTGAGGGAGGTTTTAAAATGACTTATGTCCCATTGAATCATCTAGGTCAGGCCCCTTTAAATAAATAGTGTTAAATATTTCGCCTAACTTTATTATTTCCTAAGTCTAGGTCAGCCTGTGCCCCGTGTTTAAGAACAACTTTAAGCCATCGTTTGTCATTGGCCTAGGAAATGTCCCCTTTCCCCTTTTAATAATTGTTTTATTTTGTAGGGAATGTTTTTCAATGACTGTCGATCATCCAATGGTTGATCCTGACTGTTCCCTGTGATATCCTGATGACATCACCACTAGTTTTCAACTAATTGTGAAATCACGGGCGAGCGCCATGTGTCTCAACTGTCGATGCCAAAAAAGATTAATAAAGTGTTTAATTTTTGTGTTGGGCTAAAATATGTTATAAAGTGGATTACTAAAGCAGCTACGAGATTTAGGTGCTTGAGATTGACGACGGTGTTATAATCTTGATAAAAAGTTGCTTGATGGTTATGTTTGGTGCTGGTGATCGCTGTGAATGAACATAATTGCCGATGGTGGGAATCAACGGTTTCCCGCCATCGTGTGATACAAAGATGCAGGATGTTCAGTGATTGCAATATTATGGGCAGGTGCCACATGTACTCCTTTGGTGTTGCGTATTTTGGTGGGCCCTCGGTGCTGAGATGGAGATTACATCAACCTTTTTGAAGGTGGTTGTTTGATAATCTAACAAAAATAAAAGATTGACGGCTGGAATTTAAATTCGCATCAAATGCAATTGGAGCCATTGGCGCGGCATGCAAATGAGCTTTAATGGCAGATGAGACATCTACTAGCTCAATTCAATTGACTTAAAGTATCTTCTTTCTTTCTATCTTCACCACAAAAGAATTCAACTATTTTTGAAACAGTTCAGAGCTAGAGATAAAGTTTTTTGAGCGATCACAGCGAAGTTTGGTTCTTTGCAAGGTGCGCAATCCCATGAGTTATTTTCTATAATGTTGGGTTAATTTGACTATGTTTTTGTGAAATATTGTATTGTGCTGGTCAAGGGGTTTGTTGATTATTATCGTAGGGTTACTGGTTCGTTTGAATTATTGGAAATTGCACAATTATGTTGAAATTTTGTGTTCTGGGTAGCCCTAGTTTGTTCAAGGATTTGAATTTTAAAGAAGCCCTAGTTGTTTGAGATGGCACCACCAAAGCAGCACTCTGGCCATGTTGATTATTTGCAAAGGAATTTATATGATGATTTTCTGGATCAACTCCCATTATCAACAAATGACAGAAGAAGGGGTTTGGTTTTAATGAGTGGAAAAACCCTAGGCGAGGGACTAGTGTGCAAAAAATATAATATTGCAAATGCTAGGGTTCCAATGACAGGTCTAGAAATGTTTAGGTTGTGGTATGGACAGCGAAACTTACCCCACCTCTTCTCTAATGGATGGAGATACGACATGGGGAAACTAGTAGTGCCAAATGTGTTTCTTGACGTGGACCTACTCAAAGCAGTGGCAGCACATTATGACCTAGTTACAAGAGTAATTAGGGATAATGATGGTGGGATTCTGCTAAGTATAAGTGCAGATGAAATTCAGCACGTTTTTGATTTGAGTGAGTCTAGCTCATTCTTGGTCCCAATTGATCTTGAGGAGATGAAGCAAGAATATGCGAGGTCTAAGCCTCTTTTCAAATTAAAGTTGCTTCCTCCTCATCTGGCCAGGGCAGGTAGTTCAATGATCCATATCAGCCTAAATGACCAAGAACCTTTATGGCTAAGTTGTTTTTCCAATCGCTTTTTGGTGACATTTTATTCATTATGTCAGATTTTGGGATTCATCCCAAATATAGTGATACCCATTACATATATGTTCATGGGGGCTCAAATTCAACATCCCAATTTCTCCATGGTGTATGACTATGCATCTTTTCTTGTAGAAAAGATACATGAGGGTTTGTTGAAGTTGCATGTGGGGGATGTTGGCACTCCTTTCTTTTGGTACTCCCTATTAATGCATATGTTCCTATACAAGAATGTCGACGTCTTCTCAGAGAAGATGGAGTTGAGGCAAGAGGTGAATGGAGAAAGATTACCAGTAAAGGTTTGGAGTGCAGACTTGTCTTACAACAGGGGAGGTGCCAACTTTGTGCAGTTTGATAACTATTTTTTCCTCCAGACATAGGGCTTGGTTGGTGGTAAATGTGCTGAGAGTTCCTGAAGATTTGCATGACTTCCTCCAACCAAAGGTGAGGAAGCCTGATTTAAAAGTCTGCCACAATTGGGGTGACATCATCTTGTACCCTGTAAGCACTGTCCTAAGGGTGTATGGTTTCTAGGGAGCCCCACATATTCTCCCATATAATGTACCATCAAGAATGGGGTTTATCGAGGTCATGTGGCAACTAGGATGTATTCATGAGGACAACCTGATAGGGAGAGGAAAAGGGACTTTGTTCACTAATTATACTATTGTTTCAAATTTTGTCTTTTCCAAGGGAGGATGGGTCCGTTTTGGAAGGTTTTTTGATGATTTTCATTTGAAGAATGGATATAGGAGGCAGCATGACCCTGAAGGATTCTTTGCTTTGTTCAGGCAACGAATTAAAGGTGGCAAGTTTACACATGAATTCAACTTTCCTGAAGACCTAATCATAAATGAATTTGATTTGAATAGGCATGAATTGAATAAAGAAAAATGGATTGCATATGAGAAGTTGTTGGCCATAGTGCATAAAATGGATCCAAAATATGATCCATTAATGGAGTTTACTCCATTCCACAAGAGAATTGCTTTCTTGTTGGATAATTTTAAAGAGATCATGGGCACCTTGATGACCAAGAAGGTCAATTTAGAATTGGACTTTGGAATTCAAAGACCAGAGGTGAGGCCTGAAGAAACAAGGCCAACTTATCAGCCCTCAGTTGATCGGCCTCTATACAAGAGAAAGAGGAATGACATCAGTGATGAGGATGAGGGGGATAAGAAGGGAAAACAAATAATGAAAGCATCATCATAGCTAGGTCCAAGGATTATAGCATCCCAAGGGATAAGGATTGTTGATCTATATTCACCACTGAGAAGTGATCTTGCAGTGCTACCATCAGAGCCAAGTCCTAAGAGGCAAAGAGTTAAGGAAACACAAGAGGCTTTGATGGATAAGATAATTGTGATTGATCAAGACATGCAGGTTGGTATCCCTTCCCCTCTCAAATCAACATAGTTGGTGCTCTCTGATATGGATGTAAAGGGGTAGTGTGTACAAGATGTCAGAATGGAGGCCTGCAAGGCATTCTTGGATGATGATTCCTTTGTGAAGACTCTTATATTCTTGCAACTAGTTTGGAGGATGAAATTAGAGGAATACCAAAACAAGTGCAAGAGAAGAAGAGAATCAAGACCTGATAGGTCTGAGCAGGAGAATGATGATGAGGTTAAGGCTGAATTAATGGAAGAATTCAAAAGCATCACTCCTAAGGACAGAAGGAGACTTGTGACTCAGGCTGGTGTCCTATTTTTTCCTGAATGGGACATAGCCGATGTTGTAGCATTCAATGCTATCTTACAGTCCAAGCACCCTATACAAAATAGTGAAGAAGAGGTTAAGGCAGATTTGTAGGACTCTACCTTTAGTGAGGAGTATGAGACTCTGGCCATATGGGCATTGGCACCCCAGGGCAGAAATCCAAATGTAACTCATATTAGCCCAAACCTAAGGGGAGGGCTAATCATCATGAGAGCTTCTGAAACTTCAACAACAGAAGCTACAAGCCTGACAGTAAATGTGGCCAAATTGGCCCAAAAGGTAGTTGAAAGAGAAGAGGCTGAAAAGAAGAGCTTGATCGAGAAGTATAATATAATAATTGGAGAATAGAGTAGGATGCAACAAATGAATGTTGAGCTACAATCTGAAGTAAATAGGTTGAAAAATGGGTAGGTTGGAAAATCCTCCAGTGCTCCTGGTATTAGAGCATTACCTTCTATTTTAGGATCGTCCCCCCTACTACTCCAATTGTTTCTACTCCAGGATCCCCCATCCAGACACCTGCTCTTAGTCCTACATCGGGGCCAGTTGAAGAAGAAGTTGAGTATTCTGTGGATCCCACTAAGAAGCAAATGTTGAGTAAGATTACAGAATTATAGGCTGCCTCAAAGGAAAGTGAGGATTGTGCAATTGCCAAACAAAATGAGGTGGTTGACATAGTTTTAAGGCATCTAAATGAGAAGGTTGATGGTAGATTAACATCTTTTCATTCTTTATATTCTTTATTCTTGGATGGAATAAAAAACATCAATAGGGATCAAGAAATAGTTTTGTTGTTGGCTGAGAAGTGGATCCCTAGGGCCAATGATCTAGACATTATGTATAAGGCTTCTAGATTTAATGCAGATAGTAGGCCCCAGTCATTAAGGCCTACTCAAATCTTTGTGAAATCATTGAAGGGATTCCAATCCCTACCTGATGATTTGAGTAGAAGAATTAGGGAGCTAGTAAAGAGATTTGATGACTCGAGTGATACATTTTTACCAGACATCATTGATGCACAAGGAAATGTTAAAACACTGCAATAGTGGTAGGATAGGGTAGAAAAAGTTATTAATGCACAAATCAAATTGATTTGTGGTGATTCAGACTATTATTTGTTTGTGAGTAGCATGGATAAAATAATTAACACCAACACATTCTTAGAGTCTTTTGAAAGAGAAGCCAACCAAGTTGCAGTGAAATACACACCTTACAATATTAAGGTGAATGAGGTGGTGAATTTTGATTGGCCGATAGATGAACAGTATCAGAGATGGGTAGACAAATACTTAACTGAGGAGGAGTAAGATGGTGTCTACTACCAACAGTTAACAACTCAGCGGTTATGGCTATAACTGATTATGATTTTGTATCCATGGTGGTTTTTGGCACAATTTTTTAGGTTTGGCCAATGTAGCGGCTATTCCCTAATGAGTGAAATTAACAAGAAGATGCTTCGGGACTCAGCGATTGTAATCATATTTTTGAAGTTTCATAGAGCGGTCCAATTGATCGGTGACATGTGTATTTTCTGGCCTGATGCTTGTTTGCTCCTTCATTCTCTATAAGAAGGATTTCAAGGCCAGAAATAAGGGTTAACAAGTTAGATATTTTTAGGTCGAGTCTAGGCATAGTTGCAAAGAAAATTGTAATGCCTGATTAATTTAGTGGAAATGCAATTTAGGTTTTGGGTCATTTTTTAGTAGGGCTTTGGATTTATGAAGGTTTGATGCTTCATGACAGTAATAGCATTTGAGTTATAATGATACATTTCGAGCTCATGTCTCTCCTTTGTATAAGCGTATCACAATTTTGAATAATATAATCAAGGGTTATTGCGTTCATCTCACTGTTGTGGTGTGTATGATTTTTGTTTTGGCTTTAATTCAAAGAATTAATTAAAATGCTTGAATGGAGTTATAGATGGATATGCTTATAAAGGGATTTGGTAAGAAGTATTGGGTTAGGATATAGATTGATGATGTTGTAATGCAATATTGTCAGAGATCTTATATGTTATGTGTTTGAATATGTCATGGGATTTTAAATGTTTGTGAATCTGACTCCCCAATGGTATATGGCACTGGTCTAAATCGTATTTGTTTGTGAGATTTTGTGTCTGCTTGTTTTTGCTTAGAGCTTGCTACAAAATTGCAAATCAAATGACTATCTTAAGTAATGAAGTATTGTTGTAACCATCTCATGCTCCAAGTAGTTGATACTATTGATGAAAAGCCAATTCAATTCAGTATTATCCTATTTTTTTGAGCTATTAAATGAGATTATCTATTAATTATTAATGGTTGTTTATAAGTTTGGTGCAGAGATTTTAAACACATTAAAGGGACCACCCTCCTGGGTTTTGCAAAGCTAGAAGTGTAGGAGGTTTATTGTTAAAATCCTCATCAGTTGGTCTAGGTCCTTCAAGCTGCCTTTGATTAGAATTTGCAATTCTATAGGTAGAATAGAAGATAAACTTGGTTACAGTAAAAACAACCAACAGTCTCCTCCATTTTCATCCTCAGCCCAAGCTTCGAAGGAAAAAATTTTAGAGATTTTTTGTGCCAGGAGGGGAGAATGGGGGAAAAGGGGGGTTTGCTCAAACTAGGGTTCATTTGAACTCTGGTTCATTCGAACCCCCTTTCCACAAGCATTTTTTTTGCTTATTGTTTCGAGAAATGTGAGACCCGACATTTAATGGGTTCGACCGAAGGGTGATTCTATTGAACCCCCTTTGGGTTCGCTCGAACCAGAAGTTCGTTCGAACCCCCAAAAATAATATTTTTTTGCATGGGGTCATTTTTTGCAACTTTTCCTTCCTCACTCGAATTGTAAACCACTTTTGTGGGTTCACCCATGAGTGAGAAAATTAGTGGGGATAGGTGTAAGATAAAAATGATACTACACATGTGTGATAAAGATGGGTTACCCATTTCACTAGGGTAGGGCGCTCAAGTGACCTTGTAACTTAACCTAAGTTGCCAGAGTGATCGTAGGGCCTCTCAAACAACCTTGCAACTATAAGTGTAGGAAATTAGTTTTAGAGGATGACACAAATACATGAGCTAAGGATACAGTTTTTAAGCATGGTGAACATGTGAGGGAGGGTCCTAGAAATACAAAGGGGACTTCCATCAAGGTGAAGAATTTGTGAGGAGATTCAATTCATGTCAAATGGGTTGTGATTTAGACTACAAAATCATCATTAGATTGTCTTGTATGCCTATAAAAATTTGGGCACTTACAAGCCCCATTCTTATTCATCCCCATCTCACCCTCATTTGCACCAATTTCTATAAAATTTCCTTACCTTGAAATCAACACTTTATCCCTTTAGATAATTTTTGATTGGTGCAAGATTTATACACATCAATTCTAAGAAGCATGAGAGTGATTCCCAATCAAAATCAAATTCCATATTTCACACCTCCTTTAACTAGTCATTGTGATTTGACCTAGGGCATGGCTCATGTGACAAGTTATTATGCCATGGTACTTAAATACATTCTTTGTGAACTTGAACAAAATCTAAGGAGGAAAATGCAAGAGGAAAATAATTAGATCATACTTCAAATCTAACAAGCAATAAATAAATAATATCTACATAATCATATAGGCCATCCACATATATACAAATGTTGCCTTCAATCTTTCTCAATACTATTAATTTTTTTTGCTAACCTAGTTTGATCTAGTAGAACCTATCCACCCGTTGATTCAACAAGATTCTCAATGATGTCTTTAGACACCACCTTGATAGATTCAAATATTGTGAAGGTGTAGACAAGTAGATTTTCTAGTGCACATTATCAAATTATTTTTTGTGTAGTCACAATAGTTAGGTTCAAACATTTGAACTTGATTAATTTACATAATTTTTTATGAAAAATTATACTTTGAGTCATTCATTAGATTGAGACAATTAATTTTTGACTAGAATAAATTGATTTAGAATGACATCAACAACAATTATTTTCTAATCTACTTATTTAATTTCCATATATTTACCCTTAATCAATTATGTCTATTTAAATAGAAATTTCACCTTGGTGTGTAATGGCTATGTCGAAGATGTGTGGAAGGTCAATTAGGAAAAAAATTGGTCTATGTTTTGCATACATTTGTGTAGTGTACATGAGATCAATTGGTAGGCTATTTATAAAATGATATTGTTTGTGCAACAAAGGTCTCATTGGAGAAGTGATAGCTTCAAATCAATTATGCATCCACTTATAGGGATCGAAACACAACTAAAATAAAACCTATAAATCATGAAGATAATCAATCTCGATTACCAAAAAGCTCATGTTATGTTTGGAATAAGGAGAGAGGGAGAGAGGGAGAGATATTGGGGGAAGAGTGAGAGATAGAGACAAGGGTAAGGAGATATAGATAGAGATGGAGATGGATATGGAGAGGGAGAGGGAGAGATAAAGAGAGATGGGATAGAGGGATAGATACATATGTAAGAGATAAATATATATAGAGGCGGAGAGGGAGAAAACTAGAGAGGGAGAGATAGAAAGATTAAGATAGAGATAGAAAGTGATATAGAGAGAGGTAGAGAGGAAAGATATAGGGGTAGAGAGATATGGAGAGATAATGAGATAGAGATAGAGGGAGAGATGGAAGAAGAAATATGGAGAGATAGAGATAGAGGGACAAAGAGATAAATATAGAGATAGAACTAGATATAGGGAGGGGGAAACAAGGAGTGTGTGTGTGTGTGTGTGTGAATAAGAGAAAGATATGGAGAGATAGATAGAGAGGGAGATAGATATATATAAATAGATAGAGAGGAAGAGAGAGAGAGGGAAATAAATAGAGAGAGGAGAGAAGTCAAGATATATAGAAAGAGGGGGTGATAGGGAGAGAGGGAGAGAGAGAGAGGGATAAAAAGAGGGAGTGATAGGTATATAAAGGAGAGATAGAGAGATATATATAACTTGGGAAAGATAGAGGGTGAGAGAGAGGGAAATATACATAGAGAGAGAGATAAGTATATAGAGGGGGAGATGGAAGGGGAGAGGAAGATGGAGAGGAAGAAATAGAGATAGGAAAAAGGAGATAATGAAAGAGGGGCATATGAAGAAAGAAAGATAAAGATATAGGAAGTGATATATAGAGAGAGGTAGAGAGAGGGACATATATTATAGAAGAATGTGATATGTCACCCTCGAGACTCCAGGTCATGAAAGAGTCCTAAGGAACAGACTACCCTAAAATACCTTGGGTTGACTAGACAAGTTTGAAAGAATGAAAGATTGGGGCTAAAAAGGAAGGGCAAGTAGCACATCACTTTCCTTTTTCTAAACCAGGTGTTTAAAAAATAAGAAGAGCTAGCTACAGAAGTTTTATTCTGCTACCTAGACAACTCACTGTCTAAGGACAACAACGTAGATCTCAGACTCCAGCACGACATGCTGACATCTCATGGACACACTGGCATCCTGTACGGACAAAGGTCAAGAAAGAAAATTGAAAACAATGTGAGCCTACTAACTATCTAATTGGTTATGTTTCATAGTTTGAAAAAAAGTACTAAAAGTGCAGGAAATCAAAATACTTGAAAGGAAACTATTCAAAACAAACTATTCTAGAAATGACAAATAGAGGATAGAAAATAGGTACCGTACTTCCCACAACTTGATTCTTCAGTTAGCTCCACATGAACATGCCTACACACACAAAAAATGAGAAAAATGTTGGTTTGTGTTTGAGGTCTGCCTCATTTAGACCCCCGTTTTGGTGTTCCCACCTCCACGAATAACAAGATGCCACACAATATGGAAATCAATAAAGAAAATAGAAAGGAAGTAGTACAACTAGATAGAAAGCAAAGAAAACTAAAATGTTATCCAATAAGCATGATGATGCAACCAAATAGAAAGACACAAAGTTACCTTCCCAACTATGAGCTCTTAAGGCCAATAGTGAAAGGAATAGAGTGACACCACCACATAGAGAAGATGAAGCTTGATGACCCTACAATGAAAGTAGTGTTGCAATGAGAGTATGTTGTTGGAGCCAAATGAGAAGCTTGTAGCAGGAATAACAATGGTGAAGAGTGAAGCAAGAATTTGAGAATGGGGAATGAAGTGTTAGAATGTGAGAGAGAACATGCAAGATTAATGGAGCTAGAGTGAAGAAGTTGGAATGAATTGAGTTTGAATAAAACAAATGGAGGCAAGAGGTTCAATTTAATTAGTCAAGGGAGGTAGGGAACATTACTCTTCACAACCAATTGAAAATGTAATGTCTTTGCAAATCCTAGGGGTAGGAATCCTATTAGGATGATAGGAATCTTGTTAGTACGTCTGTGTGACACACAAATGTCTGAGCGATGTGCACGCATCCCTGAAAAAAATTCCACCGATGCAAAACAACATGACCAAGTGGAAGGGACAAGGTGGCGGTGGTGAATTTTACATCATTGAGTTTATATTTTCTAAGGTAGGGGAAATTAAATGGGGAATTTTCCTAGGGTACAAATTTGAGCCATTGCATTTTCCCCCCACTTTAGCAAGCATATGTGTCAGTGTAGATGCGAGGTAAATTAGAAAGATATTAAAGATAATATACCTTAACTGTCGAGGAAGTAGATCTTTGATCTGGTGCACCTGGACGTAAAGGAGGAAGCTCCACAGGTTATCGATCGCACAGGGAAACCTTGATGTGCAAGAGAGAGAGAGATGGCTCCATAGTTCTCGGTCATGTGGAGTCTGACATCAACTCTATAGGTTCTTGGACCTAAAAGGAAGTACTACAAGTTCTCAGTCCTACAAGGCTTGACATGACATGCTTCTACAAGTTTTTGGTCCTACAAAATTTGATATGAAAGATCCTTATAGGTTCTCGATCCTATAAGGCAAGCTTGACAAGGTGCTTGGTCCTGCTAGGAAAGCTTGAAGGTAGAGGAGCTTTACAAGTTCTCGATCCTGCAAAACATGTTAAGTTGTAGACAAAAGATGTTAGGTGAAAAAGCCAAGACAAACACACACATCACAAAGCATGCAATTGAAGGAGAAATTTTTAAAGGGGTTCCTCTTCAAGATAGTAAGGGGCCCACTCAAAGGGATGCTAATTTGAAAGATGTGACATTTTTTGCAAGTGACTTTATCATCAAGGAATCCTTTGGAAAGCTCTCTTTCTTCAAGAAATCTGATAGAAAGAATGATCCTTCTCAAAGGAAAGTTTTCAAACTTCTTCATTAGAAAAAGTACTCATTTTTCAAAGGAAATTTTTTCAAATTATTTCTTATGAATTCATTTCTGAAAGAAAAATTTCACTAAGGGGGCCTTGTTGAAGAACACATAATTCAAAAAATGAAAAAAAATTAGTAAGGGATTCTTTGGCCACATAATTCAAAAAATGAAAAAAATTTAGTAAGGGATTCTTTGGCCACATAATTCACCTTATTAAAAATCAGAAAAATCATGGTAGGCCCCACTTAGGATGGTGTGTGCTACATGGAGGAGTGTGTAGCATCCTAAGGAGAGAAAGAAGAGGTAGAGATGTTGTGGCCCACAAGACATGGTGAAATTTAAATGTGGAATGTTGTCACATATGTGAAAAACAACACATAAGTGCCACAACATCACTAAGAAAATAGAGAGAGACAAACAAAGACAAGGAAAATGAGAGAAGAAAAAATGAAAAAATCAAGAGATAGGGGGATCTGGCAATTCGAGGTCAGATCTATTCATATATATAAATAGGTAACACATGATGTATGAATGAAAGATTAGCGATCCCCAAAGTTCCCAGATCATGAAGAAGAGCACATGAAGATAAATAAAAAAATTGGCTCTACATGGAAGAGGGCCTAAATGCCCCTAATGCTTTGCATCATCCCTAATTTTGAAAAGAAAAGTCACGACATATAGAAGAATGATGAAACACGTAGAAGAATTTTACAAAAAACAATTCCAAGCTTATATCCAAGCACCTTCAATGGTAGGAAGGGTCCTTCAAGTAGGATAAAAAACACATAAAAACATGTTTGGGGGAACGCAAACACACACAAATCTAATCTATAGATAAAGAAGAGGTACCACACTACTCCTCATCGACCAATAGGTTGTCTTTCTCCCAATCTAGATCCTTATAGGGGGAAGGAGGGTGAGCCTACAAGAGCGGGATAGCGAGGGAAGTACCCTTTGAATCTCCTGCAAAAAGGGCCAAGGAAGAAGGCCCCTCAAGGTCTTCTTCACTAAGCTCTTATGAGGTGAAGATCACCGATCTTGCAAAGATCATGGACAAAGTCAAGCCATCATCCACTGAGTTAAACATGCACTTCATTGGAGTGCTCTGTGTTAATTGGGTGGGAGAAGAAGGAGGCACCGAAGATCCACTATTGACCTCGTCAAGAGGAGTAGTGACAAACTCAAGGGATGTAGGGGCCACCTCTGTCATAAGGACGATGCAAGCCAAAGCAAGACTATCTCCTAAAGAAGGTGAACCCTTCTTCTAACCACCACTCAAACCCCCATCTTGCGCTTTAGTGGAGGCAGACGAGGGAGAAGATAAAGTCATGAAAAAAACCACTGTTGTGTTCAACATGTCTATGGGCTGAGAAAAGGGAGGGATGTCTGAGAGGGACATCAAAAGAAGAGGAGCCACAGAAGGAGAGATGAAGACTTGCACCCTTTTGGGGTGAGGATCATCAACTCCTATCAGGGGGCCAGAAGCAAAATGAAGGCAATTGGAATTGAGGCAGAAGGAGCAGAAGGAAGAGACATAACATAACATGATGCAAAAATAGGAGCTATTGGCTCCCCCTCTATCTTTTGTGAGGCAACTTGTTCCATGAATAGAGCTTTTCTCCTATGCTTGCATCTCTAAGCACTAGAATTTGTAGCCTAAGAAGAGATAGGAGGTTCCTATTCTATCATAGGAGTGTCATCCACAACTATGGTTGGTGGAAGGACAACCTCTTGGAAAGGAGTAGGAGTAGGGAGCATAGGAGTAGAGACAACAACAAGTGGAGAAGCTAACATAAGTGCCTCGACAATGG
Organism: Sequoiadendron giganteum; assembly: GCA_007115665.2. Classification (NCBI taxonomy): domain Eukaryota; kingdom Viridiplantae; phylum Streptophyta; class Pinopsida; order Cupressales; family Cupressaceae; genus Sequoiadendron; species Sequoiadendron giganteum. The sequence goes on along the minus strand of CM021109.1, from coordinate 322,734,358 downwards.
TCCTCTTCCCATTCACTACTAAAGGGGTAGGAGGAAGAGTTGTAGGAGGCCATGGAGGTCGAGACACAAGAGCAACCCTACGAGGAAATTTTCCCTTGTTTTAGACAATAGGTCTAGGAGTTGTGGGAAAGATAGGAAGCTCTAAAACTTGATGCTTAGCTTTCCACCAAGAAGACACCACCAGGCTTCCCATGAGAGGCATGGAAGTGGGAGCCAAAGGCACCGCAATAGGGCAAGAAGTAGAAGCAGATGGTGTAGAGGACATAGAAGAGGAAGGCCCTTAGGCATGAACAAGCTTCCCATTCCCCTTTTATTGGGAGGAGGAGGCAGCTTGTTTTTTTGTGATCATGGAGCCTTTCATGGAGATAGCATAGGGAGACACTAGATAGCTCATTTTTGGCACCTTCCCCCAATCTTATATTTAACATAGGAATGATACAACAAATCTCCCCTGGGAGGGAGAGGTCTGACTGGAGTGAGCCAAAAATGATCCAATGAAAAGCCCCATGTGACACCAATGGTTTATAACTGATGTCATGCACTACATGCACAAAGCCCCCATGCAAAAATTTAAGACACTTATGAACCACTAAAACAATTCCATTCAAGGAGACCAACTAGGGGATGCTTCTCCTCACTTTGAATAGGTCTGACTCTAGGATTATGGCAAAGGAAGTATATAAAGCCTTGGGCTCTACCAAGACCAAAAGAGAAATAGAGCCAAGAGAAGAGATCGAGAGTCTACCATGTGTACGGATAGTAGCCTTCGATTCTTCACATTCCTCCCTATTCAAAGTGTTTATAAATAAGGCTTCTTCAATTATAACATTCACTCGACTTGTAGGGTCAACTAGGACACTAGTTATAATGTTTCCATTGATACAAGTGGGAATGTACAAGGGAGAAGGCTCCTTGTTTAGAGGTAAGTCTTGCAAGGTAAATGTTATGTCAGGTGATGCACTCATAGATTAGGTAGGAGGAATATGCGAGAATGAGACCATATTCACATATCTCGATGGCACAAAGTTAGAGGAAGTAAAAGGTTCAATAATTTAGTTTGTAGGATAAGACGAAAATGTGTGAGTATAGATTTGAAATTCACTATTAGCCTTTTCCACAGCCTTGTTAGAATTCTTCTTTTCCCATTGATACAGATGGAACCATCATCAATGCAGTCTTGGATCTCATGACGTAGGTGCACACATCTTTCAATATCATGTTCGTGTACTCGATGGTATTGATAGAATTGATGCTCATCATACCAATCGAGATAGGGCTCGATAAGAGGTTGGGGGTCTGGTAATGTTAGGATTTTTTCTTTTAATAGCCTTTTTAACATAGAAGTGTAAGAATCTAATATCTTTATAAAACATGGGTCAATGAGTTTGAATCGAAACTACATGGTTGAATCTTGATAGCAATATCACAGCTTTGTAAAACGTCGGTTACACTTCAAGATCTTGTCATTAGACATAGAGACCGTGTTTGCAACAACTTTGTTCTTACTAGAAACTGACACTACAGACCAACCCTCAGAATGGTAGCATGAGAAAGATCCCTCGAGCTATACAACCGTCTACTAGTATTCTCGTAGTGCAACACATAAATGTGCAAAAGAGGGGTACTTCATTAAGGATTTTTTTTGCCAAGGCCTTTGTAGGTTTCCAATGAAGACCCTTTGAATATGCGAGTTAGGAAAAGGATAAGAGATTTGTGAGAAAAGTGCTTGGAATGAGCGATAAAGTTAGTTATCTTCTTATTTTCTCCTTGCTTATATTAGACGAGATTCGAAAAGGTCATCTTCGATCTGATATTAGCTTGGAACTGTTGGAGAAATTGGTTTACCAGTTGATCAAACAAAAAGATGGAATTGTATGGTAAGGAATAGTACCACTCAAGGGTAGTATCCTTAAGAGACCTTGGGAAAAACTTAGCCATTAGAGCGTCATGGTGGAAGAAGTTGGTGCACATGGTGTTAAATGCTAAAACATGTTATTAAGGATCTCCTTTACCACCATATTTTTCAAATTTTGGAATCTCCATCTGTTGAGGGATAGGAGTTGGTGCGGGAGCACCTTGACTCTTCATTACACCATGTTAAATAAATGGTTAAGTGTGTAAAAGTGCAGTGATATATTCCTAAAAATAATTAAATTTCAGTTGTAACCGAATGTAGGAATGGGCATATTGGGTAGAGGAACGGTTTGTTTAACTACCCTACTACCCTAGAATCTCTATAAAGAGAAATCATGTAACCGAATACTAAGGGGGGGAATAGAGTGCAACTACGGGAAAATACTGAGTAGTGAGTAACAAAAGAGAGAAGAAATCGAAGGCCAGAGAGCCATTTAGTGTATGAAAGTTTTGGTAGTGTTAATATTTGGAATGTGATTAAGTGAAGTTTCAATTTCCTATCGGGTTGTATCGCTCTATTTGTTTATGGTTATTTGTTTTGCAAATTGTGAATGCAGATTAGTTTTGAGGAATTCGTTATTTGTGGACTATTTTAAGTTAACCATTGTTGTTTATGGTTTGGGTTCTTTATGACAATCCTAAAATCCTTACATTCATTCCTGGAGTGACCAGTGAATCCCATCATGGTGTGAGCTTGACCATTATGTTTGAGCAGAGTGTGACTCGGCTTTGGACAATGAGAAGGTGGCAAACAGTTTCTTTTCAGCCGAAACTTGACAGTAAATGCATTTCCTTCGGTACGGTGGATGTTATCCATGCTCATGCTCGGGTTATACCCGCTGTGGTGATGGTAATCTTCCATCCCATGTAGTGAAGACTCACAAGGTATAAGGGATTGGAGGATAGGGAGTGACTATGGAGACAAAAGATTTTATATGCAGAATAAAGGAAGATTGTGAAGATAACAATAGTTGTCTTGATTTATTGAGAATAGAGACAATGTGTCGATGCTACAAGAATATGTCTTGATCAGGAGCGATTAGGAGTGAGAAGGGTGAATGTCCTTAGAAACTCATTTTACTTATGATTGTCTGCTATTTTTTTTGTCCGCATCTGAATGGTATCAAAGCCAGGTTGGTTCTGAGTGTGTAGAAGGCAATCTACACTAGGCAGTAGCATGGATTCTTGGTTGCCAGTTGATCCATCCAAGTTGCAGCCAGACACAGTTATTCTTGCGTGTGTGAAGATCTCAAGCTGGGGTCTTAGTATTGTCTCCACCACGATGCAACTGGGTAGAAGGTGCAATGAGAGCAACCACTAAGAGAAGGGTGGGAAGCATCTTCCAGAATCATGTGTGGGTGAGATGGCAGTATGGTGGTGGTGTGAAGCAGCCGCATGTAGAGAGGAGGACAACAACCAGCATAAACTTTGTTGATGGGAGTCATGTAACGACAACAGAGGAAGCAGCAGATGCCTTGATTCAGTGCTGAAGACATAGAGGCGAACGATTTGTTTGCAGTAGTCTCACCTCGACATTTCCATGGGACTTGGAAATCTGTTACGCCTGGGAGTATGGTGCAGGAGCACCTCGACTCTTCATTACACCATGTTAAAGAAATGGTTAAGTGTGTAAAAGTGCAGTGATATATTCCTAAAAAAAATTAAATGTCAGTTGTAACCGAATGTAGGAATGGGCATATCGGGTAGAGGAACGGTTTGTTTAACTACCCTACTACCTTAGAATCTCTATAAAGAGAAAGCATGTAATCGAATATTGAGGGGGGGATTAGAGTGCAACTATGGGAAAATACTGAGTAGTGAGTAACAAAAGAGAGAAGAAATCGGGCTCTTTGGCCTTCGGCCAGAGAGCCATTTAGTGTATGAAAGTTTTGGCAGTGTTAATATTTGGAATGTGATTAAGTGAAGTTTCCATTTCCTGTCGGGTTGTATCGCTCTATTTGTTTCTGGTTATTTGTTTTGCAAATTGTGAATGCAGATTAGTTTTGAGGAATTCATTATTTGTGGACTGTTTTAAGTTAACCTTTGTTGTTTATGGTTCGGGTTCTTTATGACAGTCCTGAAAGCCTTACATTCATTCCTGGAGTGACCAACGAATCCCATCATGGTGTGAGCTTGACCATTATGTTTGAGCAAAGTGTGACTCGGCTTTGGACAATGAGAAGGTGGCAGACAGTTTCTTTTCAGCCGAAACTTGACAGTAAATGCATTTCCTCCAGTATGGTGGATGTTATCCACGCTCATGCTCAAGTTACGCCCACTGTGGTGATGGTAATCTTCCATCCCATGTAGTGAAGACCCACAAGGTATAAGGGATTGGAGGATAGGGAGTGACTATGGAGACAAAAGATTTTATATGCAGAATAAAGGAAGATTGTGAAGATAACAATAGTTGTCTTGATTTATTGAGAATAGAGACAATGTGTCGATGTTGCAGGAATATGTCTTGATCAGGAGCGATCAGGAGTGAGAAGGGTGAATGTCCTTAGAAACTCATTTTACTTATGATTGTCTATTGTTTTTTTTTTTTCCACATCAGGAGTGTTTAGAATAGCCATTGATAATAGACTATGACAAAAGAAGGGTTGAAAGATAGGTAGTGAAGTAGCACTAGACAAGTTCGCTAGCTGGTTCTGCATCTAACCCATGTTCTGCAACAAGGTGTTCAAGATAGGGAAAACGATGAGACAAGATCAGTGGGACTACTACTAGAGCCACCAAATTAGCCACCAACCCCCATTCCAATAGAGACCCTTCCACCAAGACTAGCATGGGCTCCAAAACCGCCACCAAGAACATTAGAGCTAATAGAGTTGAAACCCAAGGGTACCTTGTTTACTTTAATGGTGGGAGGGATGAGGAACATCGGTAGTGTTGATGGACGGGTTGGTCTTGACCATGTACATTGACATCTTGAGCATCGAGACTTCTATTTGTCTTTCAGCAGTCTTAGACCCAAGATATCAGGCAACACCGAACCTAGGGTTGTACGATGGGACGTGAGTGTACACTATGTCGACAATACCCCAAAGAAATTTAAGACCTACTTAGTCCTTGTCCAACATAACTGTCAAGTCATTATCAACCTTAACAACCTTAGCTGTAATTCTTTCTTTTCCTAAGTACTCCCAAACTTCAAAAGCCTTTTGTTTAGGGAAAGAAGTTGCTCTGCGAGAATCTCAAGTGCATCATCTTCCTCCATAGATGAAGCGAAAGGAGAAGCATGAGGAGTAGGAGTACAAGGGTCTTCCCCAAAGGGACTAGAGAAACTTGTATTTGTCCAAAGACCATCTCGTCAAAAGAGGGACCTGTAGTGACCTTTGGATACATCTCTATATGTCGCACGCTTCTTCTGAAAATGTGCCCAAAGGTTGTAAATTGAGTTGTAAAGCTCATAATGCTTTACAACACACAAGTTTGAAACACACTTGAGATGCGGGAGAAGAGTTCTCGACACAAAGAAATAGAAACAAAAGATGTTCACATCGGGTTCACCAAAAATGTAGAAGAGGGGGTTCCATCACCCTTGGGACTCCAAGTCATGGAAGAGTCCTAAGGAATGGACTACCCTAAACTACCTTGGGTTGACTAGACAGATTTGAAAGGACAAAAGACTGAGGCTAAAAAGGAAAGGCAAGCAATGCACCACTTTCCTTCTACTAAACTAGGTGTTTACAAAATTTGAAGAGTCGACTACAAAATTTTTGGTCTGCTACCTAGACAACTTAGTGTTTGAGGACAACAACGCAACGTTGGCATCCTGTACGGAAAAAGGTCCAAAAATCAAATAAAAAAAATGCGAGCCTACTAACTATCTGATTAGTTATGTTTTACAGTTTGACAAAAAATACTAAAAGTGCAGAAAAGCAAATTACATGAAAGGAAGCTATTCGAAACAAACTATTCTAGAAATGGAAAAGAGAGGATAGAAAAGAGGTATTGTACTTCCCACAACTTGATTCTTCAATTAGCTCCACATGAATGTGCCTACACACATGGAAATGAGAAAAAAAATGGGTTGTATTTGAGGTCTTCCTCAATCAGACTCTCGTTTTGGTGTTCCCACCTCCATGGATACCAAAGATGCCACAAGATATGGATATCGATAAAGAAAACAAAAAGGAAGCAGTACAACTAGATAGAAATAAAATACAACTGAAATGCTATCCAATAAACATGATGATGCAACCAAATAGAAAGACACAAAGTTACCTTCCTAACTATGAGCTCTCAAGGCCAAAGCGAAAGGAATAGAGTGACACCACCACATAGAGAAGATGAAGCTTGATGACCCTACAATGAGAGTAGTGTTGCAATGAGAGTACATTGTTGGAGCTAAATGAGGAGCTTGCAACAACAAGAATAATGGTGTATAGAGTAAAGAAAGAGTGTGAGAATGGAGAATGATGTGTTGGAATGTGAGAGAGAACATGTAAGAATGAAGCTAGAGTAAAGAAGTTGGAATGAATTGAGTTTGAATGAGCAAAGTGGAGGAAAGAGGTTGAATTTAGTCGATCAAGGGAGGCAGGGAACATTACTCTTCATAGCTAATGAAAAACGTAACGTCTCTACAGATCCCAGGGGCAAGAATGTTGTTAGGACAATAGTGCGGCACGCACGCATTCCTGACAAAAATTCCTCCACCAATGCAAAACAACACGACCAGTTGGAAGAGACAAGGTGGCGGCGGTAAATTTTACATCATCAAGTTTATATTTTCTAATGTAGGGGAAATTAAATGGGGAATTTTCCTAGGGTGTAAAATCATGCCATTACACACACACACACACACACATATATATATAGAGGGGGATAAAAAGATAGAGATAGGAAATTATATGTAGAGAGAGGTAGAGAGAGGGAGATACATTTATATATGGAGAGAGAGATGGAGGTACATCTATGGGGAGATATATATAGAGAGAGGGAAAGAGAAAGAGATAGATATCTTTATATCTATGTCTAACTCTCTATCTCTATGTTTCTCATTATCTCTCAATCTCTCTCTCTTCCTCTCTCTCCCCTATTTCTATCTATAGTTATCTTTCCTTCTCCCCTACTCTATCTCTCTATCACTTTCCCTCTCCCTATCTCTCTCTCTCCCTTACTCTTTTTTACTAACCCTATTTATCTCCCCCTTTCCCTCTTTATCTCTTGATCTTTCTACCTCTATACATATCTTTGTCTCCTTCTATTTCTCTTTCTCTCTATCTCCCTCTCTATGTGACTATATCTATCCATGTCTCTCCTCTTCTCTCTTTTCCTCTCTCTCTTTCTTTATCTCTCATGTCCTATCTCTATCTCTTTATCTCTCCCTCTTTATTCCTCTATATTTCTACACATCTCTATATCTCTATCTCTTTTATTTCTCTATATATCTTCATCTCCCTCTCTATCTCTTTATTTCTCTTTCTCTCTTTATATTTCTATCTCTATCTTTGATTCTCTTTTCTCTCTTTTTGTATTTCCCTCTCCCTCTCTCTATCCCTCCATTTCTATCTTTGTTTCTCTCTAATTCTCTCCATCTATCTCTTCCTTTCTTTTTTCTCTCTTTTCCTCTTTATATCTTATCTCCATCTCTCTCTCCCTTCTCTCTTCCTTTCTCTTCTCTCTCTATTTATTTCCTCTTTAAGTGTGCAATGGGTACACTGAAGATGTTTTAAAGGTTTTAATGTGCTATAATTTGATTACTAAAATGACTAATCAAAAGTTTGCTTCTCTCACTCACTCACTCTATAACTTTTAACTTGTATTTTAAGTTTGAAATCATTTTATTATATATATATAATTTTTTTTTCTCAAAATAGAAAGTTAGATTCTCTCTCTCACTCACTCTATAACTTTTAATTTATATTTTTAAGTTTGAAATTCATTTTATTAAACTAGCACTTGCACCTAAAGGAGGTTCAAGGATTATATGTATGTTAATACGTTAGAGAGTACATGCTTGTGTATTGGTGTGTATGGATGCCATGTGCTACAAATTCTAGTTGTATGTGGCTAGATTAAACAATTAATAAAAAGTGCTAAATAATGGAATAAAATAAACTTAGACAAATCTAGATATTTTCTTAAGGAAATTAATTATTATCTAATTTTGAAATATTTGCATATAGATTTAAAACATAAACCAATGCAAATGAAAAATAAAGTTACCATCAAATTGACAACAAATATTGCAAATGGAAATAAAATGTTCCTATCCATGAAAAATCAATATTTATCTAATTTTGTGTGATAAATGAGATTTTGGAAACTTTCACGTAATATTTTAAAGGCTTTTACCATTATATATAGATTATATTTATTAAAAATTTATTATTATCTATATATATTTTAAAAACTTAATTAATAATATTATTAACATTTTTATAGAATATATGTATATATTAAAATCAATTATTTAATATTATATATATTATAATATAATAAATATTAAAATTTTAAAAATAAAAGTAGTATTTAAAAATCTCTAAAATATAATTAACTTTTTATACATTATATTTATTATTTATATATGTTATAATTAAAAAAAATCTAAATTTAAAAATCAATATATATATTTTTTTTTCCTAATTTAAAAGTAAAATTGAATAATAATTGTATTTTTATAATTATATATTTTTAAATATTTTAAAAAATATAATGATGAAAATAATTTCAATCGTTATAAATTTTAATCTTTGATTTTGAAAAGAAGTCATTCCCTGCATATAAATATAAAGAATTAACTTTGCATAATAGTTGATGGGAGACCCCAATTTTAAAAATTGCTAATTTTTTCGGTTTTTCAGGCATGGTAGAAAGTGAAGAAGTCAATTGGAAACAACTAACTACTTAGGTTTTGTCCTCAACATTTTGCTCAGAGTGGTCATTCATATGAACATTCAATGGCGCAATTTCGTCGTACAATATTTTGATTGATTGCAGATCTAACTCAATACAGAAGACGATAAGAGATCCAGGCGATCCGGCACAGGTAAATGCTCTTCCTCACTTTTATTTTTGTGCGTTTCTTAAATGATTTGAAAATTGCATTATTCTGTGATGAATTGAGTCATAAGATCACATTACTACTCATTCGCTTAAGAGAATTCAAACCCTGCCGTGAATGGATTAGTTACGTACATCAGTTTTTATTTTGCCATGTTTTCTCAGTAGGGCTATGTGTATTAATAAGCCTTCATTATTCGTAAGTCCTTCCTTCCATTTACATAATTTTGTGTCCCCCACAAGATCTGACAGGCGCCATTGTTTTGTTTTTAAAACCTATTTTGCCTGCATCTTCTCGTTTGTTTTGTTTAGTGGATGATCTGATTTGGAAAGTGGGTTTTATGAAAGTAGATCTGAAAACCATGGCGTCTGAGGGCACGACTACAAATTCAGGGTATTATAGGCCACAGAACATTCTTATCACCGGGGCTGCTGGATTCATTGCATCCCATGTAGCAAACAGACTGACGAGAAAGTACCCTCAGTACAAGATTGTTGTGTTAGATAAACTGGACTACTGCTCGAATCTCAAGAATCTCTTGCCGTCAAAGTCATCTCCCAACTTCAAATTTGTAAGGGGTGATATTGCAAGCGCAGATTTGGTGAATTATCTTCTAATTACGGAGGGCATTGACACTATCATGCATTTCGCAGCACAAACCCATGTTGATAATTCCTTTGGAAACAGCTTCGAGTTCACAAAGAACAATATCTATGGGACTCATGTTCTGTTAGAGGCTTGCAAGGTCACTGGACAAATCAGGAGGTTCATTCATGTCAGTACGGATGAGGTATACGGGGAGACTGAGCAGGATGCCATTGTGGGAAACCATGAGGCTTCCCAACTTCTTCCCACAAATCCTTACTCTGCAACCAAGGCTGGTGCAGAAATGCTTGTCATGGCCTATGGAAGATCTTATGGCTTACCGGTGATTACAACCAGAGGTAACAATGTTTATGGACCTAATCAGTTTCCTGAGAAGCTCATTCCAAAATTCATTCTTTTAGCCTTGCAGGGGAAGCCTCTTCCCATACATGGAGATGGATCCAATGTTCGAAGCTATCTCTATTGTGAGGATGTAGCAGAAGCTTTTGAGGTTGTTTTGCACAGGGGTGGTGTGGGGCATGTTTATAACATTGGGACAAAGAAGGAGAGGAGAGTTATTGATGTTGCTAAGGATATATGCAAGCTGTTTTCCCTTGATCATGAGAAGGTCATTAAGTTTGTTGAGAATAGACCTTTTAACGATCAGAGATACTTCCTGGATGATCAGAAACTCAAGGATTTGGGCTGGTCTGAGCACACAGCATGGGAAGATGGACTTAAGAAAACCATGGAATGGTATATAAATCATCCAGACTGGTGGGGTGACATTTCTGGTGCTTTGCTGCCTCATCCACGAATGCTCACAATGGCTGGAGTAGAGAGACTAGAAGAGAATGGTTCAGCTAATTCACTTATGGCCAATGATTCAAAACAGGACCGGATGCTTGTTCCCTCAAGGAGTTTCTCTCAGAAACCAGCCCTGAAATTTTTGATTTATGGTCGCAATGGATGGATTGGAGGTCTTCTTGGACAGATATGTGAGAAGAAGGGTATTCCTTTTGAATACGCAAGTGGCAGATTGGAAAACCGATCTCAGCTACAAATGGATATCCAGAACACAAAACCCACTCATGTCTTCAATGCTGCAGGTGTGACTGGCAGGCCTAACGTTGACTGGTGTGAATCTCACAAACCAGAGACCATTCGAACCAATGTAATGGGAACTCTGAATTTGGCAGACGTATGTAGAGAGCAAGGGCTTTTGCTCATGAACTTTGCTACAGGATGTATATTTGAATATGATGCTGATTATCTAGTGGGAAGTGGTACTGGATTCAGGGAGGAAGACAAGCCAAACTTCATTGGCTCCTTCTATTCTAAGACGAAGGCCATGGTAAGATATCTTGCCACTTTGACTAAATGTGCTATAGTAGAGCAAATATTTTTTGTTTTATTTTACCGTTCTCTTAACACACCGAAGAGTTTCTTAACATACAACACAAACCACATTTAAAAAAATATTTTACCGTTCTCTTAACACACCGAAGAGTTTCTTAACATACAACACAAACCACATTTAAAAATTATATAAATTCTGGGTACAAACACAACTGCATACCTTGGGACTTGAAGTGCTCCAACTTACAATTACACCACAGCTGGATGGACAGTAGAAGAATATTGTTATATTAGTAACTTGGGAATTTCAGTTGTCATTTGATGAATTATATTGGTTTTGGCTGTAAACATTGAGGCACGGAAAGACATTTTGCTTGTAATATTAAGTATTTCAAGGAAACCATTTCTAATTTGGCTGCTTTTGTAATGTATTCAGGTTGAAGAGCTACTGAATGAATATGAAAATGTCTGTACACTTCGAGTTCGAATGCCTATCTCATCTGATTTGAACAATGCTCGCAATTTCATTACAAAAATTACCCGGTACAATAAGGTAGTTAATATACCAAACAGCATGACAGTCCTTGATGAGTTGCTGCCAATTTCAGTTGAGATGGCAAAAAGAAATTGCAGAGGCATATGGAATTTCACCAATCCTGGTGCTATCAGCCATAATGAGATTTTGGAGATGTACAGGGACTATATTGATCCCAGTTTTAAGTGGGTAAACTTTACCCTTGAAGAACAAGCCAAAGTGATTATTGCTCCCAGGAGTAACAATGAACTTGATGCATCCAAATTGAAGGCAGAATTCCCACAGTTGCTGTCAATCAAGGATTCACTGTTGAAGTATGTTTTTGAACCTAACGGGAAGAACAAAATGCAAACAGAGAACGGTCATTAGCCAGTATACAGTAATGCTGGCATATGTAGTCACCATATCCTAAGACTAGAAGTTACCCCCATAGATTCACAATCCATTTATCAGGCCAGAGCTTTTCTAGTCCTGTTTGTATTCCTTACGATTTTTTTACAGGAATATCATACACTATTATTTGTGTGGATACTCTTCGCCATGAAGTACCACTTGATTCTGCAATTTATTTAGCCTTGCTAATTTATAGGAAAATCTGATAAAGCTCGTTTTGGTCATTGTTTGGCTTAAAATTCTGTTAGTGATAAAAGGTATTAATTGAGGAGTATTATATTATTGTAATTTGAGCATTACTCCAATAATATCTATTACTTTGCAAGCTTACAGACTCCATGCACTTTCATAATTTATTGTTTGGTAGAAATCTACAGGATAGAATTGTTATGTTTTGTGTTTTAATTCTGTTCTGTAAAAGGTGTAGTTTAGAAGCACTTGGCTTTAAAAGGACATTTTGACTTTCATAGAAATTTCATTCCTTTTTATTTTTCAATGCAAGGATCAAGTTCATTGGACTGAGGTCTTCCAGGATCCACTTCACAAGGAGTTTTACAAAATGACTACTTCATTCTAGAATCTACTTTATTGGGAGTGTACAGTAGAAATCAAGTTAGTCCAAAGGTGACTAATTTATATTCAAAGTGTAAATGATCAAATCCAGGTGTGGGTAGTAAGAATAGCAATAAGTGGAGTAATAATTTGATAGTGATACTGATAGTATCCTAGTGTTTATGCTTAGGTAACCATTTATAGCTTGTTTCTATAAGCATAAATTTTATTGGTCTGATGTATGTTAATTTTTGAAGAGTGATACTATACTTATTTTGAACTCTTGATCCATTCAGTGTAGGTTGCTCTATTTAGAGAGTTTATACCAACTGATGCATGATTTTGAAAATATTGCCATTTTGCAAATGATTTGGATACTAAGAATATTTGGTGTACAACAATATAAATTGCTGAAGTAAATCAGAATAACAGTTAAATACAAATTAACGAGCTGAATAACAAATGGACGAATAATAGAATATTGTAAAAAAATAGGACAGATTATGTATATGTACTGTGCTGTTGGGATGTGTCCCAGAGGTTGAATTAACACCTTAAAATATGCAGCTTATGTGTTAAAATGATATATATTGATATCTCTGACCAGGAGAAAAGGGTGATGATTATGGAATATGATGTGGCGAAAATTGGCTATAGAGAAAACCCTCTTTATTCTGTTGTGCAGAAATTTTAGAGGGTGAAGGAATCGGTATGGAAGATGAAACAATTTTTTGTTTGCATGCAATCCTTTGTCTTCTTTCTGTTAGTTACAGCTGTTGCAGAGAAATCGAGAGCAGCATATTTGTATGTACTCTATTTGAGATGTGCTTCAAAAGTTATGAGTTAAGCTCTGCGAATGGGTTGCATATATGATGCCATGATGATATTGATATTTTTGTCTTGGAGGGGGTGACGACTATGGAATATGATTAACTGCACAAAACAATCCTTGTGCTGTTGTGTAGTAGTTGTAGAAGATCGAAGGAAGCACAATGGTAAAAGAAGCAATTTCTTTACTGCATGTGACCCTTTGTCTTCTGTTAGGTACAGATGCGCGGACTTAAGAAGTAACGTTAAGAGTGATGCTTGCCAACTTGGAAGTTCTATTTAATGTTATGCATAGATGAGTGGCCTTTGCCTTCTGTTAGGTACACAGTTAAGCAAGGGTATAACTCAATCATTGCGCAGGCTGCCCAGACGCAATCTCATAGAGCCTTTGCCTTCTGCTGGAATTCAACACAGCTACCACAGGCGGGTAGTTTGGAATGGCTGGCTTTGAAAAAAATGATTCTTACAAGTGATCGTTTGGAGAAATTTGGAATAGCAAGAACTTTCAAATGTGTTCTGTGTCAAGGGGAAGATGAAACAGTTGATCATTTGTTTGTCCTTTGTGCAGTGGGTTATGAGATATGGACTTTCATTATGGAGAAATTAAATGTTTATTTTCCATTGCCTAGCTCTCTTTGGGATATATTCACTAGTTGGCCAATTCTTCATAAGTCTGCGTTGTTTGCATGTATTTGGCTAGTTACTCCCGCTTTGGTAATCTGGTCAATCTAGCTGGAAAGAAATAGATGCATTTTCAAAGGTCAGGCTGTTTCAGTTCAAAGAGTGAAAGAGAAAATAGAAAGGACCATTTCTGAAGTCTGCAATTCATATGTTAGAAACTACAAATCGGTCTCAGCATTATACTCCAACTGGGATAATTACATTTTAAATCATTGGAAATATATTGTTTTGCCATTTCACGGGGTTCTTCATCCAAATACTCTCAAAGTGGATAGAAGCAAAGTAAAATGGGTTCCACCAACCTTCCCCTTTTTAAGCTTAATTTTGATGGAGCCTCATGTGGAAATCCTGGTGTCTCTAGTGCAGGTTGTTGTATTCGGGACTGTAGGGGTTCTTTGCTAGCAGCCAAAGCATTACCTCTAAGTCCGTGTACAAACAACATGGCAGAAGTTCAAGCATTGTTAACAGGTGTTTCATTGGCAAAGGATCTCAAAATCAACAAGTTACATGTAGAGGGTGACTCTCTTCTCATAATTAATGCATGTAAAACCAAGAGTGTTTGTAATTGGAAAATAAGATACATCCTTTAGAAAATATGGGATATACTAGCAACTTTTGAAGACATCAACCTCTCCCACACATATCAAGAAGGAAACAGATTAGTAGATGGTTTGGCAAATCTGGCCTGTGATCAACATGAGTAAATAAGCATAAAAAATGATGAAGAGTGGATCAAATTTCCTCACATCCAAAGCATAGGGTTGGCTGGTCGTTCTTTTTTGGCCTAACCTAATAGTTGGGAAAGGTACAAAATGGTTACTTTCAAATTTCAAGTTTTCCACTCAAGCATATTGCACCACCATTCAAATTTAATAGGCGGGTGGCGTTCTTGCTAAATAGTCATGCCAATTAAATGATAGGTATTAGTCATCTTCCACATGGGGAAAGGCATTAGTTGACATGGTAGCTTATACCCACGTGCATAATTCAAGGAAGGAAAGGACATGATATTAGTATTGATTACATCACTCATGATCGAGTGTGGTAGGATGAGCAGAACCCGATGATTGAGATGTCTTATCACGCCGGCAATATCTCCACGATATCCAACCTGGCTACTAAGCGTAATGTTTAAGGATGCTTAGCAGTTAATATTCCCAAGACGTGCCTTAATTACTCACATGGAGCACGAAGATCGAGTTTGCTATGACGTGCCACAACTTGCATCAGCTGGGACATATGTTCATTGCTCCATGTTTTTTCTTAACTTGTGGTATTATGCAGGTACTTCACATTCCTTCAAGTGTATGATGCATTAATTAAGTTTGTGCTGGTATTCACTTCACACGAGCCAACATGCTTCAATGGTTTTATCAAATCTTCCGACTCATTATGGTTTTAAAAGGCAGTGGGAGATACCTTTTCTCATTTATAAAGTCTGAAGGTGTTTGGAGAGCGACAATTTGCAAGTTGTGTTTCAAATTCTGGTAAAATGATGTCTAGGCCATGGAACTTCAGGGTGAGCTGTCCAGTGAAGCTGTGGGAACAACCTTTTGAGGAGAGTCTCACACATGATAATTTGGCGATGATATTTCAAACTGACTGTCCGAGGGTTGAGGAGTCGATGCGATCCATTCTTGGTTTTGAGCTCACCAACCCCAAAGCCCGCCGCCTAATTTTCCCTTCCCAGGTTCTCTCTGTGTTCCTATCCAATATTTTGGACCTGCTTTAGTCACTAGGTGAGCTGGAGGTTATTGTTTCTAGGCTTGTCAAACCTCAAATACTTGATACTGATGGGTTATTAGAAGTTGTTCAGGGTTATAATGTTTTTGCTGGTGATGCCTATCTGGGTGGGTTGTTCCCTAGAGAATTTGTTAAGTCTAGACTAGGCTTTGAGGATACATTTGAAGCCATTAGGCTAGTGTTGCAGTTTAGGAATGATAACATTCTTCTAAAAGCTTTGAGGAGGAATTCTAAGAGAATGTGTGCCACAATGAGTTTTGATGTTAAGGAGAAATATTATGCCATATGCTTCCTCCGTGAACATCACCCTCATCCGCCTCGAGCTTTAGGCTTTGTTAATACAAATGACGGGGTTCCATCGGTTGTACCAAAAAATGAAGCTCATGAATCAATTCCAGTTGGAAACATTGCTTTAGATGAACAGGATGTTGGTACTTCAGATCGAGTTAACCTTGCAGAAGAGTTTTCAATTGAGTATCAACTGGCGAAGGGAAATGTTGTTGGTATGTCTGTTGGAGAAGATTCTCAAATCGATTTGGAACCTATGAACTAGGAAAGGCGACTGCAAGAGCTCTCAGAGGGTCAAAATGAGAATTTTGTCCAGGGAGAAGACTGCATGGAGGAATAGATACTCAACCTGTGCAAGTTCAAATTTTGTTTACATATTTAATCCTGCTTTTCCTGCTATAGTAGTTTTAAGAAGTTATGAAAATGTTATACATAGAGGATTAGTATAATGGATTATAATGGGTTTGGTTAGTATGGTGCTTTGGTTTATAGTAGAAGGATAGGCTGAAAGCGTAAGTGTTGGCTTGGTAATATGGTGTTTTGATTATGTGCGGTCATATGGTAGAGCGAAGCTTGAAACTGATTTGGCAATTTGGCTTCTTTTGATACATATGTACACTTTATAAATATTATATAATATATATAGGCCTCGTGCCTTTTATCAATTTTTTTTTTTATGAGTAGTTGTATATATAAAATCATCTATTATTAGTATGAGTGGTTTTTTAGCATTTATTGCATTTAGATGTTCACAAGGATGAAGCATCAAGAATTTTTGGGAGCTCACCCATCTCAATGTTACTCCAATGCAAATGTGATTAACCCATAGAATGTCTCTCAAAATCCAATGCACTTAACTTACAATTCAAGCATGTTCAACAATAACAATATTATCCATCACAAAGAAATTACAAACAAAATTTTAGATAACTTACATGTTCATATTTTAGAGAAATTATGGATAGCAATAATACACCATATTGGTGTCTTGCTTGATGGCACCTAAGAAAGCTAGCTTGACCTTTAATAGTTGCATGGATTGAAATGGCTTTTTAAGGTTTCTTCTTTGAACTGCTTGACCTATTGATCGATATTAACCTTGAGCAATGATTTATTTATCAAGAGAAGGAGATCATTGATTATGGAAGGAGAAAATGTTTTTTTTTTAAATTTTAATAACTATCCTCACATTGCAAAAAAACTATGAAGAGCTAAAAGACAATCCTGTTTAGGTGGTTGTATTAAGTGAAAATACCATAAAGAGCCGCGTGTCTAGTCTTTATGTGTTACAAATTGAATTACAAAAAAAGGAAAAAGGAAAGTAAGATGGAGACTTGTAAAAAGCATGTGACCCAAGACTAAGGTTCATGATGATGATACAATTGAAATCAAGGACCTCCTAGAGACTTCCTTTTTTGACCAAGTCAACTTCTGGAAGAAAGAATGGTAGGCTGCCACTAGATTACAAAAGCTGGTTGATATTAAGTAGGTGGTGTCTTCTATGTGTTTTATGCTCCTATGTTGTGTTATCACTATTTCTTGGCTTAAGTTTTGTTCTCGTTGATCTTTATTACTTTTGTTAGTTTCATAGCTCATGGAACTAGTTTCTCTATGTGATGGCAATTTCTTTGTAAAAGGGTTCAGGTCCGAAAAAATTATCAAAACATTACCAAGACTCTTCTATTATTATAATATTTTGTTCTATTTTCGAATTGTTTGAAGTTGACAAAGAAGTAAATTTCACCACATGTTGCATATAATTTTGATTATTATTACTTTCTAAAAATGATTTTTTTTTTCTAAACAAAAACTATGAACTAATACCATGGATCTACATAGCATAAGCTAAAACATGACATTATATTATATGAGGAGAGACATCTTGAAATTCTTTGTTTATATGTTTCTTAAAAATAGATTACTAAATGTTATAACTTGTTTACTTTTATTTATGTTGTGTTGATTACACTTAAAATTAATTTGATTTTTGTAATATAATAATAAAAATAGTAAGTATATAATATTTATGTTAGGTATACTAACATAAAAGTTAGGAATTAAAATGTACTTGTAAAAGTAGGATAAGGGTTTATAAATTATGTTTGTGTCATCATTTAGAGTTGAATTTGTGATTGTATTAATTGAATAACATTGTTCTATACAAATGTATCTTGAGCTCTACCAAGTGGTTGTGTCCTTGTGTCTCATGCCTCTACAAATTTTTGGAGTTGTTCACTTTATTTTTCTATTCATTGTGATGCTTGTAGGTTCTCAAAAAGTTCTATTGCCATTGAGATTCCACCTACCAAAGCATTGAGGGAACATGGTTATGTTTGGTTGGGGGTTTCCTTACTCAAGCCCTTGGTTTGACATGCTTCATCATACAAGTATAGTAGATTTGATAGTGTGTGAAGCCTTTGGTAATGGTGAAGATAGTGTGTGCTTAGAGTGAGGACAAAAACCCTCAAAAGTTGTCTAAGGATGCAATGATGCATGTAGTGCAATGGAGGAGAGGTCAAGGAGATGGAGATGCTCAACAAGTGCGAGGGGCAATGCATTCTCACAACATGATCTAAAATATGAAGGTTTTGTATCTTGTTTGATTTTGCAATGGAGGAAGTTTAGTAAGGATTTGAAGGAAAAATTGTTATGAAGTAGCAAGGAAGAATACCAAGAGTGTAGGAATATAAGTGGTGAACATTGAACATGAGAGTGAGAGAAATGGTGTGAGGAGTTGCAAGTGGGTATTCTTAGCTATGGAGGAAAGGGAGTTTCTATACCTTTTCGATGTTAATTTGTTGCAATCATGTGAGATTCTACTTCAATAAGGCATTCTATATAACAATTATTTACCTTTGTCTATGTTTCCACTTTTGCATGCTTTACAATTGAAGGATGTCCATACTCTTGCACAAGCGAGGATCTAGCTTTATATCCACCAATTGCATTTTCTAGTAAGCTTCTAAAGACATTGTCATTCATTGATCCCATGAAACTACATATCTACGAGACATTTTGTCAAACAGAGCAAATGATTATGGCTAGTTAAATTGTTGGACTTTGGGATCTACACATGCTTATGTGATGATAGTTTCTACCACAACATGCTTACTTTTATTTTTTATTTATTTTTAAACTAAGCAACACATATATCTTTGGTAGCACATTCTTTAGCAATCTTTATTTGTTTTAACCATGCTCATGTTTTTACCTCATCTAATTCTTTTGAAATATCCAAGTTTATTCTCTTTGATAGCTTACGAGGAAGACTTCGTGGAATCATCTTTAGAATTATGCAATGTTTCATATCCAATTCAAGTGGGTTTGAACTATACATGAGATATTTGTCCATCTGAAGCTTTTCTAGGCTTGCTCTTTTTTAGGGACCAAAATTATAATATCATATTTTTTCTCACATCTCAACATTTTAGGACATGCTTAACAAGACAAGGAGATATTAGGATGCCCTCTACAATGTAAATTATGAAAGCATGGAAAACCAAATCTTTCAATGAAGGGAGTTCAAGATGTATAATCAATCGGTCTAAGATTTGTGGCAAATAAGGATCTTGTCTGTTGCTTGTCAATTCTATAGGTCATTTTTATATTTTAACAATCTACAGGGGTAAAAGCACAATCCTGTGTCACACTTTATAATGGAATTGACCAACAACAAAAAAATTTCTGAACTTTGACCACATAAAAGTGGTATTTATGTTTTGAATTTCAAAATGATGTAAACTAATGAAATGTAGAACTTTTGATGAAGTTTATTTCTGTAATTTTTTAGATTTTAAAAAAAATTGTTTTCATTACTTTTTTACCAATTTAAGAACAGATTTTGGAATGCTGAAAAATTTCAAAAAAAGTGACTTCACGGGCTGTCAAGAAATAAATTGAAAAAAACTTCATTTCTACCTATTTTTTTTTTTCTCCAAATAAGTAACTTCAATATCTTGTGCATGGAAAAAAATTCAAATTTTGATGTATATTTTTCTTGTAATAATGTTTTAAAGTCAAACTTGTCAGAATTTGACAGCTTTCACGAGCTGTCAACTACTGTCTATTTTTTTAATCATTTTCAAAAAACAAATTATACCCTTTTGAAGAAGACTCTCCCCTCTTGTGCCCCATATATTTAAAAAAAAAACAATTAATATGTTTTAAGAATTTTTTTAATTTCTAATCAACTTCTTTTTTTAACTTTAACAACATACTTGCATTATTTTAAAAATAAAATATATTAAAACTAATCAAAATATTTAAAAGATTACATGTTCGGATTCACCACTCCGAGCTCTACAAAAGGGTTTTTTTTTTTTTTAAAAAAAAAACATCATTTTGACTAAAGAAATACTTAGCTAAAGTTGAAAGTTTCAAATTTTTTTGAAAAAAGTTGAGTTGGTTGCCAATTAGGATGCCACATAGATAGTTTCTATAGAAACTTCACACATTAAAAAATCCAATTTGAAAGCGGGAAAAAGAAAAAAATATTTTTTTGGGATTCAGGCGAAACTTATTCAACCAAAACCTTGTGTGCCTCGTATAGGCCACGTGGTTTCGATTGAAACCTATTCGGCTGAAAATTTTCCGGCCGAAAATATTTCACTTGGAACTATTTATTTGGCCAAAAGTGTGACGTAGCTTTGTGCTTTTACCCACAGTAAAGATCCCATAAATATTGTATCCTAATTCTCAAACAAGATTAATGCCTTGCTTTTACCTTGGTCCAACGTTTTTCATCCATACCATAAATTTGTTTTCCCTTCTCAAGAATTCAACTATTTTTACCACTAAAAACTTTTGCTATATAATTTTCCTTGTTCATCTTGTGTCGTGCATTTCCCTTCTTCATTTTTATTGTACCATGAAATTATTAGAGGTGTCACAATATATATAATGAATCTATATATATTAGCCATAAGTGTCATATGGTTGTCATTCAAATTATAGTTAAGTAAGACATGAATTAAATAAAACCTATCTTTTGGTAATAACAACATGATAGGTATTGTCATAGGGTTCTAGAACCCCTTCAACATCTAATAATATTAGTGATACCTAATGTGTTGATATTTTAGATATCATGATAGAGATTATTATTGTTTTGTTAATTTACAAGTATCATTATGACAATATCTCAAATAAATGCACAATAACTATTGTTGTAGTGACACCTTTAATAATTCCATGATAGATGTCGTTATGGTGACACCTTAAATTAAAATAAGCTATGCAAATGTCATTATTCTTTGAACATATATAATTTTCAATCATACACAATTTTTTCAAACTATAACCTAAGTGGTAGCTTAGTTATTGATATAAAATCATTACACCACATCCCACTCTCTAATTGGTCAACATGTGATTTTTTTATTTTATTTTTGTGCAGAAAAAACTTGATATGTGGAATTTGATTTAACATTAAACAAATTTGATTCTTAAAACCTTTCATATTTCTAATTTAGGTTATATTTTAGAGTTTATACCCATTATAAAATTGAGGTAGCTAGGGTTTCTCACATAACTTATATTGATAAGATAATTTAGGACCTTTTGTATAATTTAATGTTTTGAGAATAAAATTTTGGCATACTGAAAGTCTGTAATTCCCTCAATTATGCCTTAGAGTTGAAACTATGGAAGTTTACCTAACCACCTCTAATTTGTTAAAAATCTTTCACAAGATTCAAGTACAAAATATAAAATGCTAGCTACCTCTATATTTTAATAATATAAATATTATATTATAATAGAGACCTTAAACTATGCAATAAATTTTATTAGAAAACCTACATTATATTGGAAACCCTAACCAATGGAAATCACTATATATTTTTTGAAAAGCTAGAAATTCTATTGATGTAAATAACTATATTTTACCATACCACATATTCCTATCATTATCCTCTTTAGCCTAATGAATCATTCTAGTTTATACACATTGGTTGTGTAGACACTTCAAATCATCCTAATCGATATTACACATCTGAATTTGATTTTTAACACCATTTCATCCTAAATCACCTCTTTTCTAACTATTTAATTAAATAATCTAAATTATTTAATTAAAGTTATTATTTTATCCTATTAATCAAATAATCGATTTCATTGGATTAATTCACCCCCCTTCATACTAATCTTCATCCCATTTAATTAGATAATGCAAATTATTTAATTAAACTTCCTATGTCTTCCCATTTGATTAAATAACTCTAACTATTTAATTAAAGCTAACATTTTCCCATATTCCTCTAAAATCTCTTAAACCACACCTAAGTTAATTAATCTTTGATTAATTAACCTTATCCGCTTCCTAATCCTCATTAGTCCATTATCCAACATTTAACTCCATTCTAGTTAAGTAAACCCATGGTTTATTAACTCCAACTTGCACAACTAATTAATTATCTTTAATTAATTAAATGGCTATTTTCCCTCACACTTGCATGGGAATATTCACATGGAATATTCCTTCTTCATTTACTTCCTCCATTGACTTTCTCTCACCCAAGCCTTAATGGCTCTTACAAAGGACATCTTGTCTCTTACACAAGACTTAAGGGCTCTTACACAAGCCATCTTGTCCCTTACACAAACCTTTACTTCTCTTACATGCATTTAATTCTTCACCCACATGCCTTTACTCCTTACATATTCTCTTCCCAAAATATGCTCACACATGTGTGAGCACATATCCCCATCACCTCTCTTAGCCTTGTGACACTTGTGTCATAAGGCTAATCATCCTTCAATCCTCTCATCAATTAGCAACCATTGATTGGGAAAATAAATCTCAACCCTTGATTCAACCATTTTCCCTATAAAGAGAACTCACTACTATGAAAAAGGGATCCAATTTTGAAAGCAAAGTTACTATACACATTTTCATATCCACTATCTCCTACATTTCACCATTTTAGCTTGAATCCACCATCATCTTGCATCAATTTCATCATTTCATCACAATCTTGAAGCTTGTCCATCAAAGGGATTGGAAAGGGCCAATATTCCACATCGATATGGCACCAATCCCCCTACGGGATGAGGTTTGGGGTATTTAGCTAGGATTTCATTATGCATTGCTTGTTATTTCATGTTTTTATATTCATGGTTTCCTTGTTTTGTGCTTTTAAGAATATCATAGGGAGTATGACTTAACTTAGCTAATGTGACTAATTTCATTGTTTTTTAATCATGTTTGGCTCAGGTTATGATCACACTCACATTTTGGCACTAGAAGGAGGGCTTAACCATTTAATGTTAATATTTTTGCTTGAGTTTCATGTATTTTGCAGGTTCCAAAAAATGATGCCGCTATTACCAGAATAGTGCCACTATTGAGCTCACTATTTACTATAGAGTGTGACCTTTGTTTTTTCACTAGAGTGTTGCTATTGCTAAACTTCATTGCTATTGCAATAATATAGTCACTATTAAAAAATAGAGTCACTATTGAAAAATAAAGTCACTTTTATTTTCTTGCTTTTGCACTCCATTTTCAAATGGCCATATCTTGGTCATACGTTGGTCTTTTTCAGGGATTGTTTTTGAAATGGGGTATAATTTCATGATCTATGCAATGGTGTAGGTGTTTTTCAATTTTGGTATAGTTAAATTTTCTATTTTTGCACCTAAAGTCAAATCACATTGCAACTTGGTCTAGGATGTAGGGTTTTAATGCTTAATCATTTAGCTAACCCTAACATCTTCTTGTTTTCTTGATTTCATCTAATATTTGGAGCATGGATTGAAGGTTTGAAGAGGAGCATGGAGCATTAAAGATAAAAAAGCATTTGATATTCATTGTAATAGTGTTTTCAAACACTCATGGGGAAATAATCCACCATATGCTATTTTATTTCATGTCTTAGGACAAATAGGTTTGATTTGGGCTTTAAAATTTACCATTGCAATGATATTTTCAAAGTTGGTTAAGAATTGAACCTCTCATTTCCTCATTATTGCGATATTGGTTAAAATTGAACAATACAAACAAACACTTCCATTGGTGCTATTTAAAATGAAGTCATCATTGCAATATGGGTTAAAATGAATGAATGTTTGTTGTTCTTGCTATGCGTGTAAACTTATAGTGCATATCCTCTCCCCTTGTTCTTCGTGCGATCTTGGGTGAAGAGAAACACTCCAAGTTTACAAAACATTTTTTGGTCACCCCAAGGATTTTCTATGTATCCTCTCCCCTTGCGCTTCGTGTGATCTTGGGTGAAGAGAAATATCATTTACTTGTCTTTAGTAGATAAGGGCTTGATAATGAGACACATCTTGCAATGGAGAACTCATCAAAGCAGGGTCTAAAAAATCACGTTTATCAACAAGCTATATTAAAGGTTGCAAATTTGTAAGATAGTAGCTTCAATTGGGGGCGTGCTAACATTACAACACCTAATCCTCATTTGAATGTATGGGTTGGGCAGGAATGACTAAAGATTTAAGTAGCTTGTTTATGGTTTATACCCCCTATGTTCTTAGTGTGTCACTAAAAACTTTGTGTAGAGTCCAACCTTGTTTTCCAAAATGTTCTTTGAAAGCGGTGCATCAAAATTTACTTCTGAGAAGTTACTTACCAAGTTTGATTTATGGTTGAGGCATAGAGTTTAAGAGTTCATCCTCTTGTACAAAATCTTGAGGTGGTGATATACCTCTATTTTTCCCTTCCATAAGTTGCATGTAAAATCATCCCTTCGGGGTATGAGGTAGGCCCACCTCAAAAAATGTACCTACTCTAGGTTGTAATGATTGTCTTTTGTGAACTTTCCAAGTGAATCTTATGGAAGAAGATTTGATGGTTGAGGAATAGAGCTTAAGATTGTATTCTCTTGTACAATATCTTGAGGTGGTGATATACCTCTATTTGTCCCTTCCATAATTTGCATGTAAAATCATCCCTTCGGGGTATGAGGTAGGCCCACCTCAAAAAACATACCTACTCTCAGTTGTAATGATTTTCTTTCATGAACTTGCCAAGTGAATCTTATGGAGGAAGATTTGCACAATATCTCCATTAGCTTGGACATCAAATACATTGCTTGGATTCAAAACAATTTAAACAAACATTAAACATTGACATTAAGATTTCAAACCCTTTGGACCTAAGTGTGGATGCCTTTATTACGCCCTATATTATTGCATGCCCTTAAAGATATCTTTTTTTTTTTCAAAAGAATATCTTTGAGGCTTCATAATGTTTGGGTCATATCTCAATCCACATTTATTCCAAAGTAAACCTAGGGAACTGTAGCTTAAACCTCTAGATTTTCACATATTGAGCTTTGTGGAATGAAAGTGGTTGAAAGTTATAGAAATTTAGTTTGAAAACTTAATCAAGACATTGTATGTGGTAAAAGCAACCTCATTAATCAAGATTAAATCAATTGAACCCCACACAAGTGCATGTTTATCTTTTGTCTTATGTTCAAAACATATGGCCCTTCAAGAAAACATTGATCTTTTTGGTTTGAAATACTCCTAGGGAAAAGCATGTTCTTCAACACCTTGTTCTTGTAAACAAGTCCCTCTTAGGTTAATATTAGGGTCAAATAAATCTTCTTATCCACACCAAAACATTTTCCATTTCATCTCACAAACAAATTTGGATACACCAACCTCCTAGACTTGGGTAATCATCAAATCAAACCAAATCACCTTGTTTAGCTAAGTGTGTGGGAATGCATCTTTTTTCATACACCTAGTTAAATTAACAAACAATCCTTTGTGAAAAAATCTATCCTAAGGTCACAAGTCTATCTTAGGGTTCATAAGTTCATTATCAATCCTTAAAAATCAAAACATCAAACCCAAAGTCTAGTGTTGTCCAAAGTTTGAAAGTTCATCATCCATATCACTCACCCTTTCATCTTTCATATCATCATTGGTCCTAAATTCCTTAGAGGTCAACAAGGTTAAAACACAAGAAAAACATGGAATATAAACTCAATTCATACATCATGAGTGATCTAAATCAACCAAACTATCAAAGCCTTACAATACCAATTGATTATCAAAACTCACATTTATACAATTCACACATGGGATCCTTATATCCTACAAACCTCAATGATACAACAAATGTGAGTATGCCCAATCTAAATTTTGGAACACCTTTCCCTATGGTAGATTTAATCAAATTCAAAACCTAAAAAATCTATTAACCAAATGATCAATACATGAGTCTTCAACAAAACAACATTATCCCATCAAACCAATACATGCCAAATGTGAATATACCAAATTAAATCTTACCAAACATGAACATATAAAATCCACACTTGGTGAGCTATGTGATAGATACGTTTGTGAATCACACCAATGTTGTTCAAAATCCAAACAATATATTGACGACTCAATGTATTGATCCAAATCAAGGTAACACTATGCAAAATCGAGGTTACCTAAATCAAAGCAATGTGTTTCCCAACCACAACAATGCTCAATGCCAACCTATAATGAAAAATATGAACATCATCCCAAATCAGAACATTGTCCAAAATCAATTTGTGCATGATCCCATACAAATACCACAAGTGTATATTCCAAATATGCTTGACCAACAACCAAATCAACAATATCAAGGGTGTCAAAATCAAAATCAAGATCAAATTTTGCAACATCAAATTGCTTCATTTACCAAAATAGTCGATTCATTGTGCCAAGAGACATCTCCACCCCAAAATCAACACACTCCCCCATTGGTTAAACCATGTCATCAAAACGTTGAGTTGTGTCCACAACCACATCAAGAATAACATCTTCAATATCAAGAAGTTGGATATCAAAATCAACAACCTCAACAACAAGATAAATCACCACATCTCCGAGATCAATCATAACTAGATCAATATCAACAAGCATAAATCTCACAAGATGAAAAACATGAATACACTCTGGGAGAGCCATTCAAATCAGCATTAAGCAAGCTACTTAATGAAAAACTCATCACTCTTCCAAAAATAAGTGCTTACCACTCTATCATAAACCTCTCTTGGAACAAGAGCATAGCTTATTGTGAGTATCTTAGAGAAAATTTTCATGAAACATCAAGTTGTATTCAACTCAAAGATCTCATCCAAGACCTTCTTGCTAAAGGAAAAATAACCGTTGAGGACAATGATCAAGATTAAACCACTAATGATAGCAGTGAAAATCTCTCCACCAAAATTGTTGAAAATAATGATAAAGATCTATCCATCAATGAGCACCTTGAAGATGTTTCTACCTCATCCAACGATCAAATCAACATACATCAAGAGTCACTTTTTAATTATGCTCAAAACCCATCAACAATATCCAACAATGGTCCATTTCAAGAAGCACTAACATCATTTGATCCTATGATTGAAAACATTGAAAACATCTCCACCACCATTTTTGAGGAAAAAATTCATGATCCATTCACTAATGATCATGTTGACAATATCTCTACATCACCTAACGATTTAGATGACACATCTCAAGAATTTATTCCAAATAATGATCAACATCTTTCACCAAAGTCTAGCATTGGTCCTTTCCAAGACATATTGACATCATTTGACATCATGGTTGCAATCCTCAACTTAGCACTTGATCCAAATCCACTCAAAGATCAAGAGGATATTAAGCCACTTCCCATGCCTAATGAAGATATCCAAGAACCCTTTGTAAGCAATCCATCCTTTGAAATTGACCCATGTTAAGAACTTGAACCAAAGCATGTCGAAAGCAATTCAAAAATTAATCAAGATCAAGAATTTATATTTCCAAGATGCTACAATGATCTAATGGGCATTCTCCAATCTATACAAGATGTCACAAATGATGGTCATATCCATATAGCACATACTCCTCCATCTAACCATGATATGATTTCTTTGGATGGACACATAGATGATTTTCATTCAAAACAAGGTTCCTTTACTCTTGACATTATTACACAAGAATAGGAGGTTATTGATTCCCACATTTAGGCTGAGTTGTCAATATAAGGATCAGATATATCCCAAATTTAGATTGAGGACATCATGTATGAAGATATCCAACATTATCCACTCAATGAAATAGGTCAGACCAAACAAGATATTTTGGAGTTAGTAGAGCAATAAATTGAAATAACATCATCTGCAGTGGTCATTTATCAGAGAATGCTTGCTAAACAAGACATCTCAAAATAGACAGAATCAAAGCATGAAGGTACTACTTCCACAATACTAGGGGTACCTTCATATGAAGAAAATGTCAACATAGGGAGCACAAAGAATCCTTATGATGAAACCAATGCCAACACTACAACCAGCCACACCATGAATCTTCATCCACCCATCACCCCATCCATGAATTGGGACCAACATCAAAAGAAAGATTTGAATCAAAGAACGAAGAACATTATCAAAGAAAAAGAAGATGTGAAGCATACTTAACAAATCAAATACACATGGATACCAAAAAATACAAAGATAGATCATCCCTATCAAACTCCATCAGTTAAAGAAACTATGGGGAAAAATAAAAAAGGGAAATGTACCCATCAAAGAAATCCATCAATGCAAAAGCAAGATTCTCAAGAAATGCACAAATTATATCAAGTAGTTGGTCCTAATTCCACACACACTTTTGTATCCACCCATCATTTCTAATCTTCCCGAGTTTGGAGAGTTAAAGGTTCCAAAATGTCAACCAATCCATATTCTATTCCTAAACACACTCCATCATCCGTTTTACCATGAATGATATCCAATTCGCACATTGACCATGTATTGGCAATAAACCTTCATCATAAGGATTCAGAAGGCACTCTATCACGATGTGCACACAAAGACATGGTTAACTCCGGTATGAAAAAAGTAGATCAAGAATCTCAAAAGTTGCATTCAAGTGCACGTATCTTAGCAAAGAAGCTTCTTTAGGTAGGATATCAGTGGCACTTTATGACATAAGCATCTACATAAACACCACTAGGTGGTTCAACATGAGCTTAAAATCTTTCATAAAAAACCAAAAAAATAAAATAAAAATCATCCTCCAATGAAAACCACTATGGTGGTGCTTTGGACAAGTACCATGATGAAAACCTGGAAAACATGTGTCATGTGTAGAATCGAGCATCTACATGCACCAGTTCAAGTGGAAGCATCTTATCTCATTCATAATAAAATCCAACATTCCATCCATCTTGTCCATAATAAATCCATTCATCCATGAACCATTTATCAAATCCATTTTCATCCATCTACATCCATCTTCCAAATTATCTTGTTCTTGATAATTTTTTTGTGTAAACTTTACACTTTCTTATGGTAAACATCTTGACATGGTTCATTATCATTGATCCTATCCTACCCAACCTTATCTAAGATATGAAGCATTATCCAAATAAGAATCCTCTATTCAAACACATTATCTTATCACAAGATAATCCTTGGCATCCTTTGCATGCTTACCATATCCATCCATCCATACATCTTTCCAAGCATCCACTCATGAAATTCCATACATTTCTAGACACCTAGGGCAAATATTTACATCTTGCTTCGGGAATAAATCTTGATCTATATCTTCCAACTTATGTGGTGATCCAAACATTGGCAAACGTGAAATCAAATTGGTCAAAGCATTTGTGAGAAAAAATCTAAATCACTAGTGCATGACATATTTTGACGAGAATATGTTCCTTATATAGCTTTATATTTCATCGACCATCAATCCAAACAATCAATATTAGTTGCATCTAATTTGAACTTCAACATCACATCAAATCATTCAAACAAATTTTGTTCCAAAGCGAGCTTCAAAATATTGATCAATCAAATCCATCAATCCACCATCATCTCAGGCTATCCTTCCCAATCCTCATGTTGCTTAACACTATCCTTGCATTATTATTTATCCTCAACAATGTTATCATCATCAAACCATCAATCAGATCAATCAACCCTAGCTTGGTTTGCAAAAAAAATCCCAAAACAACTCACTGATATCATCACACATATCCATATCCAAATCATCAAAATCATGCAAAAAAATTCAAAAAACATTCAAATCACATCAAAATCCCAAAATAGGTAAAAAAGTTTAAAAAAAAGTCAAAATCATAGTTGTCAAACTATGTCATCTCTGAGATTAAACGTAGGCAAGGCCATCATTGATGAGCCCCTAAGACACAAAAACAAAAAAAACATTCATAAATCTGAGAAAACCCAAAAACATTTAATTTTTTTTAAATCAAAACATTGAAATAACCCTACAAATAAAAAACAACCTCAAAACATTACAAAAACATCCAAATATTTGAAAAAAACCCATCCATCTCATTTCGCTTCAGCTATGATAATCAATCAATCATCACCTTCATCCTTTGGCAAAAAAATAGAAACAACCACAACAATCAACAAAAGCAAGCTTCAAACACAACATCAAAATTGAAACAATAAAATTTTAAATGCAAAATCAAACTCTTGATCTCATTTTAGCAAACATGTCAATCAAAATTTATATCAATGACCTTTTCAAACAACTAATCACCCATCATCATCCTGCAAAATGCATTTCCTAGGATATATCTTTCCGATAATGGGCATCATTTTGGATATCACATTTGATTCTTATCCTCGCACACACATCTCCTTGGATAGAGGTATGAAGAACATTGACTTGTGTGTTCACTTGATCTTTTCTTGTGATTTATCTTACTGCACCCATTCCAATGACCTCTCGATGATGTCTATCAAAATGATTTAGAGAGAAAGGAATGGGGCATTGATCATTATCTTTCGTTTGTTGTGCTTGTTGGATGGTCTTGTAAAATAACCTCGATGAATACTTGCTTTGTTGGGTGTGTATGAAGGGTGTTTTGGGAAAATTGTTTACTATTACATGTTAGGTTATGCCTCTTTGTGTTTTGGTCCAAGATGTTCAAAAATTCTAAAGTACATCCTAGCAAGGTTTCTGTATGTTAGGTGTGAACAAGAATACTCCTATCTGTTTGTAGAGTCAAAGTCCATCGCACTAGATACAACACCATCCTGGTTATCCATATCTTGATGCATCGTGTCTATGTGTTTTATCAAAAATATGGAATAATATGTCGTTAGTATCCCAATCCTATGAAACAAGAAAATCATCTCTCTCGTCATCATATCTAATAAAGTCTCAAATGATCATGTAGGCTTGTTGGACTTCTGAATCCATCTCAAAATCAATGGTGAATCAATATCAATCTCATTCTTCTACTCCTATCCATCTCATTCTTTTATTCTTCTCTTATTTACTAACATTTCTATCCAAGTATCAAATCTGTGTGATATATCAAAATATACATGAGGCTATCCATGGTTAATGATTGTCTATGCATCATAAAAAATATCTACATCAAGTAATTGATCTTTCTAAATAATTATCTTTTGTTCTCTGATTAGCAGAACTACTCATCTAGCATCTTTATCATGATCTTGATCGAAAAAGAGAAATTTATGCTTGATCTCTTGAGCAAGCAGTGTACCAGCATGATTCCTTTCACTGGGGCAACTGTGGGCATCCAAAAAATTGAGAAATTTTGAATTTTTTATCTAAGAAGTAGCGTTGATATTGAAAAGCGTCAATATTTGAACCAATGTAACAGGTACCTCACTTCAAAGAGGGGAAAAATGTAGACACTTCAAATCATCCTAATCGATATTATGCATCTAAATTTTACTTTTAACACCATTTCATCCTAAATCACCTCTTTTCTAACTCTTTAATTAAATAATCTAAATAATTTAATTAAAGTTATCATTTTCTCCTATTAATCAAATAATTGTTTTCATTGGATTAATTCACCCCCCTTCATACTAATTTTCATCCCATTTAATTAGATAATGCAAATTATTTAATTAAACTTTCTATGTCTTCCCATTTGATTAAATAAATCTAACTATTTAATTAAAGCTAACATTTTCCCACTTTCCTCTAAAATCTCCTAAACCACACCTAAGTTAATTAATATTTGATTAATTAACCTTATCCACTTTCTAATCCTTATTAGTCCATTCTCCAACATTTAACTCCATTGTAGTTAAATAAACCCATGGTTTATTAACTCCAACTTGCACAACTAATTAATTTTCTCAAATTAATTAAATGGCTATTTCCCTCACACTTGTATGGGAATATTCTCATGAAATATTCCATCTTCATTTACTTCCTCCATTGAATTTATCTCACCCAAGCCTTAATGAATCCTTAATGGCTCTTACAAAGGTCATCTTGTCTCTTACACAAGACTTAAGGGCTCTTACACAAGCCATCTTGTCCCTTACACAAGCCTTTACTTCTCTTACCTGCCTATAATTCTTCACCCATATGTATTTACTCCTTATATATTCTCTTCCCAAAATTTTCTCACACATGTGTGAGCACATATCCCCATCACCTCTCTTAGCCTTGTGACAAGTGTCACAAGGCTAGTCATCCTTCAATACTCTCATCAATTAGCAACCATTGATTGGGAAAATGAATCTCAACCCTTGATTCAACCATTTTCTCTATAAATAGAACTCGCTACTATGAGAAAGGGATCCAATTTTGAAAGTATAGTTACTATGCACAATTTCATATCCACTATCTCCTAAATTTCACCATTTTAGCTTGAATCCACCATCATCTTGCATCAATTTCATCATTTCATCACAATCTTGAAGCTTTTTCATCAAAGATATTGGGAAAGGGCCAATATTGCACATCAATATGGCACCAATCCCCCTATGAGATGAGGTTTGGGGTATTTAGCTAGGATTTAATTATGCATTGCTTGTTATTTCATGTTTTTGTATTCATGGTTTCCTTGTTTTATGCTTTCAAGAATCTCATAGGGAGTATGACTTAACTTAGCTAATGTGACTGATTTCTTTGTGTTTTAATCATGTTTGGCTCAGGTTATGATCACACTCACAGGTTGAAATTCACAAGTCTCACTCAAAGGGGAAACAAAATGGATCAAATATGTCTTAGAGAATCATGCAAGTGTTGGTAATAAAATTGGTATCTACTAAATTTCCAAAATTCTCAAGATAAAAATACTTTCTCAAAATGGGTGAGATTTCCTTGATTGAAATCGAAACATAGAATGAATTAAAGACACTAGTTGAAATGTGTATAAACATGTTATATTTATAATCTCTACATATATTTTATTTTTAGGTATGGTTTTTAAAATTATTAAACACTAAAAGTAAATGATAGAAATGTAAATGTGTGGATTAAACTAAATATAGATTAGAATTTGATATAATCCCACACAAGAAAAATAAAATAGATTGTAATATCCTTTCAACAAATGCAAATTTCTAGGAACAAATTCATAAAAAATTCTACACCAACATAAGAAGAAGAAAAATAAAAATTGATTCAAACACAAAAAATATTCTCATTTTTTCTCTCTCCAAAAATCATATATCTTTTCTATTCTCTACAAGCTATATACAATTTGCTCTCAGTCCCTATAAAATGTTCAGTTTCACAATATATAGGTGAAACGACTTTTCAATTTCCCTCAATGACCATCCATATTCTAATTCTAAGGTAATTTCTAAAAGATATAATGCATTAATCATCAACTTGAATCTTTTTGGAATAAATAAAATATTTTGTATGAACTATATAAACAAAGCAAGAATTTAGCCAAAAATTGATGGTCACTTGATTTTCATATGTATTTTGTCAATCATCTTCAATGTGGATTGTTCTATAATACAAGCTAATGATGAAAAAAATTATGATCTGTTAAAGACAATCCTATCATGAATGAAAAAACCTTGAAAGATTCAATAGAAACCAAGTGTAGACACTTAAAATTGTCTTGAGTCTGTGAGAACATTTTTTGACTAATTTTCCTGTCTAACCCTAATTTCTTCTAAACCCTAATCTTCATCTTCTCCTTTACATGCACAGTTAAATCATTTTTATTATTTAATTATTCTAATATATTTCATTTCATTATCCATCTGAATAAATAATTGTTGTTTAATCATTTAATTCCTAACTAACATTGTCTTAGATTAAATAAATACTTTAATTTATTTAATCTCACTAACCTAATGTCTAGTCTATAATTAATTAAACTATTTAAATTTAATTAATTATGCATGGTTTTGAAATAAATGATTTTTCATTTAATTTTAATTTTTGAAAATTCAACTCTTACACATCTCCATGATTTTCAAAATTTGACTCTTCCAATTTTACTAATTTTGAAATTTGATCTCTTACAAATTCCCACTAATTTCGTCGATCTTCTTCCACCCACTAATTTTTCTTCCATTCCACTAATTTCTTCAATCACATGGCACTAATTTCAAATCTAAAAAATGAGCAAGTTTCATATGGATTTTGTCTTGTGTGATCTTGATCGTTCATTCTTCTCTTGATCTCGTATGTTCATTTTTCCATCTCTTCATTTATAATCTGAGCTTTGATGTCCATTTTCTTGAATCAACATCTTCAAATATTTGCCACCATTATCGTCATAAGTCTTTCAATAGTTCACTCCAAAAATCTAAGAGAAACACTTTAAAATCTTTCGAAGCAAAGAGGAGAAGGGCAATAGAAGTGATTCAATGATGGCATAAGAGGTATATACTTGGTTTGATTTATTTTTATTTTAGCTCTTTTATGCTCATTTTTTTTTTATTGCTTGATTGGGAGTTTTTAAGCTTATTACTAATAGTTTGGTGGTTGATGTGTGTGTTCTAAGCTTCAAACCTGATTTTCCCCATCACACAACTGGTGAACCCGACATGAAGTACCAATCTTTTTGGCTAACCTTCTTGTTTGCAAGTTTTTGGTGTTTTATGTCTTGAAGGTTGTAGGTACTTTCAAGAGGTTGTGAAAATAAATTTTTTTAGGGGTTGTTTGAGGACAAACATGCATCATAGTTGCATTCAGAAGGGTCAAATGATGAATTTTCATATATTATACCCCATATTTTGTGCAAAATAACATGTTAAACTCAAAAAAATGTGATTTATAGGCACTTTCTTTGTTAATCTGTACATTATATGAATCTGCACTTTTTGACTACAATTTTATTGCTGCACATTTCCAGATTCTGTTAATAATGAATATGGTTTCATTTTATGGTTAAAATATTAATTCATAGAGCTTTAATCATTTTTTGAGAGTGCTTACTTCTCTTTTTCACAATTTTTTTTGAAAATACTAACCTGTAGTAAAATGGGTGTATCTTTCAAACCACTCATTAAATTTTCAAGTTTTTGTAGGCGTTGAAAATCTTCTTGTAATGTGAATGATATGGATCAATTCATTTCTTCATATCAAAAATCAGAAATCAAGTATAATTCGTTTAATTGAATTTTTTAATTTTAAACTTCTAACAAGAATGCATGAACTTGCTTTTTAAAAATTTCATAAAATTTTCAAAAGAATTTTAATGGTATGATTTATTTTCTGATTTGAATCATCTTATTATGTCTTATCACTAATCATTTGATGCAACACTTTTTTGCAAGCCAAAGAAAAAGAATAAACTACTAATCCTTTGATTGCAACTCGATTGTTAAAGTCTTTCTTTCAAACTACTAATCTAATTGTTATAGGACATTGTTGAAGGTTCTCTTGAACTATTAATTGGTTTTCTACAGGTCCGTTAGTCAAAGAATTAGATTAGTTTGAAAAATTGTATCTTTTTTTTTAGATTAGATAAAATTTAGAGTAGTTGGGTTAAAAATAACTTTGTTTTTCATGTTTTCTACACTTGCACATTGTGTGTCAACCCGAGCTAGTGTGTACATATCCTCTCCCCTTGTGCACTTATATGATCTTGGGTGACGAGAAATACACATTAGTCTCCTTTTTTATTTTTAGTAGGAGGCTTTCCTGGGGATTTCATCACCCCAGGGTTCGGCCTCAAGCACATTTTTTCAGCGGGCTATATAAAGGGCTGAGAGCAAAATTTTTAGCTCAATCCAATCATGACATGTCAAGTATTCCTCTATGGTACTAGATGATTCCAAATATAAGGATATGAGATTTCAATCTCACGTTTGTACATGCGTTGGTGTTTATAGAGTAACCCCACTAGACACCTCTTGTTTTTAGTAGCCTAGAAGCCTTCAATGATAAGTTTAGTGTGATGCAACATACATTATCATGCAAAAAGTTACTCACCATGTACACCCTTGAGTTGAGATAGGAATCTTTGGGTTGAAATTCTAAGTCTCTTGAGGAGAGAGGAAAGGTGAGCCTATTATTGTATTGGGCATGTGCCACTGAACCTCTAGCTATCTACTCTTTAAAGAGAAGCATTTCACGCTAATATTGGTGTATTACCACCTTTGGTGCGGTGCGCCCACATTAAGTGAACACACCTAATTGAATAACTAGGTTGTGCTTGTCTTATGAGTTTCTTTATTTTTGATACACTCATGAAACTATTGGCCATTGGGCCTTAAGCCATACCCTTTTTAGTTAAGATTCAACAACCACTTTGTCTTCCAAGTGTTTTTTGAGTATACTATCTTAAAATTGAAACCCCCCCACAATTAACACCTTTAAATACTCTATTCTTAGGGAGACAACCATATTCTACACTGAAAAAAGTTAAGGTCTATCTTTTGAATCCAATTTTTAAACTTAAGTGACCTAAGATCTATCAAAATTCTTTACCCCATCTTTCCAGATCCACCTTTGCATCTCAAATCTTAATTATATCCCTAGGTTAAGTTTCCCACCTTGGGTTAATCCTTGGTTGACTCCTCTTCCTTTGGTTAATCCTTGGTTGTCTTTGCATCCCTAGGTTAGATTTTGATTTCCCTCCTTGGGTTAATATTTGGTGGATTCCTCTTCCTTTGTTTAATCTTTGCTTGTTGTTGCATCCTTAGGTTAGGTTTTAGTTTCTCATCCCTATGATGATTTTTCATCCTTAGGTTAACCTTAGGTTAGGATTGCATCCCCTAGGTTAAATTTTGGTTAATTCTTGCATCCTTAGGTTAAAATTGAGTTAGGTCTTTCCTCCTTAGGTTAATATTTGGTTGATCTTTTCTCTTAAGGTTGATCTTTGGTTATCTTTGCATCCCTAGGTTAAAATTTGGTCATCATTCATTCCTAGATTAAACCTTGGTTAGTCTTTCATTCGTAGGTCAAAACTTCATCCAATCATTCACCCAACCACTCATAAATCCAACCATCATCGTTAGACCATATTTACCTCTTTGAGGTGTCTTGAATCTCATTCAACTCTCATCGTTTTGTCTATAGTTTCCCTAAAATCACAAGTCTAGTTTGGGTGTGACTAGTCTCCTATCTCCATATTTTGAGATTCTAGGCTTCTCTTGAGAATGCTTAGGTCTATTACCATTCATATCCTTCATCAATCATCCACTATCAATTTTCCCTAGTTAGATTGTGATTCAACCTTAATCATCCTTTGAGGTTGTCTTGATCTCTTGTCTTTTCATCTTTTCACCAACGGTTGACTTTAAAATTTATAATTCTATTTTAAGTTCAACCCTTGTCTATTGTCTTTCTCATTTCCATCTTTTGGAGATCTAGATATCCCATTTTGGTTACTTTGGTTAGATATCCCCTAATGGTTACCATTAATTATCCTCACTATCCTTAACCATACTTAATACATAACCCATATATTGTGCATCACTTAACATTTGCATACAATCTTTTCCTTTTAAAATAAAAAATCCCCAAAAAATGAAAAATCCCAAAACCCAAAAAAATTTAAAACATCAAAATCCAAAAAAACATGAAAAACCAAAAATCCAAAAAAGTCTTTCATTGCTTGTCCTTACCTCTTTCTAGGGTTCAAAATGTAACCAAGGATCTACTCATACATTCATGTCAAAACCAAGCCCAATATTTAAACAACCCATGACACAATATCAATATTTGAACATTCTTAGTCAAAACAACATACCCATCTATCAAGCATTGAATTACCAAAACCTAAACCCAACCATGGGTCTCGTGCCAAATTTAAACTACAATTCTCAACAAAATACAATTCCAATGCAATCATTGACAAGACAAGAAATCCTATTGCAATAAATACAAGCCTTGACACAACAAGTGGTAGATCTAGAAACCTCTAGACTTCCAAAAAATTACATAATGGAGGACATATATCTTTATATCATTGCTAGAAATACAAAAATATCTCCCAACCCTTCATACCAAAAATCCCCAACAATTCAAAAACCTACAACCCCTAGCCATCCCTCTATCTCTCATTCATACCAACAACCCAAACACAACAAACCACAAGGTTATGCACAACCTACCAACACTCATCCATCATTATTTCCTTCACAACCGATCAACACTATTCAAAAAAATCCTCAATGTGGTTCCTTAGACCTAATATTCCTAAAAAATGAAAATTTACCCCTCTAGGGGAACTAATCAAATCAATCTTAAAGAATCTATTGTAGTCTAATGTTATTCGACTCCATGAAGCTATAAATTATGACCCTGGCCTTGATAAACCATCTTGGTGGAAAGATAATTCCTTTTGTGAATTCCATAGGCACAAAGGGCATATAACTTCTTTCTCTAGACTCAAGATCATCATACAAGACCTTATTGACCAAGGTAGAATCATTTTTGAACCTATGCCAAGGGAAAACCAAGAAAGTATTATAGCCTCCATCTCTTTTCATAATCCTTCATCCCCTAATCTATTACCATCCACTCCATCTCAATCAACAAATCCGTCCAATAAAAAAACATCTACTAATGATCTTCAAGGACTACTAGCAAAGGATTTACCTCAAAATAAACCTAGATAATCCCATCACATTGCTAATCCTACATCTTCTAACCCTCTTCCACCATCATGCCCTTCATCACCTATTATGCTAACTCAAGAGCTTCCTATCCAAAAATTTGAGTCTACTAAATGAAATCCTATCATTGTCTAAGATAAAATTCCATTGACTAAACCATTGGATCCATGCCAAGAGAAAAGTCCAAAGAATGATGGAATAAAATCTAAGAAAAATCAAGATCAATTTACCCAAAAATTACCTATAGATCATTATGATATACAAGTTAAATCAATCCTTGATCAATATATTATTCATAGCATCCATGATAATCCAATCCTTGGTAATGATCCAACCCTTGAATCTACCCAAAGCTAACCTCTAGATGTTCATGACATCCATGATAATCCAATCCTTGATCATGATCCTATCCTTGAGTCCATCCAAGAAACCCTTCTATATGCTCATGATATCCAAGTTAATCCCATCCATAATCAAGACCCCACCTAATCATGACATCCAAGATGAGCCTATCTTAGATTCTACCATCCACAATCATAAAATTGAAGTTGATCCTATCCAAGCTCCAAACACCTCCATTTACCAAGATGAGACACTTTCTTCCCTTGGACACATAGATAATCAAGCAAATGACATTGATAATATCAAAGAATAAGATAAATATGCTACTATCTATCAAATCCCAAGAAGATAATGAAGCTATCATGGATTTCATCAACATCCCAAATGATCAAGAAGAAACAAGCATGACAAAGGTTAAAGATTCAATATCCTTATCAACTAGGATCATCTACTTTTATCAAATCAGGCTTTCTTGCAAATGAGGAAATACCAATCATTAATGGTTTTCAGCAACACAACAATGGGTTTGCATCTTGCTTCCAAAATAAAAAATACCCCATTTCAATTAGAATTTTTCAGAGCATGTATTATTGAGGAAGATTATTAGGCCTACATGAGCAAGGAATTCTAAAACTAATACAGTTTCATGCAAATATTCGACATTAAGGTCTTGGTTATTCTTCAATCAACAAATAAAATGATGTTAGTGATCCCTCCATGATATTGGGGGAAACTTTATTTAATACAAACATCAAAATGGGGGCCATGTGTAGTCCTTACCATAAGGTTGCTTCCAACACTCCTTCCATCCATACCATAAACCATCATTCCCAATATCTTAAACCTTCCATTTGAACCAACAAAAATAAAATTCTTACAAATATGAAGTTCAAAATCAAATGTCAAAGGCCATTGAATCAAGAAAAAATTGAAGTGGACAAATGAAGTTAAAATGGATCCCAAAGAAAAATGGGTCAAGTAAAGAAAAGAATCCAAATATAGTAGCCAATCAAAATGTGGAGCCACAATAAAAGAGGTTTCCCACATATAACAAATGTCCACCTCCTTCAAAATGGTCATTACGTAAGGCATATAAAATTTTGGGTTCCAAACATTATCCCAATCAAAATTCCAAACTCCATCATCCACTACCCCAAGTTTGGAAAATGAAAAT
Source organism: Sequoiadendron giganteum (assembly GCA_007115665.2). Lineage (NCBI taxonomy): Eukaryota > Viridiplantae > Streptophyta > Pinopsida > Cupressales > Cupressaceae > Sequoiadendron > Sequoiadendron giganteum. The sequence continues at coordinate 322,694,162 of CM021109.1, read as the reverse complement.
TCCTCCATTGAAGCTTCCAAATAATTCATCCACAAATACCATCATCCATCATAATCCAACATCTCGCCCAAGTCTAAAAATCCTACTTCACAAATCCATCACATCTTGGCAACAACTCTTTATTGTAAGGACTCACATGGAACTCTATCATGATGTACGTATTTTGATAAGGCCAACTCTAGTATCAAAAAGGATCACAATGACATCCATCAGTTGTATGCAAGCATTGTGATCCTCACAATGTAACTACTCTATAATGGTCACTATTGGCATATCATGGCACCTGTCTCCACATTAGCACCATCAAAGGATTTTGAACAATCAATGATCATCTAAAATACCAAGGCCATCTAGAAATATCAAAAATATCAAAAAAATATCAAAAAATACAAAAAAAGGAAAAAAATCATCACCTTGATGAAAACCTAGCAAACAAGCATCTTGTGTGACATAAAAAAATCAAAAAAATTGAAATAAGAAAAAAATAGTAAAGAGAAAAATTCCGTCCATTAGTGAAAACCACTTCAATGGCGAATTTGGATAAGTACCATGGTGAAAACTTGGAAAACATGTGTCATGTGTAAGAGAAATTATCTATATGGACCACTACACTTGGAGGCAAGTTTTATCATCTTCCATACCTTTTTCATGGCATTTAGATCTATCCAATCCACATCAGTTCCATCCATCTTCCCTACCTACCTTGATCTTGATAAGGATTGGGGTGCAAACATAAATTATGTGTTGGAAAAATCTTGACATGTCAATTCTTTAGTCATACACTATCCATTAAACATCATGTCATTTCCTAGATAACACTATCCGAACCCATATCTTAGAGAAAAATAATGCATTCCTATGTGACATAGTCCTTGGAGATCATATACTAATTCTTGCATCCAATGATCCTCATGTCTCCTATCCTTTACCAAAGAAATCCATCATCATTTTACCCTTATCATAAGACTTGGTTTTCCCTTATCATTGGTTATAAGGTACCAATCCACCTAGCCAACAACCCTCCATAATCCTATCTTGTCCTAAGGTTAGTCATTCCAAATGCAACAATCCTAATTCATGCAAGCTTGCTATGCAAACTAGCGTGTTATCCAAAACATTCCTTGATTTTGTTCCCAACCTTGCTACAAACCTTGATCCTTTAGTCACATTGTCATTATCAAGATATATATTTCCCTATCCTTATGTTAGTTTTTTGGATGTGTCCTTCCCATATCAATCAATCAATCAATTATTCTAGCAATCAATCAATCATCAATCAATCTATCAACCTATCATCAATCAATTGTTTTTCATCTTGACTAGGTGTAAGATCATGTTTGTCTTTGTATCCTTGTGCATGCTTGCTTTCTTTCTCATGTGTATCTTTCATATATATTTGTCACTATCCACAATCCATACTAAAATTCATCACACCCATGACTATCTATCTTACATAATGAATTCTCTCTTTGCTGAAACTGGCACTTTTCCTAACAACAAGCAAAACATATTTCAAAACATTGAGCTTAACAAATCACACAATAACAAATGAACTATCAAACTAGTCTTCAAGTCTAACCAATCAATTTCTTGTCTTTATCACCTATCTTCATTTTCTATCTCCATCTTTGTCTATGGTCTTTTGTCTTATATAGGTTGTTGCATTCCTTGAAACCAGACTAGGCGTCTTATACAAGGTGCTTCATCCTTGAAACTAGACACTCTCTTTCTATCATTTTCTATCTTTGGCAAGAAGATCTAAATGGTTGTTGAATCGTTTGGTCTAGTTAGTCTTATCTTTTACTTGATTTATCTTTTGTCATGTTCCTATGCTACTCGAGGATATCCATAAGTGATTAGAGAAGTGGGGATGGATCATGATGTTTTCTATTTGTTGTTTGTCTTGAAAATATGGTAGGGGCAACTAAATTCCTAGTTCAAGTCATGAACTCCTTGTTTTCTATGTGTTGGTTTATGCAAAGGGATCACATTTCACACAATGGTTTTCCATACCTTGGTGTACACCATCCTCTTGCAACATAAAAATGTTCGATGATGATATATGTGCTCTTATCAAGGCTCATGATGACTTATTCATCACTTCCCTTTTACATCCATTCATCTCACTAACTATTCCTCCCTTCTCACTAACCTATTCTTCTAGATAATAGTTCTTTTGTCAATCTTCTCCACATCTAATATTGGTCTAGCTAACCATTCTTCACTTCTTACTAACATTTTCTTCCATCTTATAAATAAACTCGGCTCAATTTTTAAATTTTTTTACCAAATTTTAGTGGGGCATACTGGGTAGGACCTACTTAAAAATCACATTGTCTCAAAGAGGGGAAAAATGTAGACACTTAAAATTGTCTTGAGTTTTTGAGAATTATTTTTGACTAACTTTCACGTCTAACCCTAATTTCTTCTAAACCCTAATATTCATCTTCTCCTTTACACACACATAATTAAATAATTTTTATTATTTAATTATTCTAATATATTCCATTTTATTATCCATATGACTAAATAATTGTTGTCTGATCATTTAATTCCTAACTAACATTGTCTTAGATTAAATAAATATTTTAATTTATTTAATCTCTCTAACTTAATGTATAGTCTATAATTAATTAAATTATTTAAATTTAATTAATTATGCATGGTTTATAAAATAAATGATTTTTCATTTATTTTTAATTTATGAAATTCAACTCTTACACATCTCCATGATTTTCAAAATCTGACTCTTCCATTTCCACTAATTGTGAAATTTGATCTCTTACAAATTCCCACTAATTTCACCGATCTTCTTCCACCCACTAATTTGTCACATGGGATCTTGATCTTCATTCTTCTCTTGATCTCGTTTGTTCATTTTTCCACCGCTTCATCTATAAATTTGAGCTTCAATCTCCATTTTTCTTGAACCACTGTCTTTGAATCTTTGTCGCCATTATGATCATAAGTCTTCCAAGAGTGCACTCCAAAAATATGAGACCAACACTTTAAAATATTTCAAAGAAAAGAGGAGAAGGGAAAAATAAGTGATTCAATTATGGCATAAGAGGTATACTTGGTTTGATTTATTTTTATTTCAGTTATTTTTATGCTCATTTGTTTTCTATTTCTTGATTGGTAATTTTAAGCTTATTACTAACAATTTAATGGTTTTTGTGTGTTTTCTAAGCTTCAAACCTGATTTTCCCCATCACACACCAAGGAAGGGTCATAGAAGAAGAACAATAAAATGATGAAGATTTCACCTAAATAGAAGTAAGTTACCTTAACTTTTGCATGTCCAATTACACAAGAAAATGTTGGTAAAATAGTAAATCTTGAGAAATCAGAATAGGAACCTTCAAGGTATGAAAAGAAGGAAGGAAGAAGAAAAAAACTATAATAATTATTAATTTTTTGATATTACTTAGGAAGGTGAGGATGCACAAAACCTAACTTCCTCTTCTTCATCTCCATGAAAGTTGCATCCCCTCTTCTTGAGAACCCTTTATCTGCCAAATAGAAACTAACTCATCCCAAGGACTCCCCACTAGTACATAAATATCCTTCTCCTCCTTGGGGTCCTCCTTCTCCATCTCATAAAATATCCCTTTAGAATCTACCATCTCATTTTAAGTATCCAATTCTCTAGAGAACAATCCATATATAGATGTCCTCGTCTACCTCTAAAGAACAATCTTCAAAGGGAGCATCATGAAACTAAAAATACAACACAAGGATATGATTCCATTTTAGATGCTTTGATATTGATTAATCTAATATTGAAGGGGATAAAGAGTTAACTAAAATAATAGTTGAAGAATTCTCATATTTGGAAAATCTATTTACATGTATGCCTCCTATGAGATCCAAAATAAATTATATTGTTAAGATTCCTACCTATTAATGTGAAAAAGTAGAAGGAAAAATGGAAACACAATATTATTAGATGTTTAAGGCATCCATGGGGTATAAATTATAGAGTGTGGAAAGAATAACATAAATTTTTCCATTAAAACAATGATATAAAATATGGCTAAGAAAAAAAACCTTAAGAGAATCTTAAGAAGAAGATGAAGTACTTTACATCATCTATTAAATATATAATGGGCCATATCTAGTATTCTATGCAAATTATTGCACTGTCATTTGTAAATAAATTGTTAACAATATATATGCTTTTAGCTGGAGAATTTAGTTGTATCATGAAGGAAACTATATCTTCAATAAATGAGCTAATATTGGGTGCAAATATTATTGATGAAGTTCCATACGTATCAAAAAATTCATGATGAATTGGATTCTTTAGTTGATATAAAAAGTGAGCATGACATGGGAATATAAGAACTGGAATGGAACGTACCATATATTAAGGAGATTGGATAGTGTTATTTTTCATATCCTTATGGTAGAAAGGAATTTTAATGAGTTAAATCTATGTTTAGACATAAATGTTTTGAAGTTTCTATTTTTAGGTTTGAGATACCTAAGAAAGGAAAAGACAAATTCAAGGAAGTGGACACTATAGCTTGTGATGCTTTGTGTGATATACAAGATTTATATAAAAAACCCATACAATTTTTATGATGAGGGTAATCCCATAATAATGAGCCACTTTTCAGTCAAAGTAGGATATTGAAATAAACATTTTTAACTATCCTTATGGTAGAAGGAAATTTTAATGAGTTAATCTATTTTTAGACATAATTTTTTTGAAGTTTCTATTTTTAGGTTTGAGATGCCTAAGAAAGGAAAAGACAAATTCAAGGAAGTGGACACTATAGCTTGTGATTCTTTGTGTGATATATAAGATTTATATAAAAAACCCATGCAATTTTTCTGATGAGGGTAATCCCATAGTAATGAGCCACTTTTTGGTCAAAGTAGGACATTGAAATAAACATTTTTAACTAAATATTTACTTTGTGACACCTATAGCAACTAAACCATTTATAATTTGAAGATGATTCAAACTAGTGATTTGTGACAATTTTTTTTTTGCTAGGTAAATCGCTGCATGTGGGGCAACACCCATAAAGTGAACAAAATTAAAAATATGGATTGCTTCAAACCCAATATTGGGGAGCACAAAAACTTGCTTTAGACCCATGAATGGGGAGCACAAAAAGACAACAACAAACCAAATTTAGCTTTGCCAATGAATTATTCTAACTGACTTTCATTAAATATGTTGACCACCATACCCTATTCAGTTTGTAGAGAGGACTTTAAACTCTGTTCATTATTCCCCTTTTTTGGTGAAGATTGCTAGCTAGGGGGCTACTTTTTCCTCTTTACCTTTGTCCATCCATGCTCATCCTGGGAGGAGTCCATAGTGCTTTGATCTACTTCATTTGAGGAGAGTGTATTCCTCAAGTAATCTAACCTTCCTCGACCATTGTCGATGTCATCCTTGAGTCTATCCCCACCAAGCACCAAGCCATTCAAAGACCCACCTTTTGTTTCCTCAGTAGTGGCAATGTTGATAGGGGAATTCATAGGGTCCGAAGATTTGGTATTTTCTAGAGAGGAGGAAGTTACTTTTGAAGGATATGTAGAAGAACACGAAGCCGCTTGAGTAGAGATTTGGTAGTGATTAGGTTCAACACCGATCCACCATGTGGGGGTGCTGTGAAAGGATTGGTTCCCAACCACATGGATTTTTGCTTTGGGACATTGTGGTGTATGATGTTCTGTTGAGAAACACATCCTACATCTAAAAGCAATCTTTTCATAGTCAACTTGTTTTCTCCATAGTCTCTCTCCCACCTTTAATGAAATCTCTGCTGGGAGACCATGGGAGAGATCCATTTCCATAGATTTGAGCACAAGTGGTGCTTGCATACTTAACTATTTCTTCCAAGGCACCTAAAAACTTACCCAAACCATTTCCAATGGTCTGTAAACACTCCCACTCCCAAAACTATATTGGGAGGTATGGCAGACAAACCCAAAGAAAGTAGGAATTGAAATTTTTTGTGCGAGGATCAAAGGAGGGATACCAAGATTTCATACATAGAAAATCACCCTAATACACCCACAACCCATTTTTTACCACCTTTTCCTTGTCTTTGCAAGACTCAAACTCAAGGATGAAGAAATCCCTAGCACAAGGGAAGATATTGATTTCATCCTCCAATCCCTCCTTCCAAGTAGAATTGATCCATGCATGGAGATCGCACAACTTAGGCCAAGTTTTTAAAAACCTGCAAATGAGAGCGTTGTCGCGAAGGAATTCCTACCTATCATGTACTGGGCCATCTACAAAAATCTCAAGCACTTTCCTAGAGTGATGTAGATGAAAAGGAGAGTGATCTCTGATGTCCCTTGGCACAGTTGAACTAGCTTCCTTGCACCGAGTAGAGCCATCCTTCACCCCAGTCGATTTGTGCGTATCAAACAAGGGCATGTGGCCCTGGTCCTTTGTTTCATGATCTGCGTGTGGAGGAGGAAGGGAGCCTCGCGTGCCAATTTTCTCCTTCAAACCCTTGTGGGAGTACCACAAACTAGGAGAAGACACGATCGAACCAACCCTATCCATTCCTTAGAGGGCATCAACAAAACATTTCCTAGGATTCACATGAGTGACAACAGGGAAAGGAGCATCATTCGACAGGGGTTTGCACGTTGGGCCGCCATTGCCCTCAACACCTCCATGATCGACAAAACCCTTGATGTAGGGCATCGAGGGAGAAGGCGAAAAATGCAGATCGAGACATAGTTTTATTTATGATTTGTGACAATTTGTTCATAGATTCTAAATATATATATTTGGAATAAATTGTGAATTTTTTACATAACTTTTAATAACTTTTTCTTTTTAAAATTTTTAATCACAAACAACATTTTTTTATAAAATTGGCATTATTGTCATAACACATAACTCTTTTTCTAAAATTGGATAGTGTTATTTTTCATATCCTTATGGTAGACGGGAATTTTAATCAGTTAAATCTATTTTTAGACTTAAATGTTTTGAAGTTTCTATTTTTAGGTTTGAGATGCCTAAGAAAGGAAAAGACAAATTCAAGGAAGTGGACACTATAGCTTGTGATGCTTTGTGTGATATACAAGATTTATATAAAAAATCCATACAATTTTTATGATGAGGGTAAACCCATAATAATGAGCCACTTTTTGGTCAAAGTAGGACATTGAAATAAACATTTTTAACTAAAATCTTTACTTTGTGACACCTATAGCAACTAAACCATTTATAATTTGAAGATGATTCAAACTAGTGATTTGTGACATTTGTTCGTAGATTCTAAATATATATATTTGAAATAAATTGTGAACTTTTTACATAACTTTTAATAACTTTTTTATTTTATTTTTTAAAATCATAAACAACATTTTTAAAAAATTGGCATTATTGTCATAACACATAACTCTTTTTCTAGAAAGGATAAAATTATAGTTTTTAAAATATAGATTTGTAACATCAATATCTAGTGCATGGATATTTTTTATAATTTTTTGTTGCATATTTTTTAATTAATTTTTGAACTCAAAGTAATTATAATTTGGACATAGGTGTATTTCAAAAGGCATAACTTGTTTCATATATATTGAAACTCAATTATTTTTGCTGAAACATTGACATCAATACCTAGTGCACAAATATATTTTTTGGATTTTTTTAGTATTTTACTATTTTCAACATGTGTAAAACAAAGAACTTGATGTTCAATGAAAAACCTATGTTTAGTAAAATATAGAAAATAAATATAATAAAATAAATATATATTAAAATTATATTTGTTGGAAAGCTTGTTTCAAGGACTACGATCTTGCAAATTATCTTGTCAAGTTAATTCCACTTGAACGTCTAACCTGAAGTTTGAAACTAGAAGTTTTGAGGAAAATTTGAAGCATACATTGAAAGTCTCTAGCTAAGGATCTTCGTTTGAAGGTCATTCGAATGAATGTATCCTTGACTGAAGGTCTTACCTTCATTTGAAGGTACCTTCAAACAAAGGTCCCTTCAAGTAGCCAAAATAATATTAATATTCATGACAAAGGACCTTCAAATGAAGGTTTTATAATAAAATAATATTAAAAAAATTAGTCACCGACCTTCAAATGAAGGTTATTTTTAGCCGAATTTTCCTAATTAAATGTTTATGCTATTTTCATATATATGATGTCATTTTTTGTATTTTTATATCAAAAAATAAAGAAAATTTCACTTTTTTGTTTTGATTTTTTGCAAGTGATTTACATTTGGAATGTGGAATTGGAAAATTTGTATTTGCAATTTTGGGAGACATTGCAAAACAAAAAATTTGGCAAAGGAATTATCAAGATCATATTTTTCTAAGAATGAGATGGGAAATAAAAGGACAAGGAAAAACAAGACTACATGGCCATATTCAATAGAAAAGGAACAAAAATTAAGTGAAGAAAAGATGCAAAGGTATTACAATCAAAGAGAAGGTATGCATTTTTTAATTAAAATTATATTTTATAAATCATGTATTTTTTTTAACTAAATCATAGTTTATAAGATCAGGAACAATAAGATCAAATAATTTTTAATTGAAGTATTTTTTTCAATTCAAGTATGTATTATATTCATTTATTTTTATTGTGGATCCCATTATCATTCCTAAGGCCTCTAATAAAACAACTATGCTCCCTACTCCTATAACTAATAACCTTAACCCTAAACCCTATTTACCCTAGAAACCTTAAATTCTAAACCCTAAATCCTAAAATATTATAGAGCTAGAAATCTATGATGACTATGTCTTGGCCTAATTCTCTTCAACTAAATTAATTAATCATTCCTTAGACTAGTTTTTGTACCATACCCTTGGTTAGGCTATACTCCATAAATTGTATGTTTTCCATACCCTTTACCTCCCATTTTTAGAATAGTTTTATCCCTCAAATTACCCTCACTTAAATTGTAATCTAAACAATTATCCCATAAAAAATTAAGGATTTTACCTCTTGTTTCTATAAATAATCCTTTTGAAACCTTCTCATACCTCTTTTCTTAGCAAACCTTTTACCCCTTGGATATCCAATGAGCTCTACTCCATCTATATCATTTCATTTTTAATTTCCATTAAATTTGACTAAAAACTTTTTGAACATACCCACCTTGCATCTATGATAAACCCTCTCCTACTCTCCTCCAATGGACCCCCCTTGTGACCTTTACATACCTATCCAAACACTAGACAATCATCCAAAAAAATATGATAAAAAATCTTAGCTATATCTCATTGGCCCCATCCTCAAATAATCCTAGAGACATGTTCCCTTAGAATCTAACCTTATCATATTTCCAATTCTATTCCATTTAGAAAAGGTCTCATAAATATCATCTTTCATATATATTATTATCCACTATTCAAGATAAATAAACTTCAATTAAATAGTTATATCCATTCCATAAAATCATTATATATAATTCACTTATTTTTGCTGTGGATCCCATTACCATTCCTAAGGCCTCTACTAAATCCACTTTGTTCCATACTCCTATAACTAATACCTTAAACCCTATTTACCCTAAAAACCTTAATCCTATACCCTAAATCCTAAAGCTCCTAAACCATAAACCTTAAATCCTAAACCTTAAACCCTAAATATTATTGAGCTAAACACCCTACAACCCTCCCCAAATGGATCCCCCTTGTGACCTTTATAAGAAAATACCAATTTAGAGAATTGAGTTTACAAGAATTAAACTACAAAGATTAAGTTCAATTTTTTGATGCCAATTTATATAGTTTTTTGAAAATGTTCAAGAACAATATATATTCATCCCTTAAATATATTCTAAAATATTATTTTTATATGATATATGTAGAGGCTCAACATATAGAAACTAGACTAAAATTCATGCCTAATTTATTTATTGGAACAGAGAAGGTTGAAGCACACATAGTTGATGTCAGGGAGAATACCCAAGCACAAATAATTGATGTTAGAGAGGAGGCCCATCCACACTTTGATGTTGGAGAGGGGTCAACATCACTTCCTTCTTCAAATATTCATATGAATATAATTAAAGAGGTGAAGAAAAAAAAATATTATAGAAATATAGATCATTTAATTAAAATGTATATAGAGAAATTAAAATTTTATGCTAAACAACCTATTCAAACTACTAGGAGTTCATTGAATATAACTACAAAGGAAATAATTGAGGCTTATTTAAAAAGTCATGATACACTTGGTCAAGCCTAATTTTTATCAAATTTACTTCTTCGTGATGAGCTAAAAGAGCCATTCCAATTGTTAGGTGTATATTTCACAAAAAAGAGGAAAATATGCTTAGAAAAAGATATTGTTGAAAATCCTCATATAAATACTAGTAAAATAATGTTTGAAATGTTAAGGCCATTTTATGTGAAGGAAAACAATGTTTTTGAAACTTCTTGTTGTTATCATATTGAATTTAATCTTTACTATTAGGTGTTTCGAAAGATTAGAGAAGAAAGCAATGGCTTTCAAAATGCACCTCCTAAACGGGTAAGACAATTCATAACTGCAGTGTAGAAAATTGTGACCCTTAACAATTTCACACTATGTTTTGGAACCACTAAATTATTGAGCCTAATTGACCCCCTAATTGCCTAAAATTATGTATCTTGGGAGCCCATTTGCACCACTTTTCAATAAATTACAAGCATTGAATAAATGCATCCAACTTATGTGTTATTCTCGATATGTAGTGTCTTGAAAATTTAGGCTAGGACCCATACACCCTTGGGCGTATGAGTCCCCCTTCTTAGTCGTGACCTATTTTTGGGCATGTTGTTGGCAAAATTTCAATATTTAGAATTCAAATTTCAAGTGTTGAATTTCAGGATATAATTTTTGGGAAATTGAATAAATGCCTATAAATAACTAGTCGTTTCACCATTTTAAGCTAGAACATAATTAGAAGAAAAATTTATGAGAAAAAATTATCATCAAGAGAAACATTTCAAAGCTTTATTGCAGCAATTCAAGATCCAAGCATTATGTCAAAGTGTATGTAAGTTCATGTGTTCATGTTACCATGATTTTGTGAAGGCTAACCCTTGTAGGTCTCCAAAGAATTCAAGAATTCAAGAAAAGAAAGATCCAAGAACTTGAGGTGATGTGTATGACTTTAGTCCTTCAAGGAAGCCATTAAAGGGTGGTTAGTTGCAACAATTTTTGGTTTCATCATTCCTTTAGACTTTCAATTATCATTCCTATCATTGACATTTCCATTGTAGAAGTGGAAACACTTACACAGGGTTTGACTGAGGTAAGTCCCTAAAATGGCACATCATTTCCTCTCTTTGTGAATGTGCAAATCTCAGGTTGAAGAGGATTAAAGGAATATTGAAGATAAATTCTCCATTTTTGCATTCAAAGCCCTAAAATATGTCAAACCGCATAAACTCACTTACAAAATTTATTGACAATATTTTGACAACTCTACAAGTGGAAATAAAAGTCTCAAATCTATTGGGAATAGGATGCCATTTAATTGCATTCTAAACATATTTCATGTATCTCCTAAATCCATGGAATGTGTTCCACAACACTAGGATTAGGAAGAGATTAATTTGGAATGAAATAAATATTTAATTTGATATTTGTAGTTATTCCTAAATAATAGGAGCGTGTGGGGATGCCTTGGAAGAGCTCCTAAAAAATAGGAGCACATGGGCGCCTACATGGGAGGTGGGATCCACCTTGGTTTAGTTAACTAGTTGGTGAATTGAGTACACTTCAAAAATGCATCTCAGGTTCCTACAAAATAGGGATTTTAATTTATGCATGTTAAGTTCCTATAAAATAGGGATTGATATTTATGAGGTTCAGTTTAGTTTAATTTAGTTAAGTTCATTTCAATTCAGTTCATTTCAATTCAGTTCAATTCAATTCAGTTAAGTTCAGTTCAATTCAGTTCAGTTCAGTTCAGTTAGTTCAGTTCAGTTATGGTTCAGTTATCTTTAGTTGCATGTTGTTGCATGTAGTTGACTTGAGTTGACTTCAGTTGCATGACAGATAATAGGTTGATACTTTTAGTTAATAGGAGGAGATCAATCATGCATGAATGGTGGAGAGATATGTTTCAATTAACAAAGATTGACTTGGACCCACCTTGGGTGGCCAAGTTGGCATCTTGGAGTTAAAACTTTTGCATGATAAGATATTTTATAAGGCTGAGTTAAGTGGGCCCATTCTTGGGCACCAAATCTGAGGAGAAGCTTACAAGATATCTTTGTAATCAATGTTGAGTTAGCACTTCAATTTTTGACACCCAAATTGATGAAGGACTTGATTTGACATTGTTTTTCACGGAAGAAATCTACTTGCAAAGAATAGGCATAGGTTTTATGAGATAGGCTTTGTGCTTTGTAATTGTAAACTCTTTGGAGTTTACAAGGCTCATTATTGTCTATATATTGCAGCAAGTTGAAGAGAGTTTTATTAGATTTCATTGCGGGTTGTGAAGAAGAATTGTTGAAGGCAAAAGAAGCATCTCAAGCAAGAATTGAATCACTGTTATTGTAATCTTGTTCAAAGTTTAAATAATAAAAGCAAGAACAATTATGGTGGAGTTTTTTCATGAAATGTTTTCTCCATGTACATGTTGTGTCCTTTCTATTTTGTCTTATATTTCTTCTACAATATTCTGTCTAGTTCTCTAAAGAAAAAATTGATCCATACAAAATAAATCATTGACAAAGAATTGATCTAAACAAATTAATCATGCACTATTAATTGTGAAAAAGAGCACTTAATTAGATCTACAGTATTATAGTTTTACAAGTTTTAAAGCTACATAATTACCTTCATTTTCAACATTTGTTATCAGAGCTAACAGTTGGGGTAGAGTTTGGGACACCTTTCTCTTAAAAGTTTGAAGGTTTTTTGGCTATAGTGGGAGCTTTTACTATTGTGTTATTGCTGATTTTGGAAAATAAGTTTGTTGCAATGACTTCTACTTCTCTTCTAAATATTGATAAATTCAATGGATCTAGTTATGAGATGTGGAAACTAAAAATGAAGGATCTCCTTGAAGAGAGAGATCAGTGGTTAGCTGTTTGTAATGATAAAAAGCCATCTACAACGATGTCAAATGGGGATTGGGATAAGCTTGATAAGAAGGCAAGAGGGACCATAATATTATGTCTTGCTAATGCTGTTCTCTTGAATGTTTCAAATGAAACTACTGCATATAAATTATGGAAGAGAATAGGTGATATTTATCAACCAAAAGTCTTACAAATAAGTTGTATATGAAAAGAAAATTATATTCTTTAAAGATGGAAGATTGTGATTTTGTTGCAAATAATTTGAATGCTTTTAATTTGATTCTAAGTCAGTTAGCATCTATAGATGTAAAGCTAGAAGATGAAGATAAATGCATTTTATTACTTTGTTCTTTACCAGAATCTTAGGAAAATCTAATTGTTTCTATCAATGGTAGTGGTGCAGATCTGAAGATGGACAATATAATTCCTACTCTCCTATTAGAGAAGATGAGGAGGAAGTCTAAAGAGGAAATCCAAGATTCCTTGTTTGTAAAAGGTAGGCCTGAGAAAAAGGAACCTAAGGGAGACAAGGAAGGGAAGGGTAAGTCAGAAGGATGGAGTAAGGTAAAGTGTTGGAACTGTGAGAAATCGAGACATATGAAGAAGGATTGTAAGAACAAGAAAAAGAGTTTTGATTCTTCTATAGAGGAATCCTCAAATGATGTTAGTGATGACTCTTTGCTTGATGTTAAAGATTGATCTTCATGAAGAGGATGGTATTCATGATGCCATGTGTAGATCGTACCATGGTTTAGTGGGAGTTGTTGGTAGTGACGAGGATGCATCATTGGTAAGGTTATATTCATGTGATTGGGGATATGTTTTTTCTTGGTTTAGAGTGGTTGCTATTATTTCATGGTTTACTCTTGATACGCGTTTAAAGTTTGGCATGGAACTTGTTCTCTTGAGACTAGTATATTATGTATGTTATGATGCATGTGATCTCCTTGGAGGAGATGGTTAGATCATGCTGTCATGTTTATGTTTATGGTTCATGATTGGAGCTTTGACATTGATCTTGTATCATTCTCTTATGTATTGGGTACATTAATCATTTGCTTGATTACTACATGATAGTGCTATGTTGCATTTGGAGTTTGGCATGGATTGGTTGGTTACAGGTCCTCATGGATACTTGGAGAAATAGGTGAGGCTTGAGTTCTCTTATGCTATGAGATATATGTTGGAATGGTTACTTGTAAGATTTTTTTTTCAATAGTAAAGACTGAGGAGCCTACACCTTGGTTGGACGTGAGTTCAACACACTCGACAGTTCTTTATTTGAGATGTATTTTCCCATTATATCTTTCAGATGTGTTATGTTTCATGCTTTGATTTCTCATGGGATTGAGTTGATTCATGGCTGATTATGGAGAATCATTTAAGGGTGGTTTAGTATGAGTTTATATGTTTTATCTTTCATAGAAATGGATCTTGAGCTATGGATAGTTAGTTTTGGAGGATTCATTTTGAGGGATGTTATGACATGGTTTATGGGCCAATTTCCAGTTATGGGGATGGTTACCTTAAGTTTAATCTTCTTGGTTTAGGGATCATGGTTATACTTTTCCTTTTGGGAGCTCTTGTTACATTTGATTTCTTTGATTGTGTGAGGGCCTTTGGTTGATCTTCATGAGGAGATGGTTATCACGATGTCATGGAAATAGAAGTCTCAAATATACCACCAAAGGAACCTAAAAGTTGATCAAGACCACGTATAAGATGGGAAATTTATACCAGCATAGATCTAGTGACAACCACAACACTATCTTGTTGGACTCAAGGGAACACTAAAAGGGGGGGGGGGGGTTGAATCAATGTTCTGTAAATCTGAACTTTATTAAAGTGATATTTAAACCATTTTAACATTAAACTAAAGGAAATATGAAAACACACAAAATAGTCATCCACAACACCATAAAACAAGGATTTTTATGTGGAAACCTTGTTAGGGGAAAAACCATGGTGGAGGTCAATCCACAATTTGAGTACTCAAATATAAGTTTTACAAAAAGGGAATGCACTTGCATTCAGGCTCACTACCTAGAGCTCACTGCTCAAAATAGAAAGGATCATTTCCTTACAAAATGTTTAGATTAAGACCATCTAAAATATTAAACTGAAGTAATAACATCTACTCATGCCAGGTTACAGTTCCGATTAGGCTCATAGATCAGATTCTGGACCTTTTATCTAATTCTTCTCTTCACTCTTCTCTGCTCTGCAATTCACATCATAAATCCATACATAGATAAATTCACACCCTTATCCTTCTAAATTTTTCACCACACACTAATATACTTTGCATCACACAAATTCAAAATTTTAAAATGATACAACCAATCTCTTGTATATATCCACTACCAATGATTTGATCATTCATATGTCGGCTTTCATAAAACATAAAATACTTTCTAACTGTTGGCTAAATCCACAACTAATTATTTATGCGCACCACCCATAGTTGGTCATAGCATATTGAGGACCCAAATAAATATCTTTGAACATAGAAACATTTAACAAATTACTCCTTAGATATCTGCAATGACTATATCCACCAAGTCGGCCTTCTAGCACATATAACTAGAAAATTAATGCACCGGATCTCCTAGATCATACACCAGTAAATGCGCACCTCAATACTTCTTGAATAAGGTAGTATTAACATCAACACACCTTTCTCTAATATCCACAACTCAAAATAATAGTCTGGTGAACTATACAGATCAACATCTTTACCTTTAACTAGATACCTGTTCTTCATTCTGTTCTGCCAGTATGAACAAGTACTAAACTATGGATCAGATCAATGAATTAGGTTGCCATCAATGAAAACACTAAAATCCATATGCCAACAATCTCCTCCTTTGGAATTGATGGCAACACTTAGTGAAATATTACTAAGTGTCAAAACCAATATGAGTACGCTGTCAAACTTCAAAATTTCAAAACATAGCTCCCCTTGAGATTGATGAGGCATTTTTCACTACTTTCTCTCCCCCTTTGACATCAATGACAAAAATAGAAGCTATATGCCAACAATGAAAAAGCACATGTTCAATCTCCCCTTTTGAATTATAACCAAAACTTCAAAACTGATTCAAAATTTTGAAAAGAACAACTGCTACTTGACTTAGAAAATTATCTTGTGATTTTATTTCATCTCTGGAAGAAATTTCTTCCAAGCTTCTATTGCAATCCCAATGATTATGATCATACTTTTATTCTTAGATGTCCTGTTGAAAATCTCAATGAGGGATTCCAGGATTGTGATCACATCCTCTAATTTTTCACCTTTCCTTAGTATCTCAACCATTTGTTCCAGTTTACATTTAGTTAGGTCCTTCATTTTCCAAAAAGTTTCCACAAGTGTTTTTTTAGTGAACTGAACTTTTGTGTGCTCAGACTGTAGCTCTTGAATTCTTTTCTTGATTGTACCATCTTGATCCTAAAACATATCAAAAAAATTTCTAGTCCCATTCAATTCTATTTCAATTTGCTCCAACTTCTCTTTGTATTTCCCAACTACATGAGGCCAACAAATGCAATAGTTGTAGATGTTATTTGCTGCAATTATGTATTACCTCAACTCATTCATTTTATTTTTCAACTTGGTAAGTGATAACTTGAATTGCTCCTTCAAATGTAAGATTATTTCTCCTTCTTCTTTGTTTTGAGACTTAGAGTCCATGGTTTCCTTAATGCATTCAATCATTTCTTCAAGTAAAATATTTCGCAAACTCTCCATTTTGATCTGACTGTGCATAACATGAGCACTTAGTACACTTAGAATTATATCTTGATCATATGAGGGTCTGATAGACCATAATTTGGATTTTTTTTGCATTCCACCTTCCTTATGAATAAGCTGATGTAACCTCTCTTTTGTCAAGTCATCTTCCTCTTCACTTTCTTCTGTCATTTCCTTTTCTTGTTCCCGGTTGGCTAAATCCCGTTCTTCTCCTTGTGTATCCTCAGTTTCCTCATCAAATTCCTCATCTGGTATATCCACAATATCTTATTCTTTTCCTTTCCCTTCAATTTTCAAAATCTTGCATTCTGAAGGAGTACAAACAACAATTTATTTTTCTCTTTTCTTCTTTCTCTCCATCTCGCCGGAAGAGGAACCAACTTCAAGTGATTTTACCAGAAGAGAAATACCAACTGAGCCAAACTTTCCTAGCAAACTCTTAAAAAAATTCCTAAATTCTTGATCACAGTTTGCCAAACTTTTAGGGTGTGTAGATTTGTTTGCACACCGGTTCATTTTCTTTCCACATCACATTGTTGTTTATTGGTAAGAAATTCAGAAAGTACATTACTAGACATGTGACTAGAGTACCAAACCTGAAAGGGTAATCTATCTCTTTTGTTAATTGCACATTTTCCATCAGTTGATCCTTTAGCAGTCCGCACAGGTCAAAGCCTTAACCTTCCATTATCATTTTTTGAGAGATGTAAACCACACCTGCCAAAGTTGCTCCTTCTTTGTTTCTAAAAAATATTTTATATGATACTCTGTGCGCAATGCACCTTGTCACGGGGTTTTTGATTGTCGAAATTATTAGTGCCCTTTGATCTCCAATAACTCCAATTAGGGTTTCGACTTCTTTACTCCAGATGGATTTCTTTCTTGATATTTCCCCAATTTTGCGTAATCCAGTTAAATTTTCAATTACCTTTTTCAAAATGATGTAGGGTTTGTCCAGAATCAAAATGTCATCATTCAATCTACTCGAAATGAATTTAATGATTTTCGCATTCTCGAAATAGGGAAACTCATTCCAAATGTCCAAATTCTTGTGTTTGGCTTCTCTCACCCATTTCAATTCATCAGGCGACAAAAAAATTATTACGGCTCTAATCTTCTCACTGTTGTATTCATCTAAATTGATTGACCCTTTGATTTGTTCCATTTTTCCTTTCGTACAACCGCATGCCAAATTATATGGAAATTAAAAAAAACTAAAATACCTGATGGATTTCACCGCCGAATTAACTTCACTCCTTCAAAATTTTGTTGCAGAGTGCTTTCCTCCTCATCTTCTTCGATGCAAGGTGACAAATGAAGGTTACAACATGCCTTATATAGCTTGCACACTTGTAATAAATGCCTTTGCCCTAGATATTCTGGATACCCTATTTTCTTAGACAACAAGAGAAAAATTCTTCTGCGAACCTATGATTTCTTTGATTTTCCTTATGAGTGTTTTCCAAAGCATCTGTAGATCATTAATACAAATTTTGACAATCTTTTTGTGATCCGGTACTAGCTTACAAATAGGGGAAAAAGGATTTTCTTGAAAAACTCCCCCTGGGCCAATGGCCTGAGATCAATTTCCAGAGGAATTACCAGAAGTAGCTTCCGATGCAGAACCATTTCCAACATCATATTTGTTATTACTTACACATGTCTTCTTCATTTGATCTCTTATTTCATTCACAATAATTTTTCCTTTGTCATTCTGTGTGTTTCTTCCTTGGTACACCAGACCTCTTCTATCCACATTTTTATTTCTGCAGAAACTTGCAATGTGACCATATCTATTGTAATTGTAGCACACAGTACTTCCTTTTCCAGACCAATCATTCCATTGATTTCTTCTTGATCTGCATTGATTAGAAATATGCCCAATTCTTCCGCAGGTATAATTTTCGTGATCTCGTACTAGCTTACGGATAGGGGAAAAAGGATTTTCTTAAAAAACCCCCTGGGCCAATGGCCTGAGATCAATTTCCTGAGGAATTACTAGAAGTAGGTTCATGTGCAAAACCATTTCCAGCATCAGATTTGTTATTCCTTACCCATGTATTCTTCATCTGATCTCTTATTTCATTCACAATCATTTTTCCTTTGCCATTCTGTGTGTTTCTGCCCTGGTACACCAAACCTCTTCTATCCACATTTTTGTTTCTATAGAATCTTGCAATGTGACTATATCTGTTGCAATTGTAGCACACAATAATTCCTTGTCCAGACCAATCATTCCATTGATTTCTTCTTGATCTGCATTGATTAGCAATATGCCCAATTCTTCCACAGGTATAACATTCAACATTCCTTCTACCGACAGAGTAGTTTGACACAATTTTACATTCAAATGATTTATTACCAAAATTTTTGCAATTGAAACACTGACTAGAGAATGATGGATTGATTGATTTCATTTTACTTCTACATTGAGCAACCATATGACTGAATTTATTTCAAGCAAAATAATATCCATTAACCTTTTGAGCATTAGGTTGTCTTACCGGATACCTTCCATCTTTGTTCACTTGTTTTCCTTGCCTAAAATTTCTTTGTCCAGATCCAAAACTTTCTCCTTTCTCATATCCAAGACCTCACTTGTCTTTAGCATTCTTCTATCCTTGAGTCAGCTCATCAAGCTTAACAGAACTAATCTTAAGCTTCTCCTTATATTCATTTGTAGTAGTAAGTTCATTCCCGAGGACAACAATCTATTTTTCAAGTTCTTCTTCAT
Source organism: Sequoiadendron giganteum (assembly GCA_007115665.2). Classification (NCBI taxonomy): domain Eukaryota; kingdom Viridiplantae; phylum Streptophyta; class Pinopsida; order Cupressales; family Cupressaceae; genus Sequoiadendron; species Sequoiadendron giganteum. The sequence continues at coordinate 322,674,637 of CM021109.1, read as the reverse complement.
TGTTTCTGGATTGTAGTAGTTCACTCTCCAACTGAATGAATTCTCCATTTACTCTTCTGCATTCATCAGATTTTTCTTTTAAGGACTGAGCAAGGTTTTCCTCATTCTTCTTCCTTTCTTCAATCTCCTTAGTCAACTTCATCACCATAGATTCCATATCATGTCTTAGGGTAGCATTGTTTCTAGAAAGCTTTTCACATTCTTTAGTTATTTCCTTCAAGGTTTGATTCAAGTGAGCATCATTTATGTTTTTTATTTCTTTCTGCTTAATCTAATCACAAAGATCCTTCCTCTTTTCCCTAGATTTAACAATCTGATCCTTCAATGACTGAATGAATTTCTCAGCATCCATAATATTTGCTGTCAATTCCTGGACTTCTGCTTTAGACTGCTCAAGGTCATCAAGTGCCACCAAAAGTTGCTACTGAAGATTACCAGAGTCCATTACATTCCAAGATCTACCTCATGCTACTAAACTTCTTCTGAGGAACTAGGATTTGATACCAATTGTTGGACTCAAAGGAACACTAAAGGGGCAAATCGTGTTCGCAAATCTAAACTTTATTAAACGATATTTAAACCATTTCACTACTGTACAAAATGTTTAGATTAAGACCATATGAAAGATTGAATTGAAGTAATATCATCTACTCATTCTAGGTTACAGTTCCGGTTAGGCTCATAGATCCGATTTTGGACCTTTTGTATGTTTCTGCTCTTCACTCTGCTCTACTCTACTCTGCAATTTGCATCATAAATCTATACATAGATAAATTCGCACCCTTATCCTTTTGAATTTCACACCACACACTAATATACTTCACATCACACACATTCTATATTTCAAAATGATACAACTGATCTCTTATATATATCTATTACCAAAGATTTGATCATTCATATGTCGGCTTTCATAAAACATAAAATACTTTCCAACTGTCGGCTAAGTCCACAACTAATTCTTTATGTGCACCACCCATTATTCAATCATAGAATAGTGAGGATCCAAATAAACATGTTTGAACATAGAAACATTTAACAAATTACTCCTTTGATATTTGCAATGGCTATATCCACCAAGTCAGCTTTCTAGCACAGATAACCATAAAATAAATGCACCAGATCTCCTAAATCGTACACTAGTAAATGTGCACCTCGATACTTCTTGAATAAGGTAGTACACACATCAACATACCTTTCTTTGAGATCCACAACTCAAAATAATAGTCCGATGAAGTATACAAACCGACATATTTACCTTTAACCGGATATCGTCTTCTTCATTTTGTTATGTCGGTATGAACAAGTACTAAACTATGGATCAGATCAATGACTTAGGTTTCCATCAATGACAACACTAAAATCCATATGCCAACATATCTAAACTAGAAATCCAATCTAAACAAGAGAAAACAATCAAAATAAAAGAGTAAAATCAAAATAAACAAACAATGCACTCCCCACATTGAAGTTGAATCACTCCTCTTGTCTCTCCTCAAGCTATCTTTGCAAGTTCCCCTCAGATCATGAAATGCATGTGCAAATACCTACAAAAAATAAGCATGAAAGTCAGAGATAAGTGGTTTGTAAATAAAAAATGGAGGAGGAAGGCTTCTTTTATAGACAACCATTCGAATGGATAGACAAGATCGAGCTTCTAGAAAGATTCCAAGATTGACAATTGAGAAGACATGCAACATAGAGAAGTGGAGGTTATGAAATGAAGGGTCAAGATTGAGAAGAGACCAGAGTCAATCGACGAATGAGATTTGAAAATGAGATAGTGGAGGGAGATAATGGAGAAATTAAAAATTAAAATCATTCAATTCATGAGAAGGAATCTTTGACCAAGTGGAGGCATAAATAATTTATTTAAATTATTTATTTGAGGAAAAGGCAAGTGGGCATTTAATTAAATGGGAAGAAACAAAAAATAAATGGAATTAAAGAATTAATTTGGATTAATTATTTAATGGGGGAGAAATGTCCAAAGATAGTAAAAATATTTAAAATTTATTTGACTATAGATGAATACTGAAAGATAAATAATTCAATAAATAATAATTTATTTAATTATTGAAGAAAAGGAGATTAGCAAAACAATTAAATTTAATTAATTGATCATAGTAGAATAAAGGTTAGGATATGAATTAATTAAATAATTAAAATTATTTAATTATGCGGAGAAGAAGACCAAGAAAAATGATGCTCGCAGACCAAGAAATTTTCCCCTCTTTGAAATAATGCAGTTCATCACATTGTGTCAAAGAAATTCAGTCAAAATATGCCCCGATGAAAGCAGGGTAGACGCGTGCCCCCTCAGGAGAATTTTACAAATTTTCAAAAAAATTCAAAAAAATTGGAAAATTGTCCCGATAAGTCAATTTGATAGTCAAGAGTTCAATTGCACAAATGGAAATGATTTTTGAGGTCATTAAGGGGGTAAAATTTAGGTTCAAAGTGGTCCAAGAGTGTGCCCAATACACATGCCAAGTACAAACCCTAATTTTTAAGTTATAAATAGGAGCTTGATTAAGAAAATAAGTCATTTGTGCATTCCAAATTTAGAAGTCTTAGGAGATCTGGGTGAAGAAAGTTGAGGAGATGTCACTAGTTCTAGAAACTGCACATAGAGGCTAATGCATCTACATGTTCCACCGTTCTGAGGGCATGCCTTCCCCGGTAAGTACTCAGAACCCACCTTGTGATTTTTTTGATTTTCACGCATTTTAGCTAGGGAATATTTTACCAGGCAATTGCGTTGCACAACGTGCAATACAACTGTGTGTGTGAATGATGCAGGAAATGCGGTTCACTGCAATCACCTCATCATGACACAATTGCATAGGTCTATGGTAGGGATGGTTTCATTGTGACACATCTAAAGGGTGCACCACATTTGATTTTCAAGTCGCATACGTGGCCGAAAATGACACAATCAAATTTTAGCGATGTAAGCGTGATTGGAAATGACACATGTGCAAATAAATGATGCAATTGCATTTGTGTGATGCATGTGCAAGATCTGGGATGCCAATAATTTCTATGACATAATTGATAAATAGAACAACGTAATTGAATGATGAAAAATTTGGCCTAGTTTAGTATAAAGTGACTTGTTCAATTTAGGTCCAATAGGTCAAATGAAGAATTTAGATTGACATGATGAATTTTGTGGTGACTCCAGGTTGTGCTACCTCCTATTTATACTTAGGAGTCATGAATGGAGATATTTTGGATTTGAGATTAGCTAGATGAGGTTGCGAGGTGAGCTCTTCTAGATCTTGGATTATTCTACGTGACCTATATGCTCGTTATCAAGGAAAACATGAGCATGCTAACGGTGCTGGCAGACTGGTGGCACTCCAAGACATGTAATTTTCATCTACCAACTAGGGAGGCCACGGTTATATTAGAGGATGTTTACAGGATTCTACGATTGCTGATTCATGGAGAGCAAGTACGATATGATCCCATGTGAGGACTATAGGCCATTTATAACTTCTATGATTATGAGGATGAGTTAGAGCTTGAAATTTAGGGTTACAAGATCAGATGGGAGACCTTGACAGAGAAAAATGATAGATTTGATTTTGTGTTGTGTACATTCACTTTCGGTGTGCTGATTCTAGATCGCAAGGATCATGATTTTCTAGTGGGTTGGGGATAGGTACTGGCCAAGATGGTACATGACGAGATAGTTTATGCTTGGGGGCCATGTTTATTGGGCATGGTTTACTTCTAGCTTCATGAAATTACGTATAGAGGTGGTCAAAGAATGAGCTATAGGGTGACATTACTCATGATATGGGTGTGGGAGCATATAGCAGTGTTCCAATTACTTATGGCACGATAGTTGGGGGCTAGTGCTCCATATGTATTTCTATATTGGGGTGCCATCATACAAACACATGTGGGAGACACTAGATATTGGAGACATGGGATTGACACCTCAGTGATCTTCATCTGGAGGCCTTACAGGGACTGTGATCTATGGGTGGGTGAGGATGAGCATCTTCCATGGTGTCAACAACCCAGGTATTTGATTGGTAGGATAGTACAATCATAGCACATCATTGAGATGTACCTTCTAGAGAGAGTTTGGAGATAGTTCAAGGAGAGGAAGGGGTCATTTGTAGGTACAAAATAGTTTGCATGGTCATCATGAGAGGTGCACTTGTGGGGACTTATGATATTAGTGACTACTATTGAGTAGGAGATTGATGGTTTACAACCGGTATAGTGGGGATGGAGATGGGGTGATGTTATGTAGGAATGACACTAGAGTATGATGCCTAGTGGTTGGTTCATAGTCCCAATCCATATATTGATCTAGAGTATCCAACCTTGGTAGAGTGCAAAGTTAGGGGCCCGAGAGGCTGGAGAGGAGACAAGGGATGGAGGGGTGGAGGGTGAGGAGATGAAGGATGGGAGGATAAAGGAGATAATGGAGGGGATGGTCGGGGAGGCCGTGGAGGAGACCGACATAGGAGGAGAGATGGGAGATGGTGGGAGGTGAGATTATTGCCATCAATCTGCAAGGAGGAGGAGGAGCACCCAAAGGATGAGGTAGAGTAACATGCAGAGATGGTGGTTGGGGAGGTGATGATGTAGGAGGGAGAGTAGCATGTAGATATGCTAGCTGTAGAGGTTGGTCACTAGGAGGTTGAGATGATGGAAGTTGAGGAGCATGCAAAGGAGAGGTGAGAGGAGAATGCAAATAATCCGGTGATGGGAGAGGTGGAGAGAGTCCTCCAAGAGAGGATTGTCTTGGGAGTGGATATTAAGGAGGGATTAGAGGAGGTTAGGGCCAGAGCTGGGGATGAGAGAGTGGATCAGAGGATAGATTCCCTACATCCCCAGGTTCAGTCATTAGAGGCAAAGGTGAGAGAATTTACAATAGAGAGAGATGGATTGAAGGTTGAGAGAGACACTCTCTAGAAAAAGAGGGACTTAGTCGTCATCAACCAATAACAGACTAACCAGAGGATGCTAGATTTTACAGCGACATGCAGTGGGTCAATGGTAGATGTTGTACAAGAGTATGCTAGGGTTAGCAAGGGGATGCAATACTATAGGGACTTGTATGAGAGGGTAGTACCACCAAAGAGGAGAGATCTAAGCTTCTCACAGATTTTAAGTGGATCCTAGAGTAGATCACATAACAGGTCTCACAACAGGCACTCCCACAACAAGTCATTGAGTGGAGAGATATCAGGTTTGAGAAAATCCATGCCATATGATAGGCCATCTACATCAGAGCACAAGTCACCAGGCTCGCCACAGTGAGAGGGTAGGGATGCATTAGGGTCAGGGGAGTAGGGAATCTCAGGATAGAGCCTATTTTGACATCAGATGTTATGACACTGTATTTTGATTATCGAGCCTATGAGATCCATTTTGGGATATATGATAAATCTTGATGTTGTACTATGACACATTTTGAATGATACATGATATGAGTTTTGGCAGAATTTTATGATATACAGTCCTATGTGATTATGCCTTATGTTTATGATTATGTTATGCTATGGATGTTCATGTTTTTATGATGTGTATGCATTATAAATGCAGTATGGATGACTTAATTTTATGATGTGATGTGAGATGTGAATGCAATTAATGTTGATGTAATTTGATTCCTATAGGTTATGCATATGATGATTTAGAAATGTGTAACATGAATGCCAAAACATGATATGCAATAATGTGATTAATGCTATGCAATGTATATGAAAAGTAATGCAATGTATATGAAATGTGATAAATGGAAATGAACTATGATCATAATGTAAAATGTAATGTCATGATTGGTTATGTGATGAAATGATAACGTGAATTAGATGCACTTTATTTTTTTTGTACTTTCTTATGCAAATATATGTGGTATATTATGATGATGATCTCTATGATAGTGATGCTTTCTATAATGCTTCCTAACATGATCTTGTATGTAGGATATTTTTGTGTCACAAGACTTTATCAAGATGTAGATATAAGAAATGGTAGTGTGGAAGGGATGGATGTTAGCATGGAGAATGATAAAGGAGGAGGAGAGATAGAGAGGAAATGATAAGGGTTGGAATTTCATGATTTTATGTTTATCATCATCGAGCATCAATTTTTTTTCAAATGGAGCACAAACACCATGGTATGACATAGAACAAGGTGTGAAAAGTGACCATTTATGAGAGACAAGTAGTCAAAAGACAAGGAATGCGCCAAATCATACTAAGGACCCAATTATCCCAGTATTTTTGCCAAGACAAACCATAGACATCAAGAAAATAAAAGAGATCATGATCCATCATTCCCATCTAAATCCATGACAAGATATCCTCGAGGTAGCTAGTAACATGACCCAAAATCAACCAAAAAGATAAGACAAACTTAGACAAACAAAGTGTTTGCTAGAGGGATAATGTTTGCTGATAGTATTGATAAGATTGATTGATTAGGTTGACCAAGATGATCAAGATGACCAATTAATTGATTGATTGACCAAAGTTGATTGGTAGGTTGACAAAGGTTGATTAACTGATTTGATTGATTATGCCCAGTTTTAGGAAAGACATATCCTGAATAAGGCTAGGTTACTTGACCAAGATGACAAGATTGATTGAAAAAGTGTGATTGATTTGATTGATCGATGTGATGATGCCTAATTTCAGGAAAGACATATCCCATTGAAGGTGAAGGACACATCTGATAAAGTTGACCAATTGACCATTTTGATAAACAACTAGCTACAAGAGAGACATATCCTACTTAAGGTGAATGACAAGATTGGCCAGAGACACTGTCAAATCTTAGGAAGGACGCATCTTGATAGAAGACAAGTGATAAGATCGAATGAGAAAAATGAAATAATGCCCCATTCCGATATAAGACCAATGGCCTTATAGTGACTAATGATAATGAAATTGATTGATTTGAAGATTGATTGAAGATTAAATATTTGTTGGATATGTTTTTCTATTAATTCATGATTTTGTTTGAATAATGATTGCTTGTAGACAAAGAACAAAAATAGACTCGACAAACCCTAAAGGACTGACCTAGGGCATTGGGAGCTCATCGATTGACTCATCGATTGATGGCCTTTCCTACATTATACACATAGAGACCTCATATTTTGACATGACACAAACCAAAAGTGAGATGAGTCAACACAATCCTAAGGACAAACCTAATGTCTTAGGGGCCCATCATGTGAGGGCCTTGCCTATGTAGAAAATGTGTAGAGACAACATAGTTCAACCACAGATTGACTCAGAATCTGACTCTGTTTTTGGAGTTATTGATGTTTTTTGGTGTTTCTGGATTTTGATGTTTTATGATTTTTTTTGGATTTTGATGTTTTATGATTTTTTTGGATTTTGATGTTTTATGAAGGTTGATACCATGTGCTAGATCCCATGAAAACATAAGTCAAGAAATTTCCCCCAGTTAGGTGTAGGACCGACTTATTATGTGTGAGGGGAATCGATTGATGAAAGAAAAAGATGATCATGAAGGCAAATTATACTAAATGTCGATAGTTATCAAGCCATGGAAAGGATGATGAAGATTTATTATGGATGATATGGGCAAATGGGTGAGGGATGGAAGACCAAGTAGAGTGATAGTAGATGGAGTAGAATACACTGACTACACATGGCACCTGTTTGCTAGGTTTTCACCATGGTACTTATCTAAAGCGCCACCAAAGTGGTTTTCACTTTTGGATGAATTATTTCTTTTTACATTTTAAAAAAAAAAATTTGGTGTCACCAAGATGCCTGTTTGCCAAGTTTTCATTAGGGTGACAATTTTTTTGATTTTTTGTTTTTTTTTCTAAGAATTAAGTGTAGTACTTGCGAATGTGCATTATGTTGATGGGTTTAGACAACGATTCACCTTCAGCAATAGAGAGATGATAACCATCAGATACATATGTTGTTGTGATGATATAAGGGCCCAACCAATTAGGTTCAAACTTTCTAGGCTTTTCTCAATCTATTTGATTCTTCAAATTTTATTTCAGGACTAAGTCACCAATGTCAAATATTCTAGGTCGAAACTTCTTATGGTAACTACATTGAAGGTGATTCTAATATGCTTGCAAATGTGTTAAATAATTCTATCTCTTTTCATCTAGTAACTCTAGCTCATGTAGACATGATACACGATATTCTTCTTGATCAATCAATCCTTGCATAGATAATCTTAGAGACGGTAACTCGACCTCAATAGGAAGTATGGCCTCAAATCCGAAGACAAGGGAATATGGAGTGGTTCCTATAGGGGTGTGAACACTAGTACGATAGAAAAATAAAGTAGGATTGAGTTGGAGGTGCTAGTCACAACTAGCGCCATCAATAGTCTTCATTAAGATTTTAAGGATAGTCTTATTAGATGCCTCAACTTGACCATTACCCTAGGGGTAATACAGGGTAGCGAAATGGTGTTAGATATGAAAATTTTCACAAAATTCATAGACATCTTGATTCTTAAAAGGGTTACCATTGTTTGTAATGATGGACTATGGGATACCATAGTGGTATATAATGTAATTCAGGATGAATTTGGATATCTTCTTTCTAGAAATGTAGGTCATTGGTATGGCTTCGATGCACTTGGTAAAGCATTCTATGGAAATAAGGATAAAATTATGTCAATTTGTAGAAGTGGGATGAATATTTCCTATGAGGTTGAGTCCCCATTGAGAGAATGGCCATGGTGATGTGAGCGGTTGCAATTCCTAAGCTGGTGTATGTATAAGATCTCCATAAATCTGACACTAGTGACATCTCTTCACAAAGTGATAGGCATCATGTTCCATCATAGGCCAATAATATCCCATCCTCATAAGATTTTTAGCTAAGGTAGGACCGGCAGAGTGAGCTTCAAATATACCATGATGAACCTCTTATAAGGTTGCTTGTGCTTCATTTGAGTTGAGACATCAGAGGAGAGTGCTATCTAGGCTAAGGCGGTAATGGGTATCTCCGATGATAGCATATTTAGAGGCTTTTCAGATAAATGTTTTGTGTTGGTTGGAAGAAAAGTTGGGAGGGAGAGTTTGGTCATGCAAATAATTGTAAATGTCTTTGTACCAGGGAGATTTGAAACCAACAAGTTTACACACAAGTTCAGTTTTAGGGACATCGAACGTAGGGACCAACAGTTGTTCTACCAAGAACTCATATTGCGATGCATTGTTAGGAATGCCCAAGAGAGATCCAATTGTTTCCATTACATCAACTTCCTTGTTCTAGATTCTTAGTATCTGCTCAAAGGTAATAGCTTAAATGTATAGTCTAAAACTATCAACCATGCACTTGTAGGGCATCGGATTCTCATCCTTGGTATCATAATCATAATTGAATTGCTTGATCACTAACTGGGAATTACCATAAACTTGAAGATCCTTAATTGTCCATTTTATTAACATTCAGAGTCCTGTTAGTAACGCTTCATACTTAGCTATGTTATTAGTGCACGAAAATGTTATTCGAAATAATTTAGGAATGAAATCCCCTTGAGGTGTGATGAATAAGATAGAAACTCCTGAATCGTGACTTATGTAAGATCCATCAAAGTACAATTTCCATGTTGTTGGTGTTTCTATGACAAAGATTGATTCATTTGGGAAGTTGGATATTAAAGGATGGTTTGCCTTCATTGGTGCATCTGCGAGTTGATCAACTATCACTTGTCCTTTTATTACTTTTTGGTCAACATAATCAATGTCATATAGACTTAAGTTCATAACCCACTTAGCTAACCGTCCTGTTAGGGATGCTTTACTGAGAAGATACTTCAGAGGACCAATTTTGGCTATCAAGTTTTTCTTGTGGTTCAACATGTAATATCTCAATTTTTGGGCTGCAAATACAACTACGAGGCATGCTCATTCAATAGGGGTGTAGTTTAACTCATATATAACCAAGGTACAACTGTTGTAGTAGATTTCTCATTCTTTTCCATCATTGTCATTTTGTGCTAATAATGCCCTCGGTGCTAATGTAGTTGCTGTTACACACAATATAAAATATCTTCCATCCGTAGGAGCCATAAGAACTGGTGGAGTCAGTAGATAATGCTTGATTTGATCAAATGCTTCTTGAAATTTCTTTGTCCAAATCAAGGGAATTACTTTTTGTAATAAGCGTTGAAATAGATGGATCTTGTCTAATAGATGGGAAATAAACCTATGGATTGATTGCAATCTTCCTTGTAAATTCCTTAACTGACTGATGTTGGTTGGTAGTGGCATGTCCAAGATAGCTTTTACTTCTGTGGGATAAACCTCTATTCCTCTGTGAGAGACAATGTATCCTAAGAGTTTGCCTGATTGGACTTCAAAAACACATTTTTTTGGATTTAACCTAAGTTTGTACATGTGAAAATTTTATCCAAGACTACTAGGTAACCACTTCTTTCTAGATATTTTGAGAGAATATCATCAACATAATCTTCCATAAGTATGTGCATATAATCATTAAAAATGGTAGTCATGGCTCTTTGATATGTAGCTCCATCATTTTTAAGTCCAAATGGCATAATGCTCCAACATAAAGTTCCCCAAGCACATGTAAAGGCTATCTTTGGTTGATCTTCAGAAGAAATTCTTAATTGATTATAACTTGAGAATCCAGCCATAAGTGATAGCATTTCATATCCATCAGTGAGATCAACTATGATGCCAATATTTGGTAAGGGGAAATCATCTTTAGGAAAAGCCTTGTTAAGATCTTTGAAATCTGTGCATACTCTGATTTGCTCATTTGGTTTTGTGATAGAAATAAGATTAGATATCCAATCATAATAGTCAATAGAGCATATGCATCCAACATCTAATAGTTTCTTTAGTTCCACCTTAACCAGGAGTGCAATCTGCAAGTGAATTTTCCTTAGCTTTTATTTATATGGTTTGGCATTTGGTAACAATGGAAAGTGATGTAGAACAAGTTTGGGGTCCAATCCAGGCATATCAGCATATGACCATGTGAAATTAACTTGTCTCTTTGAAAAGAATGTTGTAAAATCATGCTTTTACTTAGTGGTCAAAGATGTTGCCAGTTGTATGATTCTAGAGTTGTCTTGTATCCCAATGCTCACTTCTTCTTTTTCTTCTATAAGCAATGGAAATATCTCTCAATCTATAGGGAGATTGTCCAATCCTACATCCTCAGGTGCCTCAAAGATGTTTTCACCTTCATATATGTCCTTTATTTTTACTTTTTCATAATCATTAGGCGCCTTTTGGTTTTTACCTAAAGACCTATTATTTTTATTTTGACCTTTTTCATTTTCACTTTTACAACTAGAGGAAAGGATAGCCTCACCAAAGTATGCTGCACTATTGAGTTCTATGACAAAGTTAACCTTATGATCCCAACTCGGTATTCCTTCACAAAGTACCATGAACTCAAAATTGCTTCGTTGTCCTCAAATGTAACTAAAATTGGTGGTTCTTGTTGATCCAAATCTATTAATTATGGGTAAACGAGGGGAAAGCCATCATTAGTATTATCAAGTGTCATGGAATAGGTATATAGGGTAAAGATAGAGGTAGAGTCACTAGGTTCCCAGAAGGTAGAATCATCAGTTTCCTAGAAGTGTTTAATCCAAGCTTCCCTTTTCAAGGGGACCTTTTTGTGGGGACTTGATGGCGAACCGACTTTAAACATATGGCTGAATCTTTCCTCAAAGGAAATCTCACCGGTTTCTCTAAATATTTCATGAAGGTTATAATTACTAATGGATCTATTAGATTCTGAATCCCATTCCCACTCATTGGATTTAGAGTCAGTATAATAGTCCTCAGATGTCTCTATTTCATTTGAAGCATTAATAGTCTCACTCGACAGTAACCCAATACCTTGGATAGTCACTTTTACTGGTACAAACCCTAACCCTTGATACTTTAATAATTTAGGAGGCTGTAAGGGTTCCAACATTCCTTGTTTGTTTAGAACAAGGCCATTGTGTCCATCATATCCTTGTTGCTTGATTAATAGGAACCCTTTTGGATACTGTTCAGCTGGTAGCTACTTAGGTTATATGTCATCTTCTTTATATAGCCATGTGTAAATGTGGTTATCCAAAGATTCTTTAGCTAACTCCCCCCATTTAGTGAAGGTAGTAGGGGCATTGTGGATGATAAATTTAGGCTATAGAGGATGTGGTTTTTCATAAAGACTTTGGTGATTTAGGTAGCTTTCCAATGCAAAAGAGACTTTTCATATTGTATTATCTATATCCTTTGTCTTGAATCTGGATTTTGGGTTTGGATGGTGGGGTGAATGAAGCAGATGATTTGAAGAGGTCAAATGGATCAATGTAATGGGATGAGGTGGAATATGAGGCCTCTTGATTTATAGGCACTTGTCTCTCAACATATCATTTTAGGTTTGTGCAATATTGAAAGGGATTAGGATCACTAGGAATAGTAACTTTGGTGCCATTATATGGAAACTTGAGGCATTGGTGGTATGTGGATGGAATAGCCCTCATAGTATGAATCCAAGGGTGGCCAGGGAGAAGATTGTAGTGTAAATCCATATCCAAGACATGAAATTTTGTGTTCTATATAGTCGAACCAAATCTTATGGGAAGTGAAATAACTCCTTCAGATGAGCGTTCAGCGTCGTTATAATCCTTGATAACAATTTTCTTAGTTTGATCTAATGAAATTATTATAGTATCCCAATGCTTTTACTAATTTCAAGGAGAAAATGTTCAGACCCACTCCAGTTTCTACCAGGACTCATCCGATCTTATGTTTATTAATGTAGACTTCAATGTGTAGGGATCAATCATTATGATCTATATTTTGTGCGACAAAGTCTTGTTCAGAGAAGGTGACATGATGCAACATAGCTAGGTATCCAACCATGGCCTAAAATTCATTGACATCTATATTGATAGGTACAAATGCTTCTTGCAATGCTTTATCAAGGATAACTCTGTGTTGAGTAGATATGTGAAGGAGTTCTATAATGGAGATCTATGTGGGAGTCTTCCCTAGTTGGTCTAGGAGATTGTACTAGATTTTTGGTTGTGGATTGGAAGGAGGCCCTAGAAGAGTTATCTTGGCTCTGTGATTGGTGACAACACACTCTGAACTTTTCTTATTTATGGTAATGGTGGAAATGCAATCACCAAAGGGTCTTACATTAAGGATAATAGTGCTATAATCATGTTTGGCATTGGTATAATTGGCACTGTTGTTATTCCCTAAATTGGAGGCTTTTCCTTTGTCATGATCTTACAAGGGAGTTTTAAATATGGTATGATCAACATTTTTCTTTCCTTGTGAATTGTCTAGTGAAATTATTCCTTGTTCAATGAAATCTTGAATTACATTTTTGAGTGTCCAACATCAAGATGTCTTATGTCCTTTTCCATGGTGATATTCAGAATATTCATCTTCTTTCCACCAATCGGTTTTGATCAATGCGGGTTCATAGTTTTTGTTGTCTAGTAGTTGGATGACGTTGGATTGCAAGAGATTATTTATGATTGATTCATTGGGTTCGCCCAATTGGGTGTATGTTCTCTTAGTGTAGGGATGACCTCTACATTGTTGGTTGTTTTGGATGACATTCAATGTTTGACTTTGACCTTGTGTTTGGGTATTTGATGTGTTTGATGAGTTTGATGAGGAAGGAACTTTGAGGTGAATGGTAGGACCTTTGTTTATCACTTTAACATCGACAACTCCATCTTTAGTGGCATTCGTATTTTGGGACCAATATTTTATTTTGTCATTATTGGGATTTGGAGTCTCTTTGTGTACTTTCACTAGTCCTTTTGTGACAATTTTTTTTCAATAATGATACCCTTCTCAAGGATTTTATCAAAATTTATGCAACATTGGATTTGAAGACCACTCATCATTTCTCTGTTGAGGTTTTCCACAAATATGGTGACTAGTTGTTTCTCGGGAATGTGACAAGGGAACTTGCTAGCTAGAGTTCACCATCATTGGTAAAATGAGGTAAGTGACTCCCATTCTTCTTGGTTGGTTGTACATAATGTTGTGAGGGTCACATCACTTTCAATGTTAAAGAAAAAGTGATTAATGAATTTATCATCTAGTTCCCCCCATGTTCTAATCCTTGGAGGAAGATGTGCAAACCAATCTAGGGCTGGTCCCATGAGACTTCGTGGAAATAGTATCATCAAATAGGTAGGACCATTTGTGATTTCCATACATGCCATATTAAATTGTTGTATGTGTTCTATTGGATCTCCTTTCACTTTGTACTTGGGTAAACTTGGTGTTGTGAAGTGAGGGGGAAAGGGCAGCATGTAGAGATTTTTGCCAAATGGATAGGGGAACAATTCCTCCATGGAATAAGTTTTCTTATTGGTCCCCAATTGCATGTTTGTCATTTGTTTTTGGATGGATTGTATATGTTGCATCAAGGTATCTGCAAGAGATGGACTTGTGTTTGTTTGATTTGGTGTTATGATGTTGGTGTTGAGGTCATATGTTGGATTTGGATTTGGATTGGTATTTTGTGGTATGGGACCTTGGTTACCTTGTTGATATTGATGTGTAAATTTGGCATTTGTGTTGGTTTTATTTGGAGGGAAAATGGTATTTACATTGGTCCCAAAGGTCATGTTTATATTTGGTATGGTGTTTTGAAATTGTGGTGTGGGCCCTTGATTTGTTCCTTGGATTTGAAAGGTTGGTCCTTGATTCATGTTTTGGAAAGATGGTGTGGGTCCTTGGTTGGTATTTGAAAATGTAGGTCCTTGATTGGTATTTGAAAATTTAGGTCCTTGTAATGTAGGAGTGGGCCCTTGGTTGGTGTTTTGATTTGGTATTTTTCACGGGATAATGTGAATTCTCCTACTTTTTGGTTGATTTTGATTTGATGAGGGTGTGCTTTGGAATTGGATTGAGGGACCTTGATTCATGTTTTGAACTGTAGGCATGGGACCTTGGTTTGTATGTTGAAGTAAAGGTGTGGTACCTTGGTTTGTATTTTGAAAAAGAGGATTTGTGAAGGTCTTACCCATGGAATTTGATGTGAAACCAAATGTAAAATTTTGTGCTTTTGTTTTCGCATGGGTTATCTTGTTTCCAAGTGTGGAGATATTAGGGATATGTGTGGTAGTTGTGGTCATGTGTGTTGTTGTCCCAAGTGGTATAGTTGACATTTGTTGTGAAGATGGTATCCATAATGCAAATGGATTTTGAGTATCTCCTTCCATAATTGTGGAGACATCAAAGCCTTGAGGGAGTTTAGCACCATTTTTGGCTAGTGCATAAAATAATTTATTAGGATCTAAACTAATGAGCTCATCAACCATGCGTAAAATCCTTGGGTCTTGGTAAGCTCTTTCAATCTCTTCGGGAGTCATTTTCTTGTTGAATTCATCTAGACTTAGATTGTGCAATGTGTTGTTTTGGTCTCTTTGTGGTGTTTCTCTTTGTGTACTAGATTGATTTGAGTTTAATCCATAGTTGGTGTCATGATGTGGACTAGAAAAAGGGTCATTCTTGTTTCAGCCATGTAAGACTCACAAGTTAGAAGGTAATGCAAAGTGATATGAAGCTAAATTATGTTTTTGGGATTTTTTGGATATAAGAGTGCAAGGTGCTCATGCAAGGATGATGAATAAAGGATGAAGCTAAATGAAGTTAAATGAAACTAATAGATGCAAAGGATACCCAAGGTAGACTAATTAATGATCAAGGATAATGATATGGAGACTAGATGATGATAAGTTAATGATCAAGGATAATGATATGGAGACTATATGATGATAAGTTAATGATCAAAGGTATTAGTACAACTAAGGCTAAGATGAAATTAAGCTATTTTTTTTGTATTTTTGGGACATATAAGGGTGCAAGGTGAAAATGCAATCTAAGATCAAGGAATGAAAGGATGATAATGATGCTATGGTTAAAGGGGATGATGTGAAGCTAGCAAAATGATACTAAGGATATGAACCTTAAGATTTAAGAACAAGGATGACAACCAAGCTGTTGTAGGTCCAAGATAGCTAACCCAAATGTCATTGACCTTTGTGATGACCAAGTTAATGGTTTTGAAAAGGTAAATCTAAGCTAGGACACAAGTTTGAGACTAAAGTGTTGAGAAAGATGACAATGACAAAGGTTGATAAAATGAAAGATGAAGGTCAATGGCAAGTTGGATAAGAAACCATGGACTGTTCAAAGGCTTAGTAATCTTCCCATGTCTGAAATATGAAAGGTAGGTGCAACCTAAGGTCTAGGATTAATTTATGAAAGGAAAAAAGATGAGGAAAGAAACCTAGAACACAATGTAATCCTAAATGGAAGTGCTAGAATGGACCGGTAAAGCTCTTCAAGTCTCCGGTTTAGAAGTAAAGATCATTGTTAAGATGAATTGATTCTATTTTGGACAAGGATCTTGTGAATTTTTTATAATTAGGCAATTGTGGCACTTATTTTCTCAGATGTGTCATTTGAGTTGTGGGTTTTTGATGAGCAGTTGCGGTTCAGTTTAAAAGTTGTGGAACTATGTTAAGAAGTTGCAGTTCAGGATTTTAGTTGTGGTTTTATGGTAATAGATGTGACAAAAAATTGTAATTATAGGCTTGTTTCAAGCAATTGTGGTTCACAATGATCTTGTTTTTCAATTTGATGGTTTTTCGATGGATTTTTTAATAGTTTTGATGAGATTTTGTGAGATGAAGTTTGGAAAACATAGAAAATAGTCAAAAAACACTTGTTTTGGTCTGATTTTGAGTGTGAAATGTTTAATTTAAATGTAAATAAAGACACTCATAGATAATCCATAGCCTAGGCTAGGAAAAGATACCACCTGCTGAGTCCCTACTCGGATTGCTCCAAACACCTAGATAGAGTGAACAACTAGAGACCTTGTTGGCACTGGCTCCCCCTTACACGACATGGGGTCACCAAGATCTCTTACCCCCTAAGATCCAAAAACCTTGAGGGATTCCCTATCTCTACAATGAATGGTGGAACATAGGGAAGCTTTAGAATGACCATTCCTACACCAGCAAGTGAATGGGTTTTTGGCGACTAAAAGGTACAGGGGCACCTAGTCAAATTGTGCAATTTCAGTCTAATGTTGAGTTTTTGTGTTGTTGAGTCTGAATGTGATGTAATAAGGTCATAATAGACCATTTTAAATGTACTTAATGTTATTTTGGGTCAATCTTTCAAATGTTATAGATCTTGCAAAATGTTTTCAGCTTTGCAAAAGTTGTCAAATTGCAAAGTTGCAAAAATGAGGAATATGAAGGGTCATTGTGGGAAAAGAAGTTATTTGGTCATTGGAACTCAAAGGGAAGTTGGAAAACTGATGTAATATATTTAAATTAGCCTTGATAAGGCAAGAACAAGGGTGGTGGCTTGTATTTTGAAGAGAACTCAATATAAAACCCCTATTTTTCTTAAAATTCCAATGTTTTTTTTGTTGTTTCAGAGCATTGTACATTTATTTATAGACATTTTATGATTTCTAGTTGATTGTACTGAATGGAGAATTGAATTATATTTATTTTTTTGTTTTTATCTCATCAAATTTCATTGAGTTTTGAGTGTTTTATCACCATTTTACTTGAGATAGATTTTCAGAATTGGGCCTTTGGGACATCGTAACAACAAGTTTTTGAGGGATATGTTACAAAGGAACCCAACTTGAATGTAATATATGTTATATAAGGGTAAAATGGGTATCCAAAACAGGTTTAGGGTCATGGGTTGGAGTTTTTATATGAAATTTATGTCAAAATTACATTATTTGCTACTCTCATAAAAGCATAGTGGAATATTATGAGAAAAATAGTTTGTTTGAAGTGTTAGAGGTTTTGTCTTGAAAATTTCATTAAATTTGTGTTAGTTTGGAGTCCAATTACCTTTGCATCAATTGGTATTAGATCCCAAAATATCTAGGTAAGTGAGTTTTTGGAGTTATGTGTTTTCTTTTTGCAGGTTGAAGGAAGAACCTGGATTCCAAAAGACTAGGTAGTGAGGAAAAGAAGAAGACCTATATGAGGTATCACAAAGACAAGAAGAATAAAGGTGAAATATAATTTATTGAGGAAGAAGAATGGATGTGTTGAAGAGATACTTGCAGAGTGAGGGTTCACCAAAGAAGAAACACGTGATGAAAAAAGAGGGAAAAGAGATGAAGAAGGAAAAAGAAAAGGAAAAACAAATGGAGATTGACCAAGAGATAAAAGAGTTGAGTCAAGCTTTGAAATTGATGAAATAAATTAAAGAAAGGATGGAAGAGAGATGGAAGGTTGAGATGCAACAATTGCTTAGACAAGCGAAAAGTTGACATTTACCAATCAAGAAGAAGGTTATGTGGCCTATCAAGAAGATTGTTCAGAGAAGAAGACAAGTGGGAGCAACAAAATCTAGACATTAAGGAATCCTTAATTGAAGAACAAAATACAAGACAAGAGGAAGAAGTAGATGATAAAAATGTGAGTAAATATATGATTTTAATAACAATAGTTAGGCTTGATACATTACTAGGGATAACTTTAAGAAACCCCCCCCTTGGGAAAGGTGTAAAATCCTGGTGAATCCTTCTTTTTTTATTGAAAAAAATATTAATTTTCCTAGTGAATCTATACAAATTATTAAAAAAAATTGTAAAATCCTGGTGAATCTTAATGAATAATTGGTAAAAATAATAATAACACTGGTGAATCCTTGCGAATAATCACTAAAAAGATTAATTACAATGGTTAATCTCTCTTTAAAAATTTGCATAGTTGATCGGCGCAATTCCCCCATATATTTTTGTTTTTTGTAATATTGAAGTAGGGGCCTGGGGGCGGCAACCACTAGCGGGGTCAAGGGGCAACGCCCCTTGCGGGGGTCGAGGGGGCAACACAAAACAAATTTCGGGCCTAAACAAGCCTTTGAAAAGGAACATGCATATTAGGTCGCGAAATCAACTCACAACCATCCGATTAAAAATCTAATCAATGGCAATAGATAAAATATATTCAAGGCTAAGCCGCTAAAGTATCCCTAAAATTAAATAGTATTTTATTATTAGTGGCGATATTACCCCAAAATTGATCGGAGGAATATAATATTATTGGTGAATATAGTTAATATTTTTAATTATGGTATAAACTACTAGCGAATAACTTCCAATGATGCATTGTTTACATGGCGAATTAATCGAGACAAAATTAATTTTTTATAAAAACCTGGCGATTTAGTCTCCTTTTTAGCTTGCACTATTCGCCATTTTTGGAGGTCCCAATTTCTATTATTCGCCAATTGGCGAAGATTCTCCACTAAATTTTTCCCTGTACATTACCTTTTGAGGTTCAAATTTGTTTTTCAAGAACATTTTGAGGTGGTAATAGATGATGTTACAACGCAAGGACTTATTTCTCATGCAAAGTGGGAAGAAAAAACCGATAAGGTGATGGAAGAAAAGGGTGAAACATATTATATGTTTGCATTGATCAAACAAAAGGGTGAAGATGATGTTGAGTTGTGTGATTTAAAGACAAAGGTTCCATGTTAGGTTGACATTAGCCAAGAAAAGGAAAGGATTACTGATTGTATAGACCTCAAGAGGAGAGCAACATCTAGCATGGCAAGTTTGGGTAAAAGGAGTTGTGTTATTATAGCCTTAAGGATGGATAAACCTAAGTTGAAGATGAATACATCAAGGAACTATTCTAAGGAATTCAAAGGAAGAAGATAGAAGACATAAAGAAAGATAATTCCTACCTTCAATTCAAAAGGGACTTGAATTCTTCTTTCTCCGGAAGTATGGTGCAAGGGCACCTAGTCAAATTGTGCAAATATAGTCTAATGTTGAGTTCTTGTGTTCTTGATTCTAAATATTATGTAATAAGGTAATAATATACCATTTTAAATTTACTTAGTGTCATTTGGGGTCAATCTTGCAAATGTTGTAGATCTTGCAAAATATTGTCAACTTTGTAAAAGTTGTCAAATTGCAAAGTTGCAAAAATGAGGAATATGAAGGGTCATTGTGGGAAAAGAAGTTATTTGGTCATTAAAAATCAAAGGGAAGTTTGGAAATGATTTAATATGTTTAAATTGGCCTTTATAAGGAAATACCAAGGGTGGTGGCTTGTATTTTGAAGATAACTCAATATAAATCCCCTGTTTTTCTTAAAATTCTATTTTATTTTATTTGTTTCAGAGCATTGTACATTTTTTTACATAATTTTTATGATTTATAGTTGATTTTACTAGATTTATAATTGAATTATATTTATTTTGGTTTTTGTATCATCAAATTTCATTGAGTTTTGAGGGTTTTATCGCCATTTTACTTGAGACAAGTTTGCAGAATTGGGCCTTTGGGACAGCGTAGTAACATGTTTTTGAGGGATATGTTACAAAGTAACCCTACCTAAATGTGATATATGTTATAGAAGGGCCAAATGGGTATTCCAAATAGATTTTAGGTCATGGGTTGGAGTTGTTATTTGAAATTTATTTCAAAAATACTTTATTTGCTACTCTCATAAAAGCATAGTGGAAGATTATGAGAAAAATCATTTGTTTCAAGTGTTAGAGTTTTGTTCTTGGAAATTTCATTTAATTTTTTATATTTTGGAGTTCCCTTACCTCTGCATCACTAAATAAGGGTTCTTAGTCTATGTTTTAGGGAAATATTGGTGCCTATGCGCGAGGCAAGATTAGCTCAATTAAGAGGCCTCCTAGTCCCTTCCTAAGAAAGGATTTTTATGTGTCACATAGACACTAGGGGTGGCACTTTTCTACATAGGAAATCCTCACCAGGTGAACCAATAATTTTGTAATGGTCATGATAATTTATATTGCGAACCAAAACAATGCTGCTTGGGTCATTCCCTCTTTCGAGGAAGGCCCTCTAAAGGGTAAACAAAAGCAAGGAAGTACGCTATTTTTGATCTCCCAGATTGCATGAAGTGCAAGAAGAAATCATACGCAATTCCTTTTCCTCACACTCACATGGGGTTCATTTTAATTCCAAATCAAAATATGTAGGTGATTGTACAAAATACCAAAGGAATGCTTTTGATTCTCAAGATGGCCAAATGGCGCGAGAGAAGAGCATACACATCTAATGGAACAATGTAAAACACAAGACATGGAAAACACTAGTTAATTTTAACCTTGCTTATGATTTCAAGCAAACAATTGGATTCTTTTGAGACCAATGACATGTGATGCATGTTAATTTTAAAACCCATAAGTGAAGATATGCATTTTTTTGTTCATTTTAAACTTCATGAATGAAATGCATGTTCATTTTAACCTTATGAATGTGGTGCAAGTTGTAGTTGTTGTAAGCAAGCAAACAAAATTAATTATCCTTAAAATAAATGATGAAAAGCTCAATTTTTGTTTCTAAAGAAACAACTTTGAAACTCCTTAAATCAAATGCCACACATTGAAAAGAGATGATTAGCACACCAAAAAACCTATTCTAATGAAAACCCAAAAGGAAAATTCAAATAAAATTGAAAACATAAAAAGTTATACCTAAACAGGTGATTGCATCATTCAGGTAGTCACTTGTGTCACTGTAGTGCATCGTTCTGAATCAATTATGCCACAATTTCAAATTCAAATCTCTCGCCTTCAAATGCATCACTACACATCTCAATTGCATCATTATTTTGAATCTCGTATTCTTGCCTGTAGTTGCATCATTTTTCTTAGTAGTTGTGTTGTTCCTCTGTAATTGCATCACTGCGTGTCTCAATTGCGTTGCATGAACCTGTTACATGAAAATAACAAAAAAGAACACATATTTTCTTGTGAAAAATCATAGTTTCATGTCAGGTTCACCAATGTAAGATGGGAAATTTCTACCAGCATAGGTCTAGTAACAACCACAACACTATCTAAGCTAGAAATCCAATCTAAACAAGAGAAAAAAATCAAAATAAAGGAGTAAAATTAAAACAAACAAACAATGCACTCCCCATATTAAATTTGTATCACTTCTCTTGTCTCTCCTCAAGCTTCCTTTGCAATTTTCCCTGAAATCGTGAAATGCGTGTGCAAATACTTGCAAATAATAAGCATGAAAGTCAGAGATAAGTGGTTAAATAAAAAATGGAGGAGGAATGCTTATTTTATATACAACCATTCGAATGGAAAGACAAGATCAAGCTTCTAGAAATATTCCAAGATCGATGATTGAGAAGACATGCAACACAGAGAAGTGGAGGTTACGAAATGAAGGGTCAAGATTGAGAAGAGACCAGAGTCAATTGACGATTGAGATTCAAAAATGAGATAGTGGAGGGAGATAATAGAGAAATTAAAAATTAAAATCATTTAATTCATGAGAAGGAATCTTTAACCAAGTGGAGGCATAAATTATTTATTTGAGAAAAAGGAAAGTGGCCATTTAATTAAAATGGTTTATGTAAGCATTTTAAATAAATGGGAAGAAATAGAAAAAAATGGAATTAAATAATTAATTTGGATTAATTATTTAATGGGGGAGAAATATCCAAAGATAGTCTAAATATTTAAAATTTATTTGACTATAGAAGAATTAAAAGATTAATGAATAAACAAACAATTAATAATAATTATTTGACTATAGATGAATAGTGAAAGATAAATAATAATAATTTATTTAATTATTGAAGAAAAGGAGATTAGTGACACAATTAAATTTATTTAATTGATCATAGTAGAATAAAGGTTAGGAGATGAATTAATTAAATAATTAAAATTATTTAATTATACGGAGAAAAAGACCATTAAAAATGACGCTTGTAGACCAAGAAACTTTTCAGTGTCTACACCACCTATCAAGGAACCATACACCATTGGGTGACTATGTCCTACAATGGCTAAAACAAGATTTTTTGGGTTAGTACATATCACTTTGTACATTTTGGATCCAGTTGCAAACTGTGGTTTTAGTTTCTCAGTTGTCGAGATCTTGCAATTTACATATTAGGGAACATAGTCTAATTAGGTTAATCATTTCAAATCATTTGCAATCTATTCTCATCTTGAATTAGATGGAGATCCAGGTTTGATTGGCTCATCTTCATGGTTGAAAGTCAATCTAATCACCTTGTTGATCTACATCTTAATGTAATTTGGAAAAAGGCCCCTTGCATCCTAGGTTCTTTGTGTTTAGGACCTAGGATCACCTTTTTCTACATTACATTTTGGTGAATCCAACATCTTACATCATTTTTTTTTTTTCAAATTGGAAGTCCTTTAAACCCTAGATCTAGGTTTTGCATTGCATTATTTTTCATTTTTCATTTAGGGTTTCATTTGTGCATCATAAATAGTCATACAAATATAAAAAAGTTACATTCACATTACATCATAAGTTGCATTAGGGTTTGTTTCAGTCATCTTTAGATCTAATTTACATTTATTAGGTGCTTAAAGTTTCAGAATTTTCATTGCATTTAAATTGCATATTTCATTTAAGCCTAAAAAGTGAAAAATTGTATTGTTTTGTTTCAAGTTTGCATCAAATCATCATTCTCAAAGTTTTGCATCTTAGACTTAGTCAATTCTTGCATGATTAATATCTAGAAATTAAATTCAAAATCGTACTTTATTGTTGCATACTTGCATTGGAATCACATTGTCATACATTGGAGACATTCTGGAAAAACAATCACTGTCAAACCTATTTGTAGATAGGAATAGCAATCTTAAACACCAACTTAGACATTAAATTTTTCAATTTTCAAAACCCTGAACAAGGACTCAGATGCCCTTGGGCAACCCTATCCTTGTACAGGTGCATTGACATACCTTTTCACACAATCCTATCTCTATTTTCTCAGTCTATTTACGCCTAAAAATTCTACCATTGGAATTCATAATTGTACCTTTTCAGGCATCTTTCATATAGCTCAAAAATTAAAAAAAATTGATTTGTTTGATTTCAAAGTTACATCAAAATTGACATTTCTAGGTTGTAACATCCTTGAATTAGTCATTTATTGTATTTCAAATCTAAAATTTGCATTCAAAACTTGTCAAAACATTTTCAACTTTTTTGTACACTTGCATATTGAAGTACATTGTCTTAAATTGAGAAAAATCTAGAAAAATATCAATTGCTCAACCTATTTGCAACCTGAGACAGTAACATTAAATAGAAACATAAAATCATTTTTTTAGTTTTTTGAACCCCTATCAGGGACTCAAATGCCCTTGGGAATCCCTGTCATGCTAGGGGTGTCTCAAGAAAATTTTGCACAAGTTTTTATCTTTGCATTATCAATCTATTTCTTCTTGAAACTATTTAATCTAAAATTCTGGAAAGATGTTAGGGTACATGCAAGAATGATGTCATTTTGCTTGATTTATTACAAATTTTGGAAAAATTGTTGCATTTCAGTATTAAAAATCATTACATCTATAAGATAATTACATTTTCTAAAGCATTGCATAATTTGGGTAGATTAGTTTTCATTTTTTCACTAGGCAAGTAGCAACATGTTTCCTTTTCAAAGATGCGGTTTTGATATGATTAAGCACGGATTGTATAAGTCTAATCTCCCTACTTATAATTATAGTCTAGGGAAATGAAATAAGGTCATTAACAAACATGTTATTCATTCTCCCAATATCTTTCCTAATTATGAGAGTACCTTGATGCAAGAGAATGAAATCATTGACACATTTCTTAATATCACATTGCCTATTATTCACTTAACTCCTAACATCTCTCCTACTTGTGAGAGTGTTTTGGTGCTAGAGGATGCAATCATGGACAATAATGCAAATCATAATTATTCTTTTCCTGATATCTCTCCTACTTGTGATGAAGGTATCTTGGTGTAGAAGATCCAATCATTGAGCACCATGAGAATATTTTTTGTTTCTATCCCAAAACCTCTCCCACTTGGGAAGATATTATGTCATAAGAAGATGAAATCATTGACATATTTCTTAATATCACTTTTCCTAGTCTTCATTAATCTCCCAACATCTCTCCCACTTGTGAGAATGTTTTGGTGCAAAAGGATGCAATCATAGACAATCATGACAATCATAGTTTTCCTTCTCCCGATACCTCTCCTACTTGTAATGAATGTATCTTGATGTTGGAAGATTCAATCAATTAGAGTCATGAGAATCTTGTTTGTACCTCTCCCAATGCTTCTCCCATTTGGGAAAATATTATGGCATGAGGATATTACATAATGGATCCATTCCTTTTAAAATATAATAAGATGGCTTTCCTAGATGAAGATGATAAGGTCATCTTAGATCCCCCCTCATTAAAAAATCATCAACAAGAGATCAAATCCATCGAGGTTATGAACACACATGTGACTATTAGGTCTCCTTTGATTATTGGACTTTTGAACACTCCTTTTGGACCTCTTAAGAGTCCTCTAATTATTTGACCTCCTAAAAGTCCTCTAATTATTGGACCTCCTAAGTCACCTCTCATTATAGGATCTCCTAAACCTCTAGGTGCTATCTTAAACTTTGTAAGACAACTTACTAGTAATCAAGTATCACAGAAACAAAGTTATCATACTATAGCTCACACATATAATACTAGGAACAATAAACAACCAAATAAAACTCCAGCTTCCATTCCATTATATATCCCACCCACACCTAATATTTCCCAGTGTAGTGATAACGGATTTGATCTTATTGAGAAACTTTGTAACAGGGTAAAAGCACAAAGCTGTGTCACACTTTCAGCCAACATATCAGCACAACTGAATTTAAGTATTTCTAACTAAAAATCAATTTTGGTCAAACATATGACCTAGTAAGATTCATTCTAGCTAATTTAGATACTTCCACAATTTATTCAACTAAAATTGTTGGCTAAAAATATATGGAGCACCACTTTGAGTCCAATTTACCAAAAAAAAAAATTATTTGAAAAACTTGAAGTTTTAATAACTCCTCCTCATGTAAATAATTTTTTTTAAAAATGTAAAAATACCCTTTTGTAGATCCATAAGTGTAGTTTTCAAAAATATATTTATTTTAATAGTTTAATTATTATTATTATTTATATTTTTATTTATACTAAAAGTAGGTTATCAGCAAAAAAATTAGGTTGATTACCATGCCAAGGAAAAATACTAAAACTTATTAAAAAAAATTGAAACAAATATGATGCACTAGATAAAAGAATCTATTTCAAGATGGTATAACTTTTTTTCCATTTTAGATAAATATTTAATATGAATGTTGACGTCCGATGGAAAAAGTTGTTTTTTATATAAAAATATATATTTATCAAAATTGGAAAAAAATATATCCATGCACTAAAGTTTCAAGTTATAAATACACACAAAAAATTTGAAAGAAAATTACTATAAAAAGTTTGACGTCCCGTGCAACTTCATTTTTCAGCATTTTATCAGCAACTAAATTATAGCGTTAATTTATGAAAAACTAGTTTAAAATAATTTTTTGATTTCTTATAAAAAATACAAACATAAAATATACTAAAAAATACATATTTTACTAGTTTACATCATTTAAAAATTCAAAACATATATGCTACTTTTTAGTGATTCAAGTTTAAAAGTTGGATCAGCATTGGTCGTTTCCTTTATAAAGTGTGACACAACTTTGTGCTTTTATGCAACACTCATGCTAATATATCTTTGTGGGATTTGATTCAAACATCACCTGATTACGATGAAATGCTTCAAAAGGCTTTGCAAAATGTTGTTATTTCTCCTAATGCACAACCAAATCATGTGGAAGCTTTGATTGAGAATATGAATTAACCTAATTTGCACACTATATTTCAAAAAAGTGAATTTCCACCTTTAGAAACACAAAAAAATCCTTTGATGATATTGGCTATTATTAACAAGTCCGAGATTAGGCGTACCCTTGTTGACTATGGTTCAGGTCTTAATGTTTGTAGTGTAAATCTGTTGGATAAAATTGGAGTGGACAAGACTAAAATTCAACCATATTCTTTGTCCATAAGTGGTTTTTATAATCTGGGGAAGCAACCGCTTGTTGTGATAACATTACCTATCAAATTCAAATATGTTACTTTAAAAACTAATATCCATGTCATGCCCAAAGATATTTCATATAATCTTCTCTTCAGTAGACTATGGATTCATGAAATGAATGCAATGCCTTCAACACTTTATCATTCACTAAAGTATGTACACAACAATTAGGTTTACATGATAAAAGATGACCCTAAATCTGAACAATGTTTACAAACTAAAACAAGAACAAAGGATTCTCTTAGAGCATTGAAACTAGCTACAAAATTAGAGCCTTTACAAGTTGAGGATAAAAATGAGCCTCTTTCATCATTGAAAAATTTGTTGGATGATGATTGGGGATTGTTAGATTTCACACCTACATTTATGGGAGAAAACAATATTACACACAAATTAGAAACAAATAAAGAAGCAATGATAATATAAAAATAATTTGACATTTAAATATACAAGACACATGATTTCACATCTTGTACTAACAAGAATATAGATTACACATCTACCTATGATGAAAGTGACTACAAAAACCACCTCCTTTGAAAGAATGGAAGAAAATTATGGAAGAGGTTATCAACTGTTGAAACAATGTGGCTATAATGGAAAAGAATGTGGAGTGAGAGAAAAAGGTATTTGTGCCCCTATAGAGTCTAACATGCAAGAAAAAATAAGAGGTCTTGGCTATTTTCCTTCAAAAACATCAAAAAGAATTTCACTTAATCAATAGCATTAGTTGTTTCTCCATGTCATGTGGTAGTTGTAGTATCATAACATATTCACTACCATGCATGGGCGTATAAACTTGGATTTATGCAATCATATTTTATTTCACAAGGAGCAACATATCATCATCCATCTAGGCTCATATTTGTCACTACACTTGGGGGCAAGGGGTTAGGTAGCCTTGTCCTAGGTGCATTCCTTCTAGCAAGGTATCTCTCATATCTCCTTAAAACATTATTGTAGCAAGTACACTAACATTTTAAGGGGGGGGGGGGGGTATATAGTTCCCCGCTTATTGTTTGCATAAAAAATAGTCCCTTCTTAGTGATGATAACATAGATATTCTAGGAAGTGTGAGTCTTAAACCAAAGTGTGGTCTTCTTAATCCATGTGACATGTCTCCTTTGTGGTGATATCGGACTTGATGTACCATAAGAGTGACTTTTCTTGGCATATGACATTATCCTTGGTGGTAATTAATGCTATGGTTAGTGTTCCCTAGGGTGTTATTTTATGTTCTTCGACTAGTCCTCTCTTGGTGGTGATGTCATGTGTGATGTTCCCTAAGGTGTGACCCTCATGTGTTAAGAAAAGCCCCTTTGATTGTTACCTTTTGCGATGATGTTATTTCAACATCCCTTGATCTTTTAAACCTTATCATACTCATCCCATGTGATGTTAAACCTTTATATTTTATGGAACCTAGCATAATACAACTTGCTATACATGTACAACCCCTTTTTATTTCATAGAACCTAACATAATACAACTTGCCAGCCACATGTGGCATTATTTTGCTTAACTTTGTTCACGAAAGTTGGACTTAGTGTAGCATTGACATAGAATATTGTGGCACCTTATCAAGGTTATCAAGGAGTATAACTCTTAGTATGGTTGTTACAGGAATACCTTATAGACCTAGTGTGTGTCTCTTATTTTACCTTATCTTGAGGGCTCACCTGATGAATATTGGACTTCACTAGACCATGTGTCTCTCGATTTGTGATTCACCTAAAAAATAATAGAATTTTGTATTGTGTGAGTCATGAATTATTTTTAACATGTCCATATAGCATAACACAACTTTCTTGTTAGTGGAGCCATGTGTTCTATGAGTTATATGCATGTCTTCAGTCCTCATGGAGCATTTTTTTTATTCGATGGATGACATTTGGTATTTGAGAAAATTTAAGATTGAAGTCTCTTTGCCTTACCAAATCGAATCCTTTTATTACTAATTTTGTTTTTTGTTGTGTATTTTTCTTATGTTCTTTCATGTTTCTTCTTTGTGTTTATATTGAGTTTATTTTCATTTTGTTGTCATCTTTATGTTCCATCATACCATGTGTTTTCATCTTGTATGTTGTATTGTTGCATATCATACATGTGCACATGTTCCTTTGTGCCTATGTTAGTTTTCCATGGGATCTAAAATCTTGGGGGCTTGATCTATGCCCCTAGATCCTTTGTCATCCTATCTTTCCAACATTTGGACATTAAGACCCCTCTTCATATATATTTTTACTTTAGTGTGAGTTTGAGCATAATTTCATACTCTCACTAAAGTGGGGGCTAAATGTAGTGTAGAAAATTGTCACCCTTAACAATTCCACACTTTGTTTCCCCCCCCTAAATTATTGAGCCTAGTTGAGCCCATTTGCACCACTTTTCAATAAATTGCAAGCATTGAATAAATGCATCCGACTCATGTGTTATTCCTGACATGCAATATCCTAGAAATTTGGGCTAGGATCCATAAGCATTTTAACATTTAGAATTCAAATTTGAAGTGTCATCTTTCAGGATCTAATTTTTGGGAAATTGAATAAATGCCTACAAATACCTAGTAATTTCTATTAGAAATTGCATGCAAAAGATATCAATTGAATTCAGATAAAGATTAAATAGAGGAATGGAAAAATACACAGAAATAATAACAACAAGAGACAATTTTAACGTGGTTCACCCAAACTTGGGCTACATCCACCAACAGAGAGTCCAATATTATTATTCAGCAAATCAAACCGATTACGACTAGAAATCCTTGCAACTCAATACCAATGCAAATGCTACAATACAATATCAATGGAAACCCTAACCCTTAGCCATTTTATAAAGACTTATGTCAGTTACAAAATAGGGTTTTTTAAAGTCGGCCAATAGAAAAATAACTCTCGAAGCCTTTATAAAATAATAAAATTTGTTTTAGGTTTTAGGGGCACTACTCCTCGACCCCACAAGGGGCACTACCCCTTGACCCCCGTCTTGGGGGTGCTACCTCCAAATCCCCATTAAATAATTTGGGGGGAATTCACATCGATAAAAGTGGGGAAAATTTAACCTCCGAGTCTGATTAGGCTCGAGATAACAATAATTTCACCATTTGAAGCTAGAACACAATTAGAAGAAAATTTTATTTAAATATTAACATCAAGAGCAAATCAAGAGAAGAATTTTAGATCTTTATTACAACAATTCAATATCCAAGCATCAGGTCAAAGTGTATGTGAGTTCATGTGTTCATGTTATCATGATTTGTTGAAGGCTAACCCTTGTTGTAGGTCTCCAAAGCATTCAAGCATTCAAGAAAAGCAAGATCCAAGACCTTGAGGTGATGTGTATGACTTAATTCCTTCAAGGAAGTCATTGAAGGGTGGTGAGTTGCAACACTTTTTGGTTTCATCATTCCTTCCATTCAATTATCATTCCTATCATTGACATTTCCATTATGGAAGTGAAAACAATCACACGAGATTTGATTGAGGCAAGCCCCTAAAATGGCCCAACATTTCCCCTCTTTGTGAATGTGTAGAGCTCATGTTGAATAGGATTAAAGGAAGATTGAAGATAAATTATCCATTGTTACATTCAAAGCCTTAAAATTTGTCAAACCATGGAAACTCACTTATGGAATTTATTGATGACATTCTGACAACTCTACAAGTGGAAACAAAAGTCTCAGATCTACCCCCAGAGGACCCCAAAAGTTGATCAATACCCTCTATCTAGGACCCATATGCCCTTGGGCAACTGTGTCCTTCTATAGTGGCTGAAACAAGCTTTTCTAGGTTGGTACATATCACTCTATACTTTTCAGATTCACCTACAAACTATGGTTTTAGTTTGTCAATTGGCGAGATCTTGCAATTTACATATTAGGGAACATAGTCTAATTAGGGTACAATCAGTCCAAATCATTTCCAATCGATTCCCATA
This sequence comes from Sequoiadendron giganteum, assembly GCA_007115665.2. Lineage (NCBI taxonomy): Eukaryota > Viridiplantae > Streptophyta > Pinopsida > Cupressales > Cupressaceae > Sequoiadendron > Sequoiadendron giganteum. Next base: position 322,643,719 of record CM021109.1, on the reverse strand, counting down.
ATCAATCAGATGTAGATCCAGGTCTAAATTGCTCACCTTCATGGTTGAAAGTCGATCTAATCTCCTTGTTCATCTACATCTTGATGTAATTTGGAAAAAGGCCCCTTGCATTCTATGTTATTTGTGTTTAGGACCTAGGATCACCTTTTTCTACATTACAATAAAATCCACCTTATGTGATAAATATGATGATGATGCAAATGGTCCAATGAAATGCATAAAATGACTTTATGAAGCATATGAAAATTTGGATAAAATTCCTTTGAGAAATGAAGATACTAACATTACAAAGATGGTAAATTGCAAGAGTTACAAGTGCATAAAGTTTGTAACAAAATTTGGGAAAGAATCCATAAGGTTAGATTATGTAGAAGAGGAGGTACCTATTGGAATATTTATGGAAATTTTTCATAAATTGATACAAGTGTACACACATCATGCATTTTTTTCTAAGTGACAAGAAAAAAAATTCTATTGTGAAGATATACTTCCCCACCTAAAATAGTTATATCAATAGTCGACTTTGTAGAAAATTACTCTTTTACCCATCAAAAGGAGATTCAAACACAATATTACTATTCAAAGTGTGTGATTGTAAAATATGTGGTTCAGAGTAACAAAATCAAACACACCTTCATGCAATGTATTACATAAAAGGATATCTAAATAGCATAATTAAAAGCTACAACTATCCTCTTAATTCATTCCATGGTTCTCTAATCTCAAGGACCCCTGCAAATCATGCTCTCATATATTATTAGTGCTGCACATGAACCTGGAAAGATTGACAATTTAAGATACGAGATCCTATGACGAATTCTACATGCGTATATTTTATATTTTATATTTTTGATGATTGAAGACTAAATGATCCTATGATGAGATGATACTAAAATCCAAATGCTGCTAAGATTGATGATGATGATCTAATGGAACTACTATATATGAAAGATGAAATGAACTAAGCTATCCAAAATAAAATTGCCATTATAACTCTATATGAACTAAAATGAAAAACTAAGCTACAAAGCTCTCCAAATTTCTCTCAAAATACACTATGAATTTTGCAGCATAAGATTATCAAATTCTACTTGTTGAAAATTTGTACCAATGAGTCCTATTTACAGATTTTCTAAGGCTCAAGGTGATGTGGCAACAATGGACAGTCGAGATTGTGATCTTGCGACATGAACGGTGGAGCATCATGAGCTTAGAGGGAATCAGGGAGATGGTTCCCTTTAGCAAAACAATTTTCCAAGTGTTAAAAGGAATCATAGAGAAGGAGGAGCCATGTGTCTAAATTGGTTCCAAATTGGTTGCAAAGTTGTTGAAGACAATTCATATTTTTCAAGTTAGAAAATTCATTTTTGTGAGACACATGGTGAGTTGCCAGGTCAGTAGGAGGTGGTTAGAGGAAATATATAGAAATGTGCTTAAATTGAATTAAAAATTCAATTTAAATGGAGATGGTAAATTAGCAAGATGCCAAATTAATTTATTTGTGCATTTTAACCAATTTAAGAAAAATATTATTTAGAGGTCAATTTGAATTTAAGTGGAAGAGGGAAAACCAATTAAATAACAAATTGATTTAATTTTTCCATTTAATTAATTTAGGAAGAAAGTGAGTTTTGGAAAAGAAGAATTAGAATAATGAACCATATAGATATATTTTATAATTTATTTATAAGTAGAGGAATTAAGAATATTAATTAAATAGCAAGTATTTAATTAATATATGCTTCAGACCATTTTTGCGTGCATAAATTTTGCCCCTCTTTGAACTGATGTGCGCAGCCGCATTGCTTCAAAGAATTAATTTTTCCGACCGTGATGATGAAAAATTCGACATGCCCCAAACTTTGATTTTGTAGCGATGATGAAATGATGCCCCCTCGAGAGATAAATCAAGGATTTTATAATTTTTGATGATTTTTGAAAAAATTCAATGATTTAAATGATTTTTCTATGATATGCTGTTGATCGATAGATTTGATAAGGATGAACTAATTTATCTCCCGAAAATGATGAAGAGTTGTGCCACACTATTGATTAGTTGATGAAAAGACCCATTTGAAAAATTAAATAAAATACCACAATAATTACCCCTTAACTAACCTTTAAAAGGTCAAAAAGGGTAAAATATAGGTTCATTTGTAACTTGTGCATTTTGAAAACTGAGAGCCTGCAGAGAAAAGATGGACAAAATTCCATGCCACACACACAAATTCGAGTGAGTTTTCCGCTACCAACATCTAGCCACGTACAGGCCTCCGATATGTACCCCAAAAACTTCTTTTTGAATTTTGAAATTTGAATTTTCTCGCTTAATTTTCATTTAAAATTTCAAATTATTTTCATGTTTTAGCGCATTGGGATAGAGTTTTAGCGCATAGAGGCCCTATAGTAGCGCACCTAGTTAGGTTAGAATCGAAAGCTAGACTAACGCATCCAAAACCCGCTTCAGTGCATTAGGTCAGTAGATTAGCGCATAGGGTAATTAGCGCATCCATAGGATAGAGTCACGCATAGGATTGATCAAGTAGCGCATCCGAGAAATGGCGCATCAAGACTCTATTCAATTGCATACGATCCATTTTCCAGTGCATCCATGAAATGGTGCATCAAGAATTTTTTTTGATGCATCCAACAATTTTTCTAGCGCATCTGGTAAGTCAACGCATAGAAACCCTGTTTTAGCGCATCTAGCCAAAATTGATGATTTTGATAGATTCCTCCTAGATTTTGATGAATGATGATCATGTCAGCTGATGATAGGATGATGTTGATTGATAGGTTGATGATCGTCCTCATGATAGGAAAGGAATGATGAATAAGATAGGTTGATTGATTGATTGATTGACTGATGATTGTCCTCATGATAGGCGAGGAACGATGATTGGCTGATTAATGATGATCGATCTCATGACAAATGAGAATCGATCAATAGGATAGGTGCTCCTCAATATTTGATCAAAATCTCATGCAAGATGCTTTGATTAGATGATGTGTTGATTGATAGGCTGATTGATTGATTTGCTAACTTGATTCTTTAATTTTATTCTAAGAGGGTGGCTTAGGGAACCTTCAGGTTCATGAGCACTTTCCAAGGATATGGGACATGATCCCACAACTAACTTCAGTAGATCTTGCCATCATTGATCAGTTTGGTCTTACTTCATTGATAGAGATTCCCTAGTACCAGATTAACCAGGGGATACTGACAACACTTGTAGAGAGGTGGCACATCGACCACAATACTTTTTATTTTCCAACTAGAGAGATGACAGTGACCCCAGAGGATGTATATCGGATATTGAGGATAATAGTTGTTGGGGAGTTGGTTGTTTATGATCATGAGGAGTAGGGGGGCATAGATGTCATATGTCAGATATTTCATGATGACCAGTTTATTGGTTACAAGATTGTGTGGTGGGAGTTGATTGCTTCTGAGCGGGCTTTACCCTGTGTACTAGCTAGATTTATTGGAGGATTTCTCTGCCCCGACCATAGGTCGAAGGGATTCTCAGTGGGATGGGGATGAGTTATGGATAGCATGATTTCTCATGGCATGAGGTATGCTTGGGGATCATGCATGCTAGCAAATTTATACCATGACTTGCACCGGGTAGATTATCTTCGGGCAAGCAGTCTCGTAGCACCTTGCACACTATTACAGCTTTGGGCCTAGGAGAACATAGCCATCACACTACCAGTTGGAGACATGGATTGGCTAGTAGGATGGTTATATGATTTTGGATACATAGGGCCACTTGTCCAACATAATTTGGGAAAGTTGGAGTATTGGAGGCGGGTCCTGAATGACCTTGACATTGTGATCTGGAGGCCCTATCTTGATTGTGAGGCCTGGGCAAAGGATGGTTCCGAGTTGTTGTATGATTTTTGTAGCAGATATCTTATTGGGAGGACACCATATATTCTAGAGCAATTTCATTTTGGGAGAGTATACAGACAGTACGACCGCATTCAGGGGATGCCACAAGTGGTAGCCCATTATGCTAGGCATAGATAGGATATACCAAAGTGGGGGTTGGCCCTTGAATATGATGCATCCTGTACATAGTATTATGACATGCAACTAATTTACTGACAATACCATCCTAAGGTTGTGGATGCACAAATGACGGCTGACTACATCGATTATTTTCACACGCACCCCTTTCCTTGTATTTCCAATCCAAATGAGCCGACACTGATTTTGGAGGTAGGCAGGAGAGTAGGGTTGGCTGTGCAATCGAGAGGAGGAGGAAGAGGGAGACGTTGGGGGTGATGGAGGTGATGACAAAGGGGATGGAGGAGGAGGGGGAGTTGGAGATGGAGGTGGTGATGGTGGAGGTGGAGGTGGAGGTGCACCAAACTTTGGGGTTATCCCCAAGAGGAGGAGATCAACACCAGGTGGGAAATGACCACTGATAGTTTGGATGCCCTCCCAGAGACAACAAGAATAGATAGTCGGGTTACCAAGTTAGGTGCAGACACTATAGGGCCAAATCTAGACACTATAGACATAGCTTGCCTAGAAATAGGCTCAGATTCAAGCATAGAATCCAACACAGGTGCAGATTCAGGGGTAGATGGTGCAACTACATGCATAGGTAGCTACTCTTATTACAGAGAGAGATGTTGTGAGGAGGCAAGAGGCATAGGCTATGGCAGTGGCAGATCAGATTCAAACAATGACTCAAGGTACTATTACTATCGACCTTGTTAGAGAGCTTAGAGAGTCCACCAAGGAGGCAGAATATTACAAAGGCAAGTACCATGAGGTTGTACCAATAGAGCAATGGGTTAGTTATGCCAGATCCCAATCCGGGTGCTCCCATTCTCACACCATTAGTAGAGGGGTCACCCAACCATTTCCACCAGGTGAACCTCCACTAGGGCCAGGACCAGTAGGGGTAGTACCATCAAGGGCAGGCGGTGTTGGACAGAGGCCTACCACATCAGGTGGCAACACTACAAGATCCCATAGACATGCTTAATTTATACTTTGTTTCAATGACTCGACTTGTGCCACATTTTTGATGTATCACTTTGTCAGTTGATATCATTGTATACTTGACATGTTTTTATGAGGTTATATGATATGCAACGGCGTTCAATGATCTATGTGTTGATGTTTTATTATGGATGGATGCCTTTAATTTATGTTCTATGTGATTATGCCATGTTCTAAATAATTATGTTATGGATGCATGTATGGATGATGATTCTTTTCTTTTAATATGTTTATGAATGATGTGTTTATGAGATGGATGATATGGATTCAAATGATATGAAATGTGTAATTTTTCATATGCATATATCGATGTATGGATGCAAATGGTTTTATTATGAATTGTAGATGTATGGTATTATGTATGGATATGGATGGTTTATGGATGCAAATGTGATACATGAAAATGTATGAATTTATGATTTTATGTTACGCCACTATGAATGTTATGATGCAGATGAAATGTTATGTACTTTTCTATATTTTTGGTATTTTCTATGCAAAATATGTGAAAATGGATTATGATTATGAATGAAAATGGATCATGAATGCACTTATGATGTTATTATGGATGATGAATGGATATAAGGATGAATTATTGATGAATGAAAGAATGCATTTATTATGACCTTGATGATGGTATGCTTATTTTTGGAATTTTTTAGATGTAAATATTATAATGAATGCATGAATGATTTGTGATAGTGAATGTATGATATGGAATGGAAATGCAAATGAATGATTTTTTTTTTGTCATGTCAAGAATACTCAATCTTGTAGTAAGAAATAACATCAGCCTTGAGAATGACCATCTTAGAAAATATATAATGCAAATGCAGACTAAAATAAATGCAATTCTATCTATTCAATGTTGCCATCTTATTCATTGTGCTTATTGTCATCATTGAGGGTTTTATTATGTTGAAAGTCAGTACAAACATCGATGGCATAATTTAGACCATGATGACCTGAGTAAAACTTCCATAAAACTTCCATTGACATTTGATAGTGTAAGATAACACAAGCATCTAGGTATAATTAGACCAAGATGTCCTGAGTATCACTTGTGTAAACAGACAAGAGTTAATCATGTTCCTATGCAAATTCAGAATATCATCAATGATACTTTGTAGAGCATGTACCACGAAAATTTGCATAGTAATAATGATTAACTCAAAAGCAACATACAAGAAAATACCATTCTTGATCATAGCGCCTCTAGTTTGTGACATCATCGAGGTAATCCCAAGAAATGATATCAACAATAAAAATACATCAATTGAACATTTGTGTTAAAGTAATCCAACCATGATTCAAAAGATAATTCTCCAATGACGAGTTGCTTTGATTTGACTTGATGTTTCTTTTGATTTGGTTGATTGATTGGATTGATTGACATTTGATGATCAAATTTTGATGGTTATCATGATTGTTGTTTTTTCCAAGGTTGTGTTTGTTGATTGCTTGCTTGTTGTTTTAAGCTCAATGGTGATTTGCCCCAGTGAGATTAGGATTTTTCCCCCAGTGAGAACAAACCAAATTTATTATGGATATGTACAATGAGACCGAAGCCAAGGTGCGACGACTGCATTAGCCAAATATGGACATGAAGCTCATTGCAAGATAGGCGTGAATGTGTAGTGGCATAAAAAGTGAATGATCAACACACGCTCGAATAGATGGAGAAGTCAACCTATCACAAATAGCGCATGTTTATCAAGTTTTCACCATTTGTTTTTATTGCAAATTTTCAAATTTATGGTTTTTTTGCTGTCACCAAGATGCCTATTTGCCAGGTTTTCATCAAGGCAACCATTTTTTTGATTTTTTGTATTTTTCGCTTTTAAAAAAAAAAAAAATTCATGACTTTTTTGCTTTTTATGATTTATTTTAGGACTTTTTCTACTTTTTATGATTTTTTCAGGACTTTTTATGCTTTTTATGATTTTTTCAAGACTTTTAACATGCACCAGATGCATTAGGTGTAGAACTTCTTCAAATGAAGGTTGTTCATTGGTTCTTCAAATATATCCCCCTCTGGTGTAGATAAATGATATGTCCCCGATCCAAAGACTGATACTACAACAAATATCAAATTTTCCTTTCTTTTCTCAGCCCTGCTAATTATGAGGATTTTCTTTCAATACCAGATCACCTACTTGAAATGTCCTATGTTTGACTCTGTGATTGTAGCTTCTAGACATTCTCTACTAATACACTTTCAAGTGATCTAATGCCAGCTAACGACATTCATCCAACAACTGTAGCTTCTATAATCTAGCCACATGGTAATATTCATCTACAATGAGACCCTTCAAGGATACTCAAAGTGATGGTATCTCAACCTCGATTGGAAATACTATTTCATATCCATAAACACGTGCATATGGTGTGGCTCCAGTGGGTGTTCAAATAGTTTCATGATAGACCCACAAGGTAGGGTTCAATTGAACATGCAAGTCACATCTAGCATCATTGACGGTTTTCTTTAAGATCTTTAGGATTGTTTTGTTTGAGGCCTCAATTTTTCCATTCCCTTGAGGGTAATAGGGCGTAGAAAATCGATACTGGATATGAAAATTTTCACAGAGTTCTTACACATCCTAATTCTTGAAAGGTCTTCTATTGTCGGTGACAATGGATTGAGGGATACCATATTGACAGATGATGTAGTTCATGATGAATGATGAGATCTGCTTCCCTATGATGGTGATTAGAGGCATGGCTTCAACCCACTTTGTGAAGTAAACTGTGGTTGTAATGATGAACTTGTGTCCATTAGATGAAGATGGGTGAATTTTACCCACAAGATCCAACCCCCATTGAAAAAATGGCCATGTTGATGCAAAGGGATGCAATTCTTATGCTGGTGCATGGATAATATTACCATGAATCTAGCATTTTTGACATGTCTTGACAAATTGAAAGGCTTCTTTCTAAATATTCGGCTAGTAATATCCTAGACGAAGGAGTTTCTTGGAGAGGGTTAGACCACTTGAATGAGTACCACAAATACCCTCATGAACTTCTCGTAAAGCTGTTTCAGACTCGTCACTTTCTAGAAATCCTAAAAGAGTTCTATCAAGACCTCAACGGTGAAGTACATCTGCTATAAGGGTATGACGGGCATATTGGTGGATGAAATTTTATTTCTGGTTGTAGGAGAGATCGAGAGGAAGGATATCATATTTTAGGTAAGCATAGATCTTTCCATAGATAGATGTATCAGTGTTGTCTAGGTGGAAAATAAGTTGGGACTCAGAGTCATCATAGGCAGGAGTAAATAGTTGCTCCACCATGAACTCATAGCAGCCGCATTTTTCTGGAATTTGTAGGAAAGAAGCAATAGTAGCCATAACATCGGAAGCTTTGTTGTCACTCCTTGGGATCCGACCAAATTTGATGTTGACAAAATACTTCTTAAAGTCATCAATCATTCTCTTATAAGGCATTAGCTTGTCATCTTTGGTTTTGTAATCATCATTGGCCTGATTAATGACTAGTTGTGAATCCCCATAAACCTGGAGTTCTATAATTTTCCAGTCCATGAATATTTTGATTCCAATGATGAGTGCTTCATATCCAACTGTGTTGTTGGTGCAAGGAAACATCAAGTGATAGGATTTTGAAATAGTGTTCCCTAGGGGAGTGATAAATAGGATCCCTGCTCTTGATCCATGCTGAGTGAAGGAACCTTCAAAGTATAACACCCACTATTTTGTTGTTACTGTCAAGACATATGCATCTAGAAATTCAATATGAAGGGGATGATCATCGTGAATTGGTGCCTCAACTAGTTGATTGGTGATGGCTTGGCCTTTGATAGCTTTTTTTTCAACATATTGGAAGTTGAATTCACTGAGTACCATTACCCACTTGGCCAGTCTTATTGTTAGATTTTCTTTTCTTAAGAGATACTTCAGTGGATCAATCTTGGCTATCAGCTTGACTGTATGAGTCATCATATAGTGTTGCAATTGCTGAGTAGAAAACACTACAGCTAGACCAACTTTCTCGATGGATGTATAATTGATCTCATAAGCGTTCAAGGTTCTATTGATGTAATAAATTCGTCTCTCCTTTCCTGTTGAATCTTCTTGTGCCAACAAGGCTCCCAATGATCAGTCAGTAGTGGCAATGTACAATAAAAAAGGCTTCCCTTCTACTAGAGCTGCTAGAATAGGTGGACTCATCGGGTATTCTTTTAGTTGGTTGAAAGCTACTTCACACTTTTACTCCCATCGAAAGGAAACATTTTTGTGCAATAAAGGAGTGGAAGGATGGGTCTTGTCAGACACTTGTGAAATGAACCTTCTGATGGACTAGAATCTACCTTGGAGGGACCTTAGTTGACTAATGTTTTTCGAGGGTGGAACCTCCATGATAGCTTTGACCTTTGCAGGGTCTACATCAATACCTTTCTCTAACACTATATACCCAAGTAGTTTTTTTGATGTTACCCCAAATACACATTTCTTGGGATTGAGGCAAACATTGAATTTCTCCAGGTGAGTGAACAGTTTGTCTAATATCTCTAGATGCCCCTCTCTAGTGTAATATTTTTCCAATAAATAATCCACATAGTCTTCCATGAAAGTATGCATCATGTTGTGGAAGATGGTCTCTTTGATATGTGGCCCCTGCATTTTTCAACCCGAAGGGCATGAAGTTCCAACAAAATGTTCCCCATGGGCAACTGAAAGTTGTATTATCTTGATCTTTAGGAGCTATCTTGATTTGGTTATATCCAGAAAAGTCATCCATTAGTGATAACATGCCATGACCTGCTGTCAAGTCTACAATGATGTCAATGTTAGGCAAGGGGGAATCGACTTTTGGGAAAGCCTTGTTAAGGTCTCTGAAGTCGGTGCAAATCCTTATGCCACCATCAGGTTTTGAAATAGGAACAATGTTTGATATCCATTCTAAATAGTCAATAGGTCTGATGAATCCGACATCCAATAACTTATTTAGCTCTGCTTTCACCAATAGAGCAATGGGCGGATGGATTTTTCTCAAACTTTTATTAACTGGTTTGATTTCTGAAGGGAGGGATAAATGGTGCATGATGAGGTCTGGATCTATTCCTAGGATGTTTGCATAAGACAAGACAAAGTTTACTTGTCACTCCTCAAAGACCTGATAAATTTGGGCTTTTCCAATTTTGTCAATGATTTTTTCAAATGAATAATTCTTACCATTTCTACATTGCCGACATTGATGGACTGTGTTGGTTTGATCAGGATTTTGGATCTCTCTTGGAAGTGCTCTAGGAGAGTGTCAAATTTCCCATCCTTTGGTGCCTCATAGAGGTTTTCACCATCGAATGCGCTCTTTTTTTTTACTCTTTCTTGATCTGATACTACCATGGAATGGTTTTCACCATCAGATCTTTCTTTTATTTCATTTATTTTGTAGCTGGGAAATTTGGCTCTTTTGTTGTGAAGCTTCACTATGATGTTCAATGGTGGGAACTATTTCAGGATTAACAAAACAGAGGAATTTTATGATGGCCTCATCATTTGTAAAGGTGGGGATATTTATAGGTTTGGTTTGGTCCCAATCTATTAGTTCAGGATGCAGTAATGGAAAAGGATCATCAAATGGGTTTAGATCAGAGGACGTAAGGGTCCTAATGGCAACATTATCATCAAATAATACTATGGTAAGGTTGAGGTCTATGATGTCATTCTCTTCTGAATGATCTGTATCACTAAGAGTTTGATCATCCTCAATCGAGTCATTGATATTTTGTGATCCTTCTTCAAGTGGTCTTAAACCCGAGCCTTGTCCCTCCTCGAGTGTGGGAGTATATTTATGTATCACATCAATGTCTTTGTCATGGAAGGACTCTTCTGATAGGGAATCCCACTCATATTTATTGGAATTCGACTCATAGACATCACTTCCTTGTAGTTGTAGAATTTGTTCAGCAAATTTTTTTTTTATGTCCTCTTTTGTTTCTTCCTTCTATTGATGTTCTCTGTACCCCAGCCTAGTTTTATCCTTTGGTTTTTTTATGATAGGTTGAATAGGTTATATGATACCCTCTTCTCTTTTTCCAATAGGTCCTTGTCTGTCATATCCCATCTTCTCTAGGATTGAGAATCCTTTTCCATACTGAGTGGTTTGGACATTTGTTGTTGTAGCTTGAGAATCAGTTTCATCCTTGGAGAGCCAATTCAAAACATCTTTGTCATCAGATTCCTCTACTTGGGTGCCTAATTTTATGAATCTACCATCAAAAGTATGATTGGTTGTGAGGATGGTTGGGACAAGGTTGATGGTTGACCATAGGATTTTGGTGACATTAACTACGAGAGGCAAAGGGATTGTTCAATGGAATACACACCGACACCTTTATCTTTGACTTGGACTTTCTCTTCAATTTTTTTGGCCATGGTATTAAGCCAAGCTTCAGAAGTGGTTGATGCAGAAGGGGTGGATTTTTCCTCTTTAGTTGTTTGGATGAAGAACTTAGATTACTAGGGATATCAGATGTAGAATTAGGAGCTTTATATTTGTGTGGTACAAATACATCCTGAATGACCTTAAGTGTATTGCATTGTTGAGGACCATCAGAGTCTATGGGAATGGTGATCTCTTGCTCATTGCATGGAAATTTTAGGCATTGGTGGTATGTTGAGGGAACAAATTGCATCTCGTGGATCCAAGGATGACCCAAGAGTATATTATACATCAAGTCTTTATCCAAAACTTGACACACCACATATTTCTGAATCAAGCCCACCTAAATTGGAAATATGATCAATCCCTTGGAAGCTCTCTCCTCATCATCATAGGCTTTAATGGTAATCTTCTTTCTTGCATCTATTGCATTTTCAGAGAACCCAAGTGCACAGACAAGTTTTAAAGTACAAATATGAAGACCAGCTCCCCCGTCTATTAGGACACATTTGACATCACTCTTATGAATGAGGACCTCAATATGGAGAGCCTTATTATGGGGATGGGTGAGGGATACATCATCATTTTCCAAAAAAGATAAGCAATGAAGAGTGACTAGGTGTCCCACCATGGCCTGGAAAGTGCATACTTCCAAATTATTGGGTACTGTTGTATCCACTAAGGATTTTTCCAAGATCTCTTTGTGGGCTAGTGAGATCTTGAGAAGCTCGAGTATTGATATTTGTGCAGGGATTTTCTGGAGCTGATTGACAATCTTGTATTGATGAGATGTAGTAGTAGGTGTTTTGGGAGCGCTGCCCTTTAAAACATATTTGGTTTGAGCCCTTGTGGTCATGTTTACAGGTACACTTTCTTGTTTTCCATTGATTTTGATGACATTAATGTGATTATCCATTACAACCATGTCTTGCAGGATATCAAGGATTTGATTAGAAAGGATGTTGGTGTTGTTGATTGAATGATTGGTTGCAACATGATCTAGTGTATTATTGATGTCATTTGTGTGATTTTCAATGGTAGAGATATGATAAATGGTGGTATCATGAACATAGTTCACATTTTTCCTTTGTTGTTACTATTAGATGATTCTCCTTTGTCATAATTTTGAAGAGGGTTTTTGAATACTCCATGGTCAGTGTTTGTTTGAGGCTCCTCGATCCTTATGATTTTATTGTCAATCAAATCTTGTATTTTATGCTTCAGTTGCATGCAACTGTTGGTGAGGTAACCTTTGCATCGATGAAATTCACAATAATGGGATTCATTCCACCAAGATGATTTTAATTTGGGTTCAAAACCTAGGGTGTCAGGTAAAGTGATGATATTTTCTGCAATAAGTTCCCTTAAGGCGGATTCATGTGATTGACCCAAAGGAGCAAATTTTTTATGGCTATTTTATGTTTGATAGGGTAGAGTCTTGGATGATGGTGTTTGATTTTTTTGAGTATTTCCATGGTTGGAATTTTGATTGTTGGTTTGGTTGGCAGTTTGGGTGGTCTTTGATTTGTATTTGAGGAGCTTCCTAAAAAATTGAAGACTGGTTTGGCATTATGCATTTCAGCAGAGGTATTATTGTCATTACTTTTATACTTTTTCCAAAACTTTGGTTTATCATTGTTGGAGGAATTTGATGAATTTTTTTCATTATAGATTTTCAAAATTCCTCGTTTGACTAAAGCCTCCTCAATCTTGATCCCATTTTCAATCATATTTTCAAAAGTTGGAGGGCATTGTAAGTCAAGTTTGTAACTCATGTCAACATTCAGGTTATCAATGAATACCTCTATCTTTTCCTTTTCCTGTATGGGTCAGGGATACCTTGTGAATAACCATCTTCATCTTTGTAAGAATATGAGGAATGCTTCTCATTTCTTTTGTTTCACATTACAAAGGTCTTTCATCGTGATCTCATGTTGGATATTATATGAATATTGGGTAATGAACTTGTTTACTAATTCCTCAAAAGATTTGATCCCCAAAGGCAATTGTGAGAACCACTGCATGCATTGCCCTCCCAAACTACATGGGAATAATCTCATCAAATATGTATCCTCATGGGAAAATTCAAGACTCATTATTCAAAATTCCCTTACATGATCTATCAGATCAGTTTTCCCATTGTATTTACCATATTTGGTAAATTCACAATGTTTAGGGAATGGTATCATGTTGATGATTTTATCAAATGGGTAGGGACATATATCTTGTATGGAATATCTCTTAGTAGTCTCGGTTTGCATGTTCTATATATTTTTTTGAAGAGTTTGGGTTTTCTATTTGAAAACGTCCATGGGATTATTGGTTTTTCCTTCACTGTTTTATTTAGTTTGTGTCTCGATTTCTATTTTCTTAGGATTTATTTTCAATTTTGTAACATCAAAATCATCAGGTAACTTGACTCCTTTGTTTTCCAACATCAAGAGGTATCTTTCTCCACCCTTTTCGAAAACCTTTTTGTAAGAATTTATGGAAATTTGGATCTTGTTGGGCTTGTTGGGCATCTTCTTCATTTACCTCATCAGTTTTAGTTGAACGAATATTATGAAAGGGATTCTCTTCTTATTTAGCCATGGTATCTGGGGTTTCAATTCCTATTTCTTGAAGTTTCATCTTTTGGGATCTTGTTTGGATGGGCATACAAGTGACGATAATGTTCTAAATATTTGACCAAAGTTTGGAAGTGCCAAAAGAGATTGGTCAAAAATCTGGCTGAGCAAGCTTTATTTTAGGATAAAGGATGACGAATCTTGATGAAGGATGATAAATCCTGATGGTGAAACACAACTGCTAAACCAGAAATTGATGTGATGAGGAAGGCACTTTAAGCTGTTTGATCAAAGATTAGATGAGGGATTTTCACTTGGGAATGCTAGTTTCAACAAGATTGATCTCTATTGTAGAAATTGATTGGGATGATTGGAATATTGAATTGTTGGTTGAGGAATGAAGGAATGATGAATTGGTTGACTATGATTATTCCTTTGTAAAAAAGCTCTTCATTGATAATAAGCTTGTGAAGATAAAGGCTCTAAAGAAAAATCATTAATATATCCCCTATCAAAGTTGTGATACCTATGGATGAAGGTTCGATAATCAAGCAAGAATTTCCTACTTTGATACAAGAAGCATCTCCTTTTCAAAAGTTTCTTATAACCAATGTGCTTCTTTGGTTTCTTGATTCTTTTGGTAAGAGATTTCTTGACAAATTTGATTGATTTCCAATCCCTCAACATAAAATTTAGGACAATGAAAAAATGTTGTTTAAGAAGGAAAATCCGAACTAGATGTTGATTGGCAGAAAGGAGGTCAAATTTAGGTTTATGTTTGAAAAGTTACTAGATACAATAAAATAGTGCCCAGATGTGTTGAAAATCAAATGCATTATGAAATGGTTTAGATGTGTTGCAGGAAGATCTAGATGTGCTAGAACAAGGTATCGATGCACTGGAGAATGGTCTGAATGCATTGCAGGATTAAACAGATGTGCTAAAAGGGCATATGTTGGGACTATAATTGGGATGTGCTGAAACAAGAAATGAATGTGCTAGAATATGGTATGAATGTGCTGAAACAGTCAATGGATGCATCGAACTAGAAACTGTTTTTTGGTTTTTGATAGTTTGATAGATTTTTTTGGTTTTTTTGACAGTGAATTTAAATTGTTGGGTTGAATTGTCTTCTGAATCACTGGTTGGATATTTTAGAGTGTTGTGTTTGCTTTAGTTTTGATTTAAAATGCATAGGTGAAGACACATCAAACAAGCACAATCCTAGGTTGTGTAAGGCAATATTCTTTTGGGTTCCACATGGATTTTGCTCCAACTGCACTTATCTTTAGCGGGTGACTTAGAAGCTTGTCCACACAGGCTCCTCCTTATAGTGCACTCACTTCTTAGGCCAACCAAGCTTCAAACTCCCATGAATCTCCCATGGAAAGTTTTTCACCTCTACTAAAAACTGCGAGAATGTGGATGTCTTGGAACCGACTGTTGCTGCACCAAAGAATAGAAAGGTAATTGAGCTTACTACAACAAAGGGGTTTTTAGTAAGAGCATTCTGTTATGGGTGGGCTATACATACAACAAGATTAGCTCCATTAAGAAGGATCCCCAGCCTATAGAGGTTAAGCTCTACAGGTTTTTACATACCTCATAGGTACTAAGGGAATCACTTGTTGGCATAACCATTCATGGTCCTTGAACTTTCCTCAAGTCCGCATTTTATATACCAACTGGAAGGGCTTGGACTTAGCCTATTACCAGTTTGGGTCATTCCCTTGGGGTGATTACCTCTTGTCCCACCAAGGTAGGCCCTCTAAGGATGAAAAAAAAAATTAGTGGGTCTAGCTTTCTAATCACCTAGTTAAGGGGAGAGCATACTCACCTACCCCTCCAAACACAAGACATGGTGTAAATTCTTCCTTCTAATTAAGCTAGATTCCTATCTTAACCAAAGGAAATGAAAAAATTAATCCCTGCAACCAAATATTAGTAGTTTCAAATTTTATTCTTTGACAACGCTCTTTTAATTGTTTTTGCGAATTCTTTGATTGCGTATTGAGTTCCTACAACACAGAAAAACACAGATTAGTTTTGGGAATCTAGAAAATTTACAGTAAAAACTAGATGCGCCATTACAGAGACCGAATGCACTAAAACTCAGACTGAATGCACTAAACTACTAAATGTGTTGAAAGAACAACTGAATGCGCTAAAATTAAACTAAATGCACTAAAACTAGATAATGACATAATAAATTTTATATTCCTTGATGTGCCGAAACATAATCTGAATGCACTGAAAGAACAACCAGGCGTGCATAAAAAAGAAACCAAATACACCAAAATAGAAGCCAGACGCGTTGAAGAAAAAATTGTATGTGTCATTTCAAATATTTTGATGGAACCTGCAAAATAAAAATCAACAAAAAATAGATTAAAATATGGGGCTTGACCCCATGGTGGGCGCCAATTTATATGTAAAATATGTGGTTCAGAGTAACAAAATCAAACACACCTTCATGCAATGTATTACATAAAAGGAAATCTAAATAGAAGAATTAAAAGCTACAACTATCCTCTTAATTCATTCCATGGTTCTCTAATCTCAAGGACCCCTGAAAATCATGCTCTCAGATCTTATTAGTGCTGCACATGAACCTGCAAAGATTGACAACTTAAGATACAAGATGCTATGACGAAGTTTACATGCCTATATTTTTGTATTTTCGATTTTTGATGATTGAAGACTAAATGATCCTATGATGAGATGATACTAAAAGCCAAATACTACTATGATTAATGATGATGATCTTATGGAATTTCTATATGAAAGATGAAATGAACTAAGCTATCCAAAATAAATTTTCCATTATAACACTATATGAACTAAAATATAAAACTAAGCTACAAATCTCTCCAAATTTCTCTCAAAATACAATATGAATTATGCAGCATAAGATTATCAAATTCTACTTGTTGAAAAGTTGTAGCAATAAGTCCTATTTATAGATTTTCTAATGCTCAAGGTGATGTGGCAATAATGGACGATCGGGATTGGGATTCTGCGACATCAATAGTGGAGCATTAGGGGGTTAGAGGGAATCAGGGAGATGGTTCCCTTTAGCAAAATAATTTGCCAAGTGTTAAAGGGAATCACAGAGAAGGATGGGCCATGTCTCTAAATTGGTTCCAAATTGGTTGCAAAGTTGTTGAAGATAATTCATATTTTTCAATTTAGAAAATTCATTTTTGTGAGACACATGGTGAGGTGGCAGGTGAGTTGGAGGTGGTTAGAGGAAATATGTAAAAATGTGCTTAAATTGAATTAAAAATTCAATTTAAATGGAGATGGTAAATTAGCAAGATGCCAAATTAATTTATTTGTGCATTTTAACCAATTTAAGAAGAATATGATTTAGAAGTCAATTTGAATTTAAAAATTCAAATTTAAGTGGAAGAGGGAAAACCAATTAAATAACAAATTGATTTAATTTCTCCATTTGATTAATTTAGGAAGAAAGTGAATTTTGGAAAAGAAGAATTAGAATAATGAACCATATAAATAAATTTTTCAATTTATTTATAAGTAGAGGAATTAAAAATATTAATTAAATAGAAAGTATTTAATTAATATATGCTTTAGACAATTTTTGCGTGCATACACAAAGCATGTCAATATTATGGTGCATGTGTGTTATTGACATGCACAATTGGATTTGGATGGTGTTGATAGTACATATGAAGAATGCATCATTAAGAAATAATAAATTTTATATTAGTGACGATAAAGAGCTTGACACACATTTTGTAGAACATTTCTTTAAGAAGTTTTTGGAAGATTTCGAAAGAAAGGGTGTGAAAATTGAAAAGAATTTTATATGGTCTAATGGGTGTACGTTACAATTCAAATCATCAAGGGTGTTTTATGCACTATGTAGATATCATTAACATGAAAATATATCACATGTTTAGAGTTTCTTTGAGAGTGGGAATTGTTGATGGTGTTTTCTATACAACTCAGAAAAAATATGATATCCTATCTCTCTTGAAAGGTAAATCTCTATGAACAAAGAGATAACCCCAAGGTCTCTAATCTCAGGTCTTGAAAATGCAACAAAACAACTCAGAGATAATGTGAAAATGCTGGTAATCAAAAAGGGACCTTACTACAAGAAAATACTGGACTTCGAGTCTATCAGATCTAAAGAATGAATTGATACTTGAAATCCTGAATTGAACTCAGATAATAAAATAAATAACAAAAGATAAAGGTTTTGAAGATAATTATAAGACTAATTCTAACCCTAAGACTGACAATGCCAAATATAATATGCTCAAAATGGACCGATCTCTCATAAAATACTTTCTGTTCTACCTAGATAAATCTACAATCTCACAGGAATAGTGCAATCTTCTGAGGTATTTAAAGATTTTCAAATCATAAACATTCATTCAAGATAGTCCTGTTGCAACTGAAATGAACAAACATTCATAATTGAACTAAGCACAATTTTAAGTCTAGGCTAACTTTGTAAAGTAGCTAATAGTCAGCTAACTGCAAAAAGTATGGACTAGAGATCGCTGCAAACATTCCAATCATGAAACCCTAAGCATCACCAAACTATCTAACAAAGAACTTAAGCAATTTTAAAGATAGAACAACAAGAACCATGCCAGATAAACTTAACACAAGAGAGATATCAAATCACAATATCCTTTCTTATATTAGATCACCCAAAATGGCAACAATTCCAATTTTCTGTTACAATATTTGCTTGAAGGTAAACCCTAATTCCCTCAAATCTATATTCTTGTCCTATTCTTATATCACTTGCCTCTCTAACTATTTTTCTATATCACCAAATGAGGCAACATGCCCATTTTATAGATAATCCCCCAAGATAGGTCAGCTCAATTAAGAGTTTACAATAAAAATTCCATACAAGAGGTCGGCCTCAAAAGATATTCAAACACAACATGAAATCTGCAATTTGCAACAATTTCATCCAAGTCGGCCTGTGGTCTCAAAAAGTCAGCCCAATGCATGTAGATAATGGGAAGCACAAACTTTGATGTAGCCCCATATAATTAATTCCCATCCTTGTCCTTAGCTCGATCTTCTTCACCATGCACAACCAGCAATACTCTGTCCAATTCAGCAATAGGTGGCACAGGAAAAACCCTAACTCTTCTCTCAAGAGACTTAATGTCATCTCTTGCCTACCTAACTGTGCCATCCCAATCAACCCTATTTGTCAAATATCTGTCAATAAATGCAATAACTAGAATGAGATACAATTATCATGAATTCTAGTCAAAGTGTCCTCAATCTGCCTTCCTTATTTTTGAATCTTCTTCAAGGCCCTTTGCCTCATCTGGAAGATCTTGAACCATTCCCAAGGCTCAGAAACCATTGGAAAAGGAAGAATCCCACTCTTTACCAATTTATCCTCAGTAAACTCCATGATTTATTTTACTTTCTGCAACAAGAGATCAATGTCTTCCTTGTCCTGAGCTAGCACAACCTTTAGCTAGTCCACTGACCTCATGGCATCCCCTACAGTCAACAAGATACCCTTGATGGCACCATCTCCTTTAGTCTGGAATCCCTGTAACCAACCAACCGTGGCATGTGTAGTTCCTTTCATTCTTTCTAGCTCGGAGATTATCTCATGGGGAAAGAAACCTGCAATAGAGGAAGAGGAGCCAATAGACTGCAAGGGTTTCAACAAATCCTGCAAGTACTTCTTCAATTTATCATTCTCTCTTTCCAACTCATGCCTAGTTTGTACCGCCTTCTTCAATCTACCCACAATTACAACACTGGAGCCTTCATACTCCTCAATGTCCTACTCCATAGAAGCATACCCTAAGTCGATGGTCTGAACATGATAATCCTTTGCAGTCACATTATCTCTTTCTTTTCTTGGAGCAAGAGTAGCAATGTGAGCCACTCTATTTCCTAACCCATCCCTCTCAATCCTGGACACAACCCTAGCTTTCTTCTTGGTTTTCCCCTTTTCAATATTGGCCATTAAGTCATCCCAATTGGGAGGAGCATCTTCTACTATCACCAATTTTCTCTTTAACTCTCTATCTAGCCAACCTGGAATAGTGGACTCCGTTTGCACTATATCTTGCTTATCCTATTCCTGATGGACACTTGGCATACTAGGGATCTCCTTGATTGGATCCTCCTTATTTAACAACTGCTCCTCTACAACAACCTGCACTAGTGACGGGATCTTAGCTGCTATCTCCTCTTGTTGAGGGGATTTTCTCAATCGCTCTTCTACAGGTGAATCTACATAAGTTACCAAGGGAGACTGGATCACCTTATCAATTTCCACCTCTGCATTGTAGAGGTCTCCCTCCTGGAACTCCTTTTCACCCGAGTCCTTAGGATCTTCATCCTTCCTTGGTTCTTCTTGTACACTGTCAGCATCTTGAGGAGGGGGAATGCTTCCTTGTTCAATGATAGGAGCACTCATAGGAACATCTTCCTTCATTGCTACATCCTCTAGGGAAGGAGTCCTTGACCTCCTCATATATACCTGTGTTCTTTCCCCTGAACTTTCTACTTCTACCACAGGTGGCCTAACTTCCTTATCGATCTTAGGAGCCTCCTCCTATTTTTGTGATAGCCTCACAAGTTTTCTTCTCCTTGTCAATGGAGTAGTAACATCCAACTCCTCCTTTTCTTATTTATCCTTTTCGACTTCTCTCCTCGAAACATGCCTCCTCTTTTTGGAAAATAGGCTTTCTTTTTTTACCTATTTCTACTACCTTCTTAGTTTGAACATCCCTAACCTTAATCTTGAAGGGAGAGCTCACCTTAGCCTTACCCTTAGGGTCCTATTCATGTGATTCCTCAGAAGCAGAATGAGACTCCAAGTCTTCCATCAAATCGTAGGTGCATTGAACACCCTCACTCTATAGCTCTAATATATTATGCTTCAGCCACATTTTGGTGTACTTGATCATAGGAGTCATGATTTTCTCCAATTTTGTCTTCTCTTCTTCCAACCAGTCAATCTCTCCAACTGATTTGTCTTTCACAGCCTCGAAGATATGACCCTGAATCAGATTTTCATCCTCTTGCACTTGGTCAGGGATGGCCTTTATGTTGTATAACCTTACTAAGTCCACTAACAACCTGGAGAATTTCTTCCTCCTCACATCAAATTCATCACCAAGGTTAGCCCAATAATCTTCAATATTGTCCTTGTGGCTATACTCCCTACTGGCCTTCTTTTGTGCCTCCCCAGTAATATCAAACCTCACTCTCTTAGAATGGAAAGAGAGACCAAAATTACTCATCTCCTCTTTAGAAGCATGAGCTAACTGGATGGAAGGACAAACCTCACTTGTTCCTATCTTCAAGGGGAAATCATTCCCAAACCCTGTTTTATGCTTGTCTCCTTTCACAATTATGTCAAAGTCACAAATCTGCCTAGTGACCTCCAATAGTATGATGTGGTCCGTTGGGTACCTTGGGAGTCTATAGGGAGACCTTTGATAACCATAAATCCTAATGTAGGAGAAGTTGAGGAACTGAATGAACCATGCCCCATACCTCCTTATCAATTCCTTGGCCATGTTAGGAATTCTCACATGCTCTGCACCCTACAACAACCTAGTAATATACATTGTAAAAGCATCATTTGCTCTTCTATAGCTTCCTCATATCAAGTGCAACTGTGTATACACCTCATATATTGCATCCTGTCCAAATGTACCCCTAGTGCTTAACCCCTTATATGGGTGAAATATTGCTAATGCATACACCCGGTAGGAGGTCACAATGAAAGTCTTGGTTTGCAAGACATTACACATCTGCTCATGGATTACTGCACTTATGGCACCTGCCCAGTGGTAATCTATACCTTGCTCCACCTGAGCAATGACATTGAACATCTAGCTCTCAAACACCCCTGCACTCTTTAGCCCTACCATCCAGCTGAGGAGAGTGATGACATTGTAGTATTCCTTTTTGAATTTGAGCCTGAATAGCTACATTGGCAATTTAAAGAAATGAGACTTGGGCTTCTCCAACTAAGAATTGATCACCTGTTGAGACTTAACTACATTTTCCTAATAGTATTTCTTTATCGTGTCCATATCAAAGGCCACCACATGTGACCTATCAGGTATATCAAAAGTCCTAGCAATGGACATAGGATCAAAGCTTTCCACAATCCTCCTCTGGGGACCAATAATCCTGTGTGTTCCTCTGTCATAGTTTCTGGCACACTCAAGAACCAACTCATAACACTACACAGTGGAGGGGAAACCTGCTACATGTGCCAATTTAGACTCCACAGTTCTTCTAGCCAGCAAAGGGAGGTTCGATGCTACCATCTCAACCTTGAATTCCTCATAATACCACATACCCACATTGGTATCAATGATCCCTGACCAGATGGAGGTCAATTTTCTCTCAGGAATCCTACTCTTTATGTCCATTTTCACCTTTTTTGCATCAGAGATAGCAGAACTTTCAACACCTAGATCTGTTGCCTTTCCCTTGCCATGCCTAGTAACATCTTTTCCTGATCCTGCCTGAAAACAAGTAAAACAACCACAATGAGATCCAATAAAAATTCCAACATCAATTATTTCAAAGTTTGGGGTTTAGCCTCCTCCACAAAATTTAGACTAGAGAGGAATTCTGGGGAAATCCGGACTAGGCGGAATCTAGGGGGACAAACATACAAACCCCACAATATCAATCAATCAATCTGTACAATAAAAAGATAACTTGGAACCACTTAACATAAGCTCATTTAATCATCTATGATTTATATTGTTAACCTTAAGTTCTAGGTGCAGTTCTGATTTTTCGATGAGTTCGGGAAAATCCACCCTGTCCGGACTTTCCCTGTTTCCCATTGATGTTTTGAAATGGCAGCCTTTCTGTTCGAGTCCATGGAAATCCGTCATGTCCGGATTTTGCCGAAGTCTGTGGATTTGTCGGATTTCTGAGTTTTGGTCTTGGTCGTCTTATCGATTGCATTAATGGCGATTTTGTAACCTTTTGGGAGCAATGATATATTGAATTTTGTGGAGTGATTTTCCATTTGAGTTTGGTTAATTGCTTGTCATTTGAGGTTGGAATTCTGGAGCTTGAGGAGTGTCGCTGGATTTTGCATTTGAGGAGATTTTGAGTCCTACATTCAAATTTTTGGGGCATTGCTTGTATTCTGCTCGTGCTTGGAGGTTGTTTGCTGGCATCCCAGGTTTCAGTTTCTCCTACTTTCATGGTATGTGGATATGCCCTCTTCCTCTTCTAGTTTTGTTGCTTTGCTATGCACGCCATGTCTGGGCATTTGGGGTTTCCATTGTTTTGCCAGTCCATCCGGTTGATCACTGAATATTTGCTTTGATGGTCTTTTGTTGATGTTTTTGGGGCTTGCTTTCCTTTGCCACAAAGTTCCTATCCTTTGTTGCAAGCAAGTTGTGCCTAAGCTTCTTCGTGCTTTCATGGTGGAGGTTTTCATGGTTCTTGACCTAGGGCATAACCAATCCCTTTCAAATTGTTGAGAAAAGAGTTTTAAACTCATGCTTGATCCATTTGGGATGTCGGTTAGATCATTTCTGGGTTGCAGGCTCATGGTCCATGATCATTTTGGTCTATTTGGGTGAAGATGAGGAAAGCATAGATGTTGGGGTTTTCATTGCCTTCGCAGAATTCCGCCCTTGCTAAATTTCCCTGGGTCTCCCTGTCTTTCCTTTATTCTTTGTATTTGCTATTTATCCAAACTTTTGTTTGCCTCACTAAATTATGTTTCCTCTGGATTTTCCTAGTGTCCGTCGCCTGGCCGTTTTGCTAAATTCTTGCTTTCCCAGTGAATTTGTCTCGATTCCGCTAAAATTTTCCCTGTCGGTATTTTCCCAGATGTTCTTGGCCTCCTTCATTTTCCCGGATTATTGAAACCGTTGCCGTTTTCGGGGATTTCTGTCTCTGGCGCATTCTTCCAAAGTTTTATGGAAATGAAGAATTTGATTGTTACAAGAGGAATTTACTTATTGATAATGCATTTTGATGATTAAATAAGCTTATGTTAAGTGGTTCCAAGTTATCTTTTTATTGTATGAATTGATTGATTGATATTGTTGGATTTCACCTAGTCCAGATTTCCTCGAAATTCCTCTCCAGTCTAAATTCCGCGGAGGAGGCTAAACCCCGAACTTTCAAATAATTGATGTTGGCATTTGTATTGGATCTCATTGTGGTTGTTTTACTTGTTCATAGGCAGGATCAGGACAAGATGTTGCTTGACATTGCAAGGGAAAGGCAACAGATCCAGGTGCTGAAAGTTCTGCTATCTCTGATCAGGGATCACTGATACCAATGTGGGTATGTGGGATTATGAGGAATTCAAGGTTGAGATGGCAGTATCGAGCCTCCCTTTGCTGGCTAGAAGAACTGTGGAGTCTAGATTGACACATGTAGCAGGTTTCCCCTCCACTATGCAGTGCTATGAGTTGGTGCTTGAGTGTGCCATAAACTATGATAGAGGAACACACAGGATTATTGCTCCCCAGGGGAGGATTGTGGCAAGCTTTGATCCTATGTCCATTGCTAGGACTTTTGATATATCTGATAGGTCACATGTGGTGGCCTTTGATATGGACACAGAAAAGAAATACTATGAAGAAAATTTAGTTAAGTCCCAATAGGTGATCAATTCTTCATTGGAGAAGCCCAAGTCTCATTTCTCCAAATTTCCAAAGTAGCTATTCATGCACAAATTCAAAAAGGAATACTACAATTTCATCACTCTCCTAGCTGAATGGTAGGTCTAAAGAGTGCAGGGGTGTTTGAGAGCTAGATGTTCAATGTCATTGCTCGGGTGGAGCAAGGTATAGATTACCACTGGGCAGGTGCCATAAGTGTAGTAATCCATGAGCAGATGTGTAATTTCTTGCAAAACAAGACTTTCACCATGACCTCCTACTGGGTGTATGCATTGGAAAGATTTCACCCATATAAGGGATTAAGAAGTAAGGGTACATTTGGACAGGATGCAATATATGAGGTGTATACACAGTTGCACTTGATATGAGGAAGCTATAGAAGAGAAAATGATGCTTTTACAATGTATATTACTAGGTTGTTGTAGGGTGCAGAGCATGTGAGAATTCCTAACAGGGCCAAGGAATTGATAAGGAGGTATGGGGCATGGTTCATTCAGTTCCTCACCTTCTCCTACATTAGGATTTATGGTTATCAAAGGTCTCCCTATAGACTCCCAAGGTACCCAACGGACCACATCATACTATTGGAGGTCACTAGGCAGATTTGTGACTTTGACATAATTGTGAAAGGAGACAAGCATAAAACAGGGTTTGGGAATGATTTCCCCTTGAAGATAGGAACAAGTGAGGTTTGTTGTTCCATCCAATCAGCTCATGCTTCTGAAGAGGGGATGAGTACTTTTGGTCTCTCTTTCCATTCTAAGAGAGTGAAGTTTGATATTACTGGGGAGGCACAAAAGAACGCTAGTAGGGAGTAAAACCACAAGGACAATATTGAAGATTATTGGGCTAACCTTGGCGATGAATTTGATGTGAGGAAGAAGAAATTCTCCAGGCTACTAGTGGACTTAGTAAGGTTATACAAAATTAAGGCCATCCTTGACCAAGTGGAAGAGGATGGAAATTTGATTCAGGGTCATATCTTCGAGGTTGTGAAAGAAAAACCAGTTGGAGAGATTGACTGGTTGGAAGAAGAGAAGATAGAATTGGAGCAAATCATGACTCTTATGATCAAGTATACCAAAATGTGGCTGAAGCATAAGATATTAGAGCTAGAGAGTGAGGGTGTTCAATGCACCTATGATATGATGGGAGACTTGGAGTCTCATTCTGCTTTTGAGGAATCACATGAATAGGACCCTAAGGGTAAGGCTAAGGTGGACTCTCCCTTCAAGATTAAGGTTAGGGATGTTCAAATTGGGAAGGTAGCAAAAGCAGGTAGACAAAGAAAGCATATTTCCAAAAAGAGGAGGCATGTTTTGAGGAGAGAAGCCGAAAAGGATAAAGAAGAAAAGGAGGAGTTGGATGTTACTGCTCCCTTGACAAAGAGAAGAAAACTTGTGAGGCTGTCACAAAAATAGGAGGAGGTTCCAAAGACCGATAAAGAAGTTAGGCCACCTATGGTAGAAGTAGAAAGTTCAGGGGAAAGAACACATGTATATATGAGGAGGTCAAGGACTGCTTCCCCAAAGGATGTAGGAATGAAGGAAGATGTTCCTGTGACTGCTCCTATCATTGAACAAGGAAGCATTCCCCCTCCTCAAGATGTTGACAGTGTACTAGAAGAACCAAGGAAGGATGAAGATCCTAAGGACTTGGGTGAAAAGGAGTTCCAGAAGGGATACCTCTATAATGCAGAGGTGGAAATTGATAAGGTGATCCAGTCTCCCTTGGTAACCTATGCAGATTCACTTGCAGAAGAGAAATTGAGAAAATCCTCTCAACATGAGGAGATACCAGCTAAGATCCCTTCACCAGCGCAGGTTGTTGTAGAGGAGCAGTTGGTAAACAAGGAGGATCCAATCAAGGAGATCCCTAGTATGCCAAGTGTTGGGAAGGATGCACCAAGTGTCCAATAGGAACATGATAAGCAAGATATAGTGCAAACTGAGTCTAGTGTTCTAGGTTGGATGGATAGAGAGTTAAAGAGAAAATTGGTGATAGTAGAAGATTCTCCTCCCAATTGGGATGACTTAATGGCCAATATTGAAAAGGGGAAAACCAAGAAGAAAGCTAGGGTCATGTCCAGGATTGAGAGGGATGGGTCAGGGAACAGAGTGGCTCACATTGCTACCCTTGCTTTGAACAAAGATAGAGATATTGTGACTCCAAAGGATTATCATGTGAAAACCATCGACTTAGGGCATGCTTCTATGGAGCAGGACATTGAGGTGTATGAAGGCTCCAGTGCTGTAACTATGGGAAAATTGAAGAAGGCGGTACAAACTAGGCATGAGTTGGAAAGAGAGAATGATAAATTGAAGAAGTACTTGCAGGATTTGATGAAACCCTTGTAGTCTATTGGCTCCTCTTCCTCTATTGCAGGTTTCTTGCCCCAGGAGACAATCTTCGAACTGGAAAGAATGAAAGGCACTACACATGCCATGGTTGGTTGGTTGTAGGGAGTCCAAACCAAAGGAGATGGTTCCATAAAGGATATCTTGTTGACTGTAGGGGATGCCATTAGGTCAGTGGATTAGTTGAAAACTGTGTTGGCTCGGGACTAGGAAGACATTGATCTCCTATTGCAGAAAGTAAAAAAAATCATGGAGTTTACTGAGGATAAACTAGTAAAGAGTGGGATTATTCCTTTTCCAAGGGTTTCTGAGCCTTGGGAATGGTTCGAGATCTTGCAAATGAGGCAAAGGGCCTTGAAGAAGATTCACAAACAAGGAAGGCAGATTGAGGACACTTTGACTGGCATTCATGATAAGTGTATCTCATTCTTTGAAATTATGACAGGGAGGAAGAAGTTCGCTCCAAAGCATTTCAATTTTAAACAAATTAGGAAATGGTGCAGAGATGTCTATTCTCCATTCAGTGATGGTCTAGTCACTAAGCATTAGCTAGATGATGCTGCAACTTACATTGTAGTTATTGAAAGATATTTGACAAATAGGGCTGATTGGGATGGCATAGTTAGTCAAGCAAGAGATGACATTAAGTCTCTTGAGAGAAGAGTTAGGCTTTTGCCTATGCCACCTATTGCTGAATTGGACAGAGTATTGTTGGTCGTGCATGGTGAAGAAGATCGAGCTAAGGAAAAGGATGAGAAGTAATTATATGGGGCTACATAAAAGTTTGTGCTTCCCATTATCTACATGCATTGGGCTGACTTTTTGAGACCACAGGCCGACTTGGATGAAATTGGTGCAAATTGCACATTTCATGTTGTGTTCGAATATCTTTTGAGGCCGACCTCTTGTATGGAATTCTTATTGTAAACTCTTAATTGAGCCAACCTATCTTGGGGGATTCTCTATAAAATGGGCATGTTGCCTCATTTGGTGATATAGAAAAATAGTTAGAGAGGCAAGTGATATAAGAATAGGCCTATAATATAGATTTGAGGGAATTAGGGTTTACCTTCAAGCAAATATTGTAACAAAAGGCTAGAATTGTTGCCATTTTGGGTGATCTAATATAAGAAAGGATATTGTGATTTGATATCTCTCTTGTGTTAAGTTTATCTGGCATGGTTCTTGTTGTTCTATGTTTAAAATTGCTTAAGTTCTTTGTTAGATAGTTTGGTGATGCTTAGGGTTTCATGATTGGAATGTTTGCAGCAATCTCTAGTCCATACTTTTTTTAGTTAGTTGACTATTAGCTGCTTTGCAAAGTTAGCCTGGACTTAAAATTGTGCTTAGTTCAATTATGAATATTTGTTCATTTCAGTTGCAACAATATTATCTTGAACAAATGTTTATGATTTGAAAATATTTAAACACCTCAGAAGATTGCACTATTCCTGTGAGATTGTAGATTTATCTGGGTCAAACAAAAAGTATTTTATGAGAGATCGGTCCATTTTGAGCATATTATATTTGGCATTCTCAGTCTTAGGGTTAGAATTATTCTTAGAATTATCTTCGAAACCTTTATCTTTAGTTATTTATTCTATTATCTGAGTTCAATTCAGGATTTCAAGTATCAATTCATTGTTTAGATCTGATAGATTTGAAGTCCAGTATTTGCTTGTAGTAAGGTCCCTTTGTGATTACCTGCATTTTCACATTATCTCTGAGTTTTTTTGATGCATTGTCAAGACCTAACGTTAGAGACCTTGGGGTTATCTCTTTGTTCATAGAGTTTTACCTTTCAAGAGAGATAGGATAGCATATTTTGTCTGAGTTGTTGTTGTGCAAAAAATGCCATCAATAGGAATCAAAAGGATGAACATGATGGTGTAAGAGCTTACATTAAACACATTGTAATAAAATATCAAATGAGTTATGTGGGAGATCATATAAATGATGCACATGATGTTGTTAAATGGAGTAAGAAACACTTTGCATATGAGGTCAACACATATCTAGGGAGGAAACCATGTCCAAATAGAGTGTTTAGGGAGATATTGGGTATTTAATATTGTTTGAAAAAAGTTTGACTTGTTTTTAACATTTTAACATTAAATATTATTTTATTTTATATTATATACAATTTGTAGGTGTGGATAGAAGAACAATGCATGAATGCAAGAGGGTAGAGAAAAAAAATCTTTGCATTGTGTCATGAGTACAGATAGCCAGACATGGACATTGTGGACTAGGGACTACTATTTTTTTGGTATGACTACATCTTGGAAGATTATAATAATTGTAACAACCAACAACATGGATATGTCAATGAATGAAATTTTTTGCCACTAGTTTTTATTGACACATACAACAAAGATGAATAAAAAATCTTTGAAGACATTTCTTTGATTTCAATTTTGATTATGACCACATTTCATGATTGATTAAAAAAGGTATATATATCATGCAAAGTTTGTAGCTCTTGGTTTTTTAAATTTTAATATATTTTAATTTAGGAAAAAAATTAATTGAAATATATTTATTAAATTTATTATAATTAAATATTGGTTCTATTTTTGTTACATTGAACATTATGGTGTAGGAAATGTTTTTGCAGTCATAGCAAAGGCTTGAAACATAAAAAGGTGCTAGTTATTATTTATTACATTGCATAGAGGAGAGGATGAAGTTAATAAAACTAGAAAAAAGTGATGGAATGTTTCTTCCCATAGGTTTAGTTGTAGTGCAAGGGAAATATCTCAAACAATTTAAAATTGTTCAAAATGGGATTCATTTTATTGATTACCATCCTGACAACATGGTGTATCAATATAACCACCTAGTAACTGCTATTGTCCTATCTCTTCATAAAGTTCCATGTGCACGTGGACATCATAAGTGGAGACTAGATAGGGATGATCATCAAAGAATATTACATGTTATTGAAGAGAGAGCTGAACCAACCGATGTGGTATGAAAATAATGGATACAAAATTATACTTTGTTTTGATGGTATTCACTATCTATCTAAGTATTAATTATTTTAATTTAAGCTTCAATATTTATTTCATTTCAAATTTTAATTTCAATGGTTCTTAACAAATTTTAGAATCAAATGAGCTCTATGAACTCTTTTTTCATTTATATTTCATCATGATAGGATATTTTTTTTTGCAATATTGTAGCTAAAAGGATTTCAAGTTATTGAACCTCACATTGTTGGTATGATCTCTAAACTATATAGTCTTTAATTTAGGTGTCTTACATGTAATATTTAACTTCTATGTGTCTTATAATTTGATATATATATAGCATAGGTGTCTTAGGTATATAAGTGTATTACATATTACATCTTAGGTCTAGACTTAAAGAATAAGGTAAAAAAATCTAAGTTTCTTAGTTTAGAACTATGTTTCTACTTGTTATAAAATCTACATGTGTCTCTCTAGACTAAAATGAGGTATAAAACCTAGGTGTCTTAGGACTACTATAATCTAGGTGTCTAGATGTTTTACTTGTACAACTATAATAGGTTTCTCACTAGTGTCTTAGATCTAGACTACTTGATAAAGTATAAATTCTAGCTATCACCTGAGATCTAATATGTCATCTAGGTCTAGACTTCACAATAAGGTGCACATTCTAGGTGCTAAGTAGGTCTAACAACTATCAACTAGGTCTAGCTACATTAAGGTATAAAATCTAGACATGCCTTATGTCTAGTATGTTTATAAAATCTAGGTATCTTACATCAGCTAGAATAGGTGTCTTAGGTCTTAGGCGAGATACATGAGCTTCCAACTTCACATGGTTGGCCTTGTTAGTACATAATTAGTATTTCTTGAAGCTAAGGGAAGCTGAAGTTTTCTTGTAGATAGGTTATGAAAAACCAATTAATACATCAATATTAAGTTATTATTTGGTGTTAAATAGAAATGTACTTGAATGCTAATTTTATTGGCAATTAATACTCTTAGTTTTTTTTATTGGATTCCAAGCAAGTTCCCATGATACATACAACATTTTATGAGAAAATTAATAGATTGCATATATATTGAGTTATATATTAAAATATTAATTTCAATAACAATTTCCCTAATATATGAATCTTGAATTGAACTCAATTATGATCTTGATATTTTTAATTTTCTCTAAGCCAAGTCTTATAAATTTACTTGGTTTATTTATAAGTCAATTTATATGTAAATTTTACTACATTTTCATACAATAACTAATCTTTTCATGGATTATTTTATAGAGTAGATGCATTCAAAAAAATAGAGAGCAAACTGTATAGAAAAAACAACACCTCTCTTAGATGTTAAATGTATCTACATGGTATTTGTAATGTCATCAAATTGCACCCTACGGGAAATTTAACATTTTAGCACTTTGCCTAGCATTTATGATGCCTAAACACATTTATGATAAGAGCCTCATGGGTCAGGATTTCAAAATTCTAGCTCCACAAGGTCCAATGATGAAGCGACAATAGTCTGCCATCCCATTTCTAAAAACTAGCATTTTGGACACCTGTGCGACAAGCTAGCATCCTGGTAGTTTTCTAAGTTTGAAATAGGGAATCTCAAATCTTGAATCTTTACACGTGTCTTAGTCAAAGTCTTGGGTGCAATGGCTCTTTTCACCTTGGCATGCAACAAAACTCCCCTTTTCTCTCTTTTTTGGGGGTTCTTTCTCTCATTCAATCAACTCCCTTCTCAATCTCACTTCATTTCTCAACCTCTTCTACTCTTTGCAATAACACTTCTACAAGTGAAGCTCTATCAGATTAAGGTCCCTAAAATATTCAATTCTCTCTAGAAAACATTTAATGGTGCGTCTATGTGTTCAAGAGGGGGCTAAGGCCTGTTGCTAACAGTCTTTTGCTCTTATCTATTTGTGAATAGATTAGATCTCTTTGTTCATTTTCTATTTGGTGGTGCGGGTTCTCCTCCTCAAGTGGGGATTATTTTCACCGATTCATTTTTTCCATTTCATTTACTCTATCTATCTATCCAACTATCCATGGAGGTGGGAACACCAAAATGGGGGTTTGACTGTGCCAAGCCCGAAATAGCCCCAATATTTTTCCCCATTTGTTCTATGTGTAGGTTGCCAAAGTGGAGCTCAGAGGAAGGATTCATGAATTAGGTTGTTTGTAAGTATTCCTTTGGCTCTCCTTGTATTTAGTCTTGTTCTCTATTTTTTATTTAGTTACTTTCTTAAATAGACCTCGAATCCATGTTTGATAGTGAGGTTTTTAGTCATTCTACTTGAATCTTGAGTTCTCTATTGTTGGGGATGCCATCACGTCCTTTGGACTCTAACACATCATGTTGGAATCTTGATTATGTATTGTAGTCTGTTGGCTAAGAGCTCCTCCTTTTGAGGTAGGGATCTAGAAATCTTTCTCTCTCAAATTCTGAAGTTGTCTTTCAAGATAATTAGTTTATGTATAGTTTCTTTGCAATTTATTTATTCAACTAGCATTGAGGTGGTTAAGGGACGTTCACTCCTTGGGATTCTCTTGAGAATGAAGATACTCATAAGCAACGAATCACCCTTATCTCACATTTTGGTGAACCTGACTTGAACATGTCAGATATTTTTTTTGTAATGTTTTAGTTTTTATGATAATTATTTCTCTTAGGAAGACTTCGATATGTTGGATGATGCTCTAGATGATTTCTTAGAAGTATCTTCCTCTACCTATAGATCTTTCAAAAAAACTTCTTCTTTGCAAGATGAAGAGTTGGTAAACATTGTTGTAGCCTCTGCAACTTCTCCAAGTCCTAAGAGACCCATTTTTTACCTGAATCCAACTAGCCCCTCTCCTAAGAGGGTTCATTCTATTTGTGGAATTCCATATCATAATGATTCACAAGATTTATATTCAAGGTTCATAAAAGCTACAAACTCTAGTTCTTATAATGTTCTTGGGCACACATATAATACAAGAAGAAATAAGTAGAATTTAGATCAACAACCTTCTGTTCGTACACCTCAACCTACTCAGGTTCCTACTTCTTTACCACCTTCCCAACCAGGTC
The DNA here is from genome assembly GCA_007115665.2 of Sequoiadendron giganteum. Classification (NCBI taxonomy): domain Eukaryota; kingdom Viridiplantae; phylum Streptophyta; class Pinopsida; order Cupressales; family Cupressaceae; genus Sequoiadendron; species Sequoiadendron giganteum. Next base: position 322,610,665 of record CM021109.1, on the reverse strand, counting down.
TTCCTTTAACACCTAAACCTGTGAATAAAGCACCTAGAGATTATTATCTTATCGAGCAACTTCGTGTTACTCCGGTTAAGATCTCGCTTTTGGATTTGCTTCAAACCGCTCTAATTTACCAAGGTATGCTTCAGGAAGCCTTGTAGAAGATCCTCTTGCCCGACTTTACTAGGACAATGCATGTTAATGCATTGATCGATCATATTCATGCAGATTCATCGAATATCATGTTCTATCCACAAGAACTCCCACCCCCAAATGTGCAAAAGCAAGAGGATCCTTTAATGATTATAGTTAATGTTAATACTATCATTATTAGATTTACTCTCATTAACACCGGTTCAACTCTTAAAATTTTTGGTATAGATCTAATACCTAATATTAAAGTTGATTTTTCTTCTTTAGCAACTTCTTCTTTGTATATTCATGGATTTGATAACATTGGCCAATAAACTCTAGGCACAATAATCTTGCCTTTGTGGTTAGGCCCCGTTACCTTAACCACCTTGGTTTATGTGATTCTTGGCCCCTTATCTTACAATATTCTTCTTGGACACCTTGGATTCATGCTATGGGTGCTATAAAATTTACTTTACATCATTCTTTGAAGTTTGTTACAAAAAATTGAGCGGTCACAATCAAAGCTGACCCATAAGCTATTCACCTGTGTGAACTGGCGGTTGGTGGCCAGGCCTCAATTTTTTCCACTCTTAAGAATTGTATTCCATCTCTAACCTCTGATGCGATGACATGTTCCTCAGTGATACCCTCCATAGAGGCTATCCTTGAAGTGAATGTTGCTAAATAAGAACAACCTAAAGCGAAAAGTACTAGGTCTTCCTCGTTTGCTTCTTCTTCTGAATCAAATGTATTTATTGGTGACGATTGGGGATCCTTGGAATTCTATGAATTCTTCATTGGAGAATACAAAGTGAACCCCACTCATCTAAAACTTCTAATAACCTTGAATACCTTTGATAAGGAAACATATCACACTCATTGAGAAGGAAAGTTGTGATCCTATTCAGGAAGCTAATCATTCCCCTATCGAGGAGGATAATCCTGCTCCCACTAAGGAGGTTAATGTTTGTGAATTAAATAAGGGAGATGGTTGTGGCCTTGTAGATGCAATATTTGATGTCCATTGGTGGAACAATGCTCTCTATGTGGAACCATTACCTTTCAAAGCTTTGTAAACATGCTATGGTCTTGGATATAGGCTCATTTCTCAATATCTTTATGGGTGTAAAGGCCTTGGACATATTGATCAAGGAATTTAGGTCGCTATCCAGTTTAAGCCTTGCAAGCACTATCCAAGTTTGGGATTCTCTGTTGAACAATCTAAGAAAAAACCCTGGTAGAGTGTTAACATGATTTTAGATGACCCTCTTAATCTGGTCCATCCTAAGTTGATAGAGGAAGGGGTAGAGGCTGAAGAAGTCCACTTAGATGCTTTCTCTTCTAATGAAGCATTGGTGGAATTCTTTGGTGCCTACTCCTCATTTCCTCCCTTTCACAATAAGAGACGATTCCCATACCACTTGAGAAAATAGGCATATTTTGGAGAATCTATCCTGAATGTTGATGAGGAGGACCCTCTAGCTAATTTTGACAACGGTGTTCTGATATTGCATCCTGAAGACTATAGTCCTCTCCTCAAGTGGGATATTACTAAAATCTTCATGGGCACTAAGTTTTTCAAAAATTTGATTAAGATCGAGAAATTCCTTTCTTTCGAGGAAGCTAAGGAGCACTCTAATCTCTTACGTTCTCATCCAGATACCTTTTCTTGCTCATATGAGGATATGCCTGGTATTGATGAGTATATAGTAGTTCAAAGTATTGTATTATGTCCTAATGCCAAGCCTGTTAAGAAATCTTTTTGAAAGATCAATCCCAAGGTCGCCTTGTTGGTTAAGACCGAGATAGAGAAGCTATTAAAAGTAGGTTTTATCCATCCAATCGGCTACTCACATTGGATTTTGAATATTGTGGTCGTTAGTAAAATTGATGGTTGTATTCTTATTTAAATTGAATTTTATGATCTTAATAAGGCTTCTCTTAAGGAGGATTTTCCATTACCTAATATTGATATTATTGTGGACTTGAATGCAGGCCATGCCTTGTTGTCTTTCATGGATGGCTTCTCAAGCTATTATCAAATTTGTATTAATCTGGAAGATTAATATAAGACAACCTTCACTACCCCTTGGGGTACCTTTTATTATGTGGTCATGTTGTTTGGGTTAAAGAGCACAGGAGTGACTTACCAATAGGTAATGACCTTAATCTTTTATGATTTCATTTATAAAATTTTAGAAGACTATGTTGATGACATCTTGGTGAATTCTATAACTCATCAGGATCACATAGGGAATCTTCATCTCATTTTTGAAATAATTCAACTCTATAAGATGAAACCTAACCCTCTTAAATGTGTCTTCGACGTGGACATGAGAAAATTTTTGGGATTCATAGTTTCTCATCATGGGATCGAAGTTGATAGAAATAATATTGACACAATTTTTAACATGCCTCCACCTAGAAATATTACTGAGTTGCAAAGTTTATAAGGGAAGATTCAAGAAACTCAAAGATTCATATCTCAATTGGTTGATCATACCCTTACTTTCACTTGTTTATTGAAGAAGGAAGTTTGATTTATATGGGATGAAGAATGCTATAAAGCCTCCAATTCAATAAAAACCTATTTGGCCATCCTCCCGTATTAATGCCAGCTATGCAGGATAGACCCTTTTTGCTTTACCTTGTCGGATCATCGTACACTTTGGAAACCTTTCTTTCTCAATATGATGATGACGGGAAAGAAAGAGAAGTCTATTATATTAGTCATGTTCTGGTTGATTATGAAACTCATTATTCTTCCATGGAGAAGCAATGTCTTGCTCTAATACTTGTAACAAAGAATTTAAGGAACTATCTTCTTCATGCTGAAACACATGTTATTGTGAAAAGTGATCTTTTGAAGCACTTTTTTTCTAGTTCCAACCTTGTTGGGAGGATAGAAAAGTGGGTAATGTTGCTTTTTGAGTTCGACATGAAGTTTTTTACTCAAAAATTGATAAAAGGTCAAACAGTTGCTGATCAACTGGTAGACGCTCCTTCACCTCATTCCTTCCCTGGTTTAGACTTATTCCTTGATGATGACATTTTTCCTAATTAATCATGATATTGTATGGAAGATGTATTTTGATGGGTTGAGATGTCAAATTGGCTCCAGAGCAGGTGTGGTTCTAGTCTCGCCTAAAGGTAACTTGGTCCCTCTCTCCTTTTGATTGGAATTCCCTTGCACCAACATTGTCGAGTACAAAGCCCTTATTGTTGGCTTGCATTTCATGATCACATTAAAAATAAAACATCTTTGTATACATGGAAACTTTGAACTTATTATGAACTAGATTATGAGAACCTATGAAGCTAAGCAAAGTAAATTGTCTCAATATCGGGACCTCGCTTTGTCTCTGCTTAATTGTTTCTCCTCTTTCACAATAGATAGTATCCCTAGGAGAGAGAATTGACATGCGGATGTCATGGTGAGTGTTGCTTCCCTGGTACCTTTGGATAAAGATATGAAAGAATACCTCTTTATGGTCCAAATTCTTTAGTCTCTTTCTATTTATGACCAACTTGAATCCGATACTCTTATGTGTTCTCACATATATGTGAGAGAATGGTATTCCAACATCTACAACTATCTGAAGATTGGAAACTTTCCCGATGATGCGACAAAGAATGATCACACTCGTATATGAAGTCTTTTCGTCTGTTATGTTGTCTTATCAGATGTTATTTATCGAAAATCTTACAATGTTCTACTTCTTCGATGTCTCACTGAAGCAGAGATATCCCTTGCCCTTAAGGAAGCCCATTCAGGTTTTGGGGGTGGACACTTTGGGGGTAAATCCATGGTACAAAATTTGATCCACATGGGGTATTTTGAAAAATGATGGAACAATATTCCTTCAATTTTGTTAAGAAGTGCCTGCCATGTCAACAACATAATCGTCTTATCCACGCTCGTACTCAAGAACTACAAAATGAGACCTCTCCTTGGCCTTTCACTAAATGGGGGTTGGATATTATCAAAAAGATATCACCTCCTTCTTCTAAAGGACATATTTTTATCATCATTGCTACATATTACTTCATGAAGTGGGTCAAATCTATCCCGCTTTGATCTATAAATGTTGATGTTATCTATAGCTTCCTTCTGAACAATATCATTTCTCACTTTAGATTTCCTTCTACACTTGTCTTTGAAAATGGTGTGCCATTGAAGAACAAGAAAGTAAAGAAATTCCTAGTGAAGTTCCACATTAAACATAGATTTTCTACACCATATTATCCTCAATCTAATGGCCAAGTAGAAGCATCTAACAAAACTCTTGAGCTTATTCTTTGCAAGACACTAAAACATAATGGTAAGGATTGACATATTCAATTAACATATGCTTTGTGGGCCTATCACACGAGTGTTTGTACATCAATGAGAACAATGCTCTACAACCTCATGTATGGTTACAAAGCTATCATGCCTTTAGAGTTGAAGATCCCATCTTTGCAGGTTTCCCTTAAGGGATTAATTGATGATGAGACTTACTGATCTAATCATTTGCATCAGCTTGAGATGCTCAATGATCACCGATTATAAGCCCTCAACCATCTTAAAGCTTATCAATGATCATTATCTAGATAATACAAACAAAGTGTTCTCCCTAGAACCTTCAAGGTTGGTGACCTAGTTCTTTATGAGAATCAGAGAAATATAATTGTGCCACCTAATCAAAGGGGAAAATTTAGTCCTAATTTGTTAGGCCCTTACATTGTCATCTTGATGTATGGCTTGGGTGCTTATGGATTTTCATCCATGGATGGGATACCTCTAAAATAAACTTTTAATGTAATGCAACTTCGTCAATACTATGTGTAGTGTCTATGTGTCATATGTGCAATGTCCACTCTTCAAGCTTGTAGAACTACATGTTTTGACATTCCTTCATTAACACATTATAAAAAAAATTGTGTTATGATGTAACCATGTGTGTGTGAGAGACATACATGTGTGTGTCTTATTATGCTATGTATCCATGCATTACATTACATCTTTAGGTTAGAAAAATAGATCATCATTGTATTTAATTAACATACATGTATATGTGTTTATTAAATCATGATAGCATCTAGTCTAAACATACATCCATGTATACAAAATCCATAGCATCAACATTCAAGAAAGTAAGGAACATACACGTCAAAAAAAGAACACCATAATGTCATAATTAGTATCTCATGTATATATATAAGTTTCATGTACATGTATCATGCCACTGCCGTCAAAAACGAGTTGTTGTTGTATAGATTTATCAATGTCTATACATAAGAAATGATCTATAAAATATGTGTCATGACTAGAAAAATGGTGTACAAAATGGCTATCTAAGGCTTAGACATATGTCTCTCAAAGCACTCTAGCTCTGACTCTAGCTATGGTTCTGGTCAAGGTTGCACAGTGGATCCTAATTGGGTGTGGTGTGATCATGAGACAAACATGGCTATACACATCCACCTGATCTCTCCCTTAAGGGAGGCTATCTACATATGGACCTAGATGAGATCCTACTGTAGTTGTTGGTCACCTGTTAGGATCACCGTTGTTGGATGCCCCATGAGGTCATCGAGTTGAATTTGTAAGGCGTCACGTGATTGCTCAGAACTATCAAACCTTGTCACGACAACATTTCGCTTTGCTAGGGTTATCCACAAATCCCCCAATAGTTGATCCCTTTGTCCCTAGATAATGGTGGTGTTTGCAGTCCTTTGCACGATCTATACTTGCTCCTCCTGATAAGTAGTCCTTAGGCAAGCTACTAGCTTGAAAATATGGGTGTGTCGCCACACTGAAACTAGCCGATAGGAGTCTAGGGTTAAACCCTAGATGGGAACGGTAGGGGCCACCTCTAATTGCACTATGCAAAAAACCCAGTCCATCCCTGTGTATCCACTACAACCATAGAGAGAAGACGTATATCAGTATCCCAAGATGTATAGATACAAAAAGTAAAGAAAAATATATATACGTGAGACGAAAACCAAAGGTACTAAAATGAAATGGCATAATGTAACTGCTATACCTAGGTCCCTTGGCTACCAATGTGGATCAAGGGGAGGGGTGACACTAGGCCCCACATTGCTAGTATTGTGATATTCTTTAGGTGCTACCAAGGTTGTCACTGGTATGATGGGTGGTACTAGTGTTGTCGATGAGACCATGATAGTTGGTGGAGGAGAGGACATCCTCTATCACCACCTTGGCCTCAGAAACACTGATCTGACCTCCTCAACCTACTACTTCTCCTCTTGTTGCTACTACTCTTGCTCTCCCTCACTGCCTTGACCCCTCTATCTCTACCCTGGTGGCTATGGTAGCTTATCCCCCTGAAGGTCGAGATCCCCCCATAGGGAATCTGCTGAAAATATTGGTGTTGGATAGTGTGTCACCCACCACATTGGAAAGTCACTCACCACCTCGACATTATCCATCGAACCCATCTTTGATAGATCACTGTCATTAGAATCATCATCCAAAGGGACAACATCTACAATGGTGGAATATAGACGGTCCCCTAATTGTATGACACTCTAAAAAAATTTGGTGTATGTGGGGACTGTAGGGGGATGGTTTGAATCTGACCATGTTGTTGCATGACCCGACTCCAGTAATATGACATGATCACAAAATTAGTGCGACCCAAGATAAAATGGTTGTGTTGTAGGTTCCTAAGGAAATTTCCATCATCCACCCATCGAAAAAATTGGTGGGGCCTCCATCTAATCTGATCTGCTCTCAAAGTATCAAATTGTAGTCACCAAAATTGCAGGTCTCCATGTCTCCATTATCGTAAGAGCTCATACCAGTGAGCCATGGGCACTGTATAATCCCACACTTGAGGATAGCTAGTTGGCATCATGCATGTAATTTGTGAAAAATCCTACACCTACAGTAATGTGCACATGGTGAGGCTCTAATACTCATAATAGACATATCTCCCAACCTCCTAGTATAAATGCGCAAGCATGTTGCACCCCCATGAAAACACCGTATTGCAATCCATATCACAAATAGTATGGATGAGGCCCCCATATAGGTGAGAGACTTTCCCATATATGGTGACTTGAGTGGCCACTATGACCAACATGACTTGGTGCAGCAAGGGTGTGGTAGTCTGGGCTTGCTTGAACCAACAAGTGTAAATGTGCCTCCTCCCATCCCCATCGTTTGTACAACCAGAGAAATAGAAAACACCCTTTGATCACTCTCACACTGAGTGAATCTCATCTAACTCCACCCATTGAAAACATATGGGAAGGCTGAGGATGCAGTAGGAATCCACCAACATCACAGTCATCTCTCTTGTTAGTAGTTGGAAGCTCGATGTCATGGTGTAGGTGTGATATAACATTTTTGGCATAATGTATACCTACTAGAGACCAATGCATTGTAGGTGTGTTATATCATCATCAAAGAGCTATTCCCTCTACCATCTGAGTAGGTGAAGAACTTTCCCACCAAGATGCTCCCTAATCTCTGGGTAATCCTACGAAAGAGGAAAATTTTTAAGTCAAAACATAGCCTAGTGAGAATATTTTCAAAAAATATTAAGTTAAAATTACCAATGGATAGATGTGCACCACATAGATGTCTATGCGCCATGCAAATGTCCTATTCCACCATTGGATGCATGAGTATGACAACACACATCCTGGATGATAGCGCGCATCCTATATAACAATGCACACAAAAGATGTGTGCGCACATCTAGGACACCTGTGCTATTCTAGATTCTAAAACTAGCTAAAATTCATTAAAAATGCATAAATAAGATGTTTTGAGGCCTACTTGGTCCACCTTGAGACCCTCATCTATGTCCTAGTGTAATTGGTCCAATCTGGGTGTCTCGTACTCTCGTCTTCTAGGCATTTTGCTGACTTTTCTCTCACAAAATAATAAAATACTCAACATGAATAGTGAAAATGACCCTTTTAGGGGCCCACCTAGGTATATATAGGCCCCTTGAGGCCAATTTTTCTTGGAGTTTGTGGCTCCCTGATTTCTCTTGATTTTACCCTACTTGGCTAGGGAAAAACTTAGGAGGGGGCATATAGTCACCTCTTTAGCATATTTTTCTTCTAAATCATCATTTTTTTCTTGAGAATTCTTCTCATCATTGTAGGTTCTTCTGATTTTTAGGACTGACATAAATTTAAATTTTGTAAAACAAAAATTTACATGAATTTTCATGAAAGATATTGTATTTTTTGGTCGAGTTCAATCACTACGGGCATCTTCGACACCTACCTTCTTGACCTCTACAGTATCCTTTTTTGGCACGCAAATCCATAATTTTTTAAATTTTTGATATAAGTTTTCTTCTTCTACTTTAGTGTGGTTGATTTTTTCAAAATCTAGCCCACTAAAGTGGGGAAAAATGTAGTGTCATCAAATTGCACCCTAGGGGAAATTTAACATTTTAGCACTTTGCCTAGCATTTATGATGCCTAAATGCATTTATGATAAGAGCCTCATGGGTCAAAACTTTTTGATTTCAACTCCACGAGGTCTAATGATGAAGCGACAATAGTTTTCCATCTCATTTCCTGAAAACTAGCATTTTGGATGCTTGCGCAACATGCGAACATTTGTGCAACACACTAGCATCCTGGTGTTTTTCCAAGTTTAAAATGTTAGAAACCCTAGATCAGACATGCAAACCTAAACACCTTCCATAGAAGAGAAAAACATAAAAAGCAAAAGGTTTGCATGAAGATGTGCAAAATGATATATTCAGGAATTCAATATTACAATGAGATGATTTGCTTTATAAAAGCAAAGTATGCAACCCTAATGTTAACCTAAAATTAGCTCAACTAAATAAAGCTTACTTATTAATTAAGTAATCGTCCCTTGGTCTTGCATGCGACCAGGGGCTGGCGGACAGGGGGCTGGGGCGGAGCCCCTGGTTGCCCATGTGATTGCGCGGGGTGCTCAGAGGCCGGTTGGGGGCTGGGCGCATACCGCTTAGTCCCCCATGTGACCACGGCCTATTTTGCCTGGGCCCGTGGGGGCTGCAACTGGCGGTCGGTGGTGGAAATGGGTGGCTCGGCCCGAGGGATGCCGCTCTTGGTGGACGCTAGGTGGCACGCTGGCAGAACCCTTCATTATAACTGGCGGTGCGAAAACCAACGCTGTTTTTGCATTTTTTTTGGATTTTTGTGTAAAAAATTGCCTCGGAATGCATGCTGGGGAGGCCGTACGACTTCCCTGGCAAAATTTTTTTGCCTTCCGGATCAACTTCGCCAAAATTGATGAAAAGAAAGGCGATCTTAGGGTTTTTGGCCGCTGCGAACGCAATGGTGACCTCCGTTTCTGCTCAAAATGCTTCAAAAAAATGGCCACCTCTAGAGCTTCCAAAAAATCAGCAACCATGAAACCCTCACAGATCTGGCAAATGATAACCAAAATCTGCAAAATAAAAGCCAAACCTGACTTTTTCCAACACTCTAAATCCAATGGTGAGGCTCGATCTGATCCAAGATGCTACATAAATGAACTCAAGGCATAAAATCCTTGAGGAACCCCGAACGAACTCTGCAATGGTTTTCTCCAGAATTTGAGAAGGGGTTGCATGTCAAGGCTCTGATACCATGTTAGAAACCTTAGATCAGACATGCAAACCTAAACACCTTCCACAAAAGAGAAAAACATAGAAAGCAAAAGGTTTGCATGAAGATGTGAAAATGATATATTCAAGAATTCAATATTACAATGAGATGATTTTCTTTATAAAAGCAAAGTATGCAACCCTAATGTTGACCTAAAATTAGCTCAACTAAATAAAGCTTACTTATTAATTAAGTAAACTAATTATTACCTAAGCAATACCTAAGTAAAGTTATGCAAGTATAATAAATATTAATTACACTAACACCCCCCCATAAGTGCAACTTAGGGAGACTAGAATAAGCATGCACCTAAAACTAAGATGAATGCAAGAAAGCATGAATGGGTCCCGACAACTAGGCCTGATCAGGTACCCATGTACAAATGCAATAATGAGGTAGAGAAGGAAAACCTAGTGGGACAACATAAAATTGGAAAACTTGAATCCTGACTCTTGAAACATGTCTATGCAGTCAGATTCTTGACTGTAACAACTCCTTCCGCCTTGGCATGCAACAAAACTCCCTTTTTCTCTTATTTTTGGGGGTTATTTCTCTCATTCAATCAGATCCCTTCTCAATCTCACTTCATTTCTTAGCCTCTTCTACTCTTTTCAACAACACTTCTACAAGCGAAGCTCTATTGGATTGAGGTCCCTCCAACAACCAACACTCTCTAGAAAGCATTTAACTGTGTATTTGTGTATTCAAGAGGGGGTCGAGGCCTGTTGCTAACACTTTCTTTCTCTTATCTATTTGTGAAGAGATTAGATCTCTTTTTTCATTTACTATTTGGTGGTGTGGGTTCTCCTCCTCAAATAGGGATTATTTTCACCACTTCCTTTTGTCTATTTCGTTTACTCTCTTTATCTATCTGGTTGTTCGTGGAGGTGGGAACACAAAAAAGGGGGTTTGACTGAATAAGCCCCAAAATAGCCCCACCATTTTTCCTTGTTCATTCTGTGTGTAGGTTTCCAAAGTGAAGCTCAGAGGAAGGATTCACACATTTTTGCATTTGTAAGTCTTCCTTTGGCTCTCCTTGTATTTAGTTTCGTTCTCATTTTTCTATTTAGTTACTCTATTAAACAAACGTCAAATCCATGTCTGATAGTGAGGTTTTTAGTCATTCTTCTCGAGTCTTGAGTTCTTTGTTGTTGTGGACATCAACACGTCCTTTGGAATCTAGTGCGTCGTGCCAGTGTCCTGATTCTGCCTTGTAGTCCATTGGTTGAGAGCTCCTCCTTTGAGGTAGGGACCTACAAATCTTGCTCTCTCAAATTTTGAAGCTGTCTTTCGAGATAATTAGTTTGTGTATATTTTCTTTGCAATTTTTTCATTTAGCTAGCATTGAGGTGGTTAAGTGTAGTTCACTCACTGGGATTCTCCTAAGAATGAAGAGACTCGTGAGTAGCGAGTCCCCCTTATCTCAGAATATTTTTAATTTACTATGTACGAGCTATGTTAGCCAATTTCTTTCTTAGTAAGTCATACTTGTATATTGAAGTAGGTGTAAAATCTCTGATCATAAATCACATAAGTTCTATATAATTTTATTTGTTACATTTGCACTCATTTTAGTTTTCACCATTATATGTAACATTTTTAAATCCCATTTATCATCTTCTGTAATTTACTCCTAGTGTGTGTATGTCACCTTGTCCTATTTCGTGTGTTTACCCCTTGTTGATATATTATGTATTTTTAACCTCTAGACCTAGGTGTCTTTACCCTTTGTTCATATGATCCCTATTGATGGGTGTTTTTGCACCTTCTCAACACATGAAGCACACAAGTGCACTACCTCTCTTGAAAGGTAATTTCCTACAAGCAAGTTGCAAAAAATCACCCCAAGGTCTCTCGGGTGTCATATCATGACAGTGCTTGGAATATCTCAGTTGTTTCATGTGATTTTATAGAATCAAAAGGCGGTCTTACAAATGAGTTACAAAGCGTGGGATGTTGGGTCTGCAAATGGAGTTCTTAGGATGTAGAAATTGTTGTTCAATTGCTGCAGGTTCAAACAACAGTCTAGAACTCCTATTTCAGCTTCAAATTTGGCTTTACAATGTGCAATGAACCTTAGCATAGGTTACTTAACTAAAAAAAAGGAAAAAAGGGAAGGGAAGAGATAAATTTTCTTGGATCTAAAACTTTGAATGAACAGTGGTCATGGAGGCTGCTACAATAGACAAACTCCCTAAACTGGGTTTTGCTTGGCCAATAGGAACCTATAGTTACACAAAACCAGTGCAATCTTCTAAGGACTACAGATTTTCAGATCTCATACACACATCATGAACATGTAATTGAACTAAGTTGCAGCAATAAAGCAAGGAAGCTCAAACTAGTTTTATAAAGTGATTCACCATCAACAAACCACAAAAAACATATGTTGGAAATTCATCAAATACCTTAAAAGAAAACACCATCATCACTTCCCTTCAAGAAACTAAAAACTAAACTAATATGGAAGTAGAATCATGCACACATAATGAGACAACTCAAAAGGAAACGCCCATAAATCATGCAATGTTGCTTTCTATTGCTGTAAAATGTTTTACACCATCTCTCCAACCCCTTACAAATGAGGGAAAGACCTCTATTTATAGTTTTCCAAAGCCCAAATGAATGGATAGGATCAATTTACAATAGATGGCTCAAATTTATTTACATTAGGGTTTCACCTACCCCCCATTATCCATCAATGTATAATTTATCTTTGTCCTCATTCTTATTTTGTCTTGTAGTGCCTAGGTGCTGTAGCACTTTTTCATTTAGTTGATTGCCCCTTTTCCTGTAGCAGAAACTACTTGAAGGTTGTCCTCTTGTTTGATGGATTCATAGTGCCCTTCAGTCATTCAAGTGCACCTGGTTCATTATTGCGGAAAATGGATTGACTGCCTTTTAGATGAATCATTTGGGAATTAAGATCCTCTTCTTAGTCTAGATCCACAAGTAACCTTTAGCTATCGTTTCCTTAGTGTACAATCCTCTTGCCCGAATCATGTTCTTTATGACCTCAGTTCGCCTTTCCAACAATCTTCATTATTTTAGTATACTTTTGTGGTCAGCATGTGCAATTTCAGTAAATGACTCCCCAATCTTTATCCTTGATTCGAATTCCACCCCGTAGCTCAATTTGTTCATATGCTTGTTGGTTCCCTTTCTTTCACGATCATTTTTCATTCTCCCTTTGGGCATGAATCCTCGAGTAGGTACACTTGAGTCATTAGCCATGCATTTTGATCCCTTACTATCATGTTTTCACCTGCAAGCAATTCCCCTAGCAAACAGTTAAATCACATCCCATAATGCATACACATAAGTAAACGATGCTACATGATAAGGGTACTGGGAGGGAAATTCAAACCCCTTTAAAGTGTACTTTGCATTCTATGGAATATAAAGATGTTACTGGGGCCCAATAGGTATTCTAGAAGCAATGAATCACTACAGGCCACCTCCCCCTTGACTATTATCGAAGCACATACCACCTCCTGGGGCATGGGATAGCTTTCCAGTATCAGGCCCATTATTGGCGTGGGCAATAATTTATCCGTGTTATGAACAATAAATTTGATGGATGCATGCGGGCAGAAACCCTCAAAGAACTATCTGAGTGGCACCATGGACTACAGGTTCCACACTAGAGGAAGCCACTAGAGACATGAGCATGGATGGTCGTAGTGAGGATACCGTTCGAAAATGGTGAAATATTGATCGCTTCTTGTGCTATATATTCCACAAAACAAACATTATGCCGGCTTTGTTGACTGAGTTTATACTGCCTCCTCCTTCGGTCTGTTCTTGGCTTTGTACATGATCTGAGATTCACCTCTTATCATTGTCATTTCTGATTTCGATCTTGCGAACTGAGATACCCTTGAATGACCCAATCACCATCGAAAGAGGCTTCATCAGCTTCATGACTCATACAATACTCCCTCCTTGAAAATATTAATCATTGTCCTATTAGGTTAAGTTATTTTTTTGTAACTCCCTTAAATACCTCGCCTCATCCTAATCCTTGATTTATTGTTTGCATTCTTCGCAGGGCACAAACAACTTCAATGATGGGGGGGGGGGCATGTTGGTTGGCTATCGTGGGAGAAGGCAACGGGAATGTGATTAGCGAAAGCCACTATGAAACATCATTACTTTGGCAAAAACCGGCATAAGGTCACCTATCAACAAGCAAGAGCATGAGATTCACTAGCCCGACCTCCGCTAGTGAAAACATCCCTCATACACACAAATTATAGCTGGAGATTGCACAAGCCGAAATGGCCTTTTCTAAGTTGGTAATAAAGAACTGCTCGGCCATGTCAAACTCTTTTGACTGGAGAAGTGCTCGTAGTTGGCCTTTAATTTTATGACTTCTTTGATTATCATCCTAGGCCATGAATTTGTAGTTAGTAGTTTTGTGAAGTTCACAACCATTTCTTTTAACGCTATGATCTCTGGATTTCCTTCAAGCACATCATTCGATCATTTAGGAAATAAGCATGCTTAATCGTGTGCCTTCTTTGTGATATTTCAATCGTATAACATAAGGTGAAATCTCGCCTTTCCAACAATGTCAATGGGTACAAACATGTGGGGCACCGTTGTGGGAAGGGCAGCGGAGACATTAGCTCAAGTGGATGCCACCAGACTATCATTTGAAAATGGCGATGTGGGTGCAACATCCCATGCATCAATGACCACAATAGGGCGTTTAAATGACACCACATGGGAAAACTATGGGGAACCAACACTAAGAATCCCTTCATGATTTCTTAGTCAAACATTTAATTAATAACAGGGTCTCCCACGTTCATCGATAATCTTTAGCCACTTTCCTCCCGTGATAAAAAAAACCTCCATGAGTGTGGAATCCACAACGTTAGTTGTTGCAGGGCCAAGTGGGCAGGGTGCTATGTTGCGATTGCTTTTTGATAACGACACTGGGTGGACATCTTTCCCATAGGTAGAACCCAGATAAGGGATCTTCACTGAAATAGAAGCGTGGGGAACCGGTGGTGAGTGGATGTGGGCGTGAAGCCATTGTGACAACAACGACCATACAAGGTGCAGAATTCACGCGTGGGACAGTCGCGGGTGAGGGAATGTGGGAAGACGGTAAATGAATGTCATTAGATAAAAGTATTTTGAGCATGGAGCCCCAAACTTGGGGTAGCACACACATGGCGTCACTTATCATTTGCTCAAATGCAGTTCCTCCTACCCTCCTTTCAGAATCTCATTCAAGAACCTTGTTTCAGATAGGCGATCCCCCATGGTACGAATTGTTTATTAGAAGAGTCTTCCTACACTGCCATTTAATCACAAGCCATTACTTTTCTTCTAATATTGTCTTCAGTACACCCTCGAGCTTGGACGCATTTACTTTGTTGAGGCAGACACGAGCAATGGCGCGATTTTATCCTTAACCCTGAAAAGCGTCACACAGGCTCCAACGATCTACCCAATCTGATTACCATATATTGTGATAGATTATAATAGCGGTGGTTATTTTTAGCCACGCAACCCTTTAATCCAGTGAATCTGTGCGGCGTCATGGGAGGACTTAACATCTATGAGTATTCCCATTTCCCAATATTCTTAAGGAAGCCATTATCGTAAGCCTGGCCATTGTGATTATAGCAGTCGTGCAAAAATTTGAATCATCGTCCATGAGTATTCCCATTTCCATAGGGGTAATGAATCTGAAAGCATCTTGACTAAGCCCATTGGTTGAGAAATAATGTTAGGCATCCTCTTCTTACTAACCATCGTTGAGCGTATACCTAGCAATATTTTGATTATTTACTGATGTTGGGAGATTGGTGTGGGTGGTCATCATGATGAAGCCGTCATGACCATAGTGGAAGCGAACAACCTACACAAGCCCAAGATTTGCATGCATGGTCACCCTTGGGTTAAGAGATGTGGGGGAGTTCATGGAGAAAGATGTTAAAGAATGACGAATGATAGGGGGCTACCCACACACCAAGTCTCGCAAGGGTAATTTTCGCCAGGGGCCACAAGTTGAGGGGCGCAGGGTGATGTTGGAGGTAGGCTGCAGTAGAATGGTGAAACGGGAATAGAGTTTCACCCAAGGTGACCTGCAAGAGTGGGTCTGTAGAGCACGAAGGATGAAATGGTGATCATGGGTGTGGGTTCCACCCGACAGGTAGACACCACAGTTCAATCATAGTCAAAAGGTGGAGTGAATCGGTGGAGCAAAATGGCGAACGACCAAGGGAAACCCACACATGCAAGTCCGCAAGGGGCAACAGACGTCGGGCATAAAGTGAAGGAAAGAATCTATGACCTAGCTTTCCAGGAGTAAATGAATTAGTGAAACTTGGCTGGGTGATCCTGGCCAATATGAAATTCATCTTTTTAGGCTTAGGGCCAACCTAGTCATGGAAACAGAGGTGTGCAAAATGGGATGAGGTCAAAATGATATTTACCAATCAAAAGAGGGGGTCCCTACCCTTGGCGGGGTGTGTGTGAAAAACATGCACAAAAAATGGTGACTCATTGGGGAAATACTCTAGAGAATTTCGACGATAAACTGGAATCACGAACCCAGAATCTCTAGTTCCGATCTTCACGCTAGGGAAAAAAAAAACCAGACACTCAACCAAAGGATAAAAACCACTAGTTAACCCAACCTTCAGTATGCTGAAAATCCAAGTGTGTGCACATGCATTAATTCCCAATCCTTCAGTGACTACAAGAACCTAGGCTCCGTCAAGTTAAGCTACATAGTTCATTCTAACTCCAAAAGCATCTCAGACATTGCCTGACTTCCAGTCAAGCATCCATATCCCTGACAAGGTTGTCATTGTGATTCTCCCAAACATTGCTCTACTGCCAGCCAGATGTCCATAGCCTCGGTAGAGTTGCTTGGATATCCCTGAAAAGAATTTCTTTCTTTTGATTTTCAATATTTTACTTTCTTTCTTTTGCGTCTTCTGATTTTCTTTTCAATTTTTTTATTTCAACCTGCAAGTAGTGAAGCTCGCACTCAGGGCTGAGAATCACAGTGGCACTGAAGTGAAATTTTAGATTTTTCACTTAACTAGACTTCACAAAAGGCCTTATAGTGGCCGTCAGATTCTTAAGATGTGTAAGAGATGTAAGATTTTAGAATACATCAGAATCAGCCCAACCAACAACTTATCCTCTTTGAATCAAACACCCAGATCGCTTGACACCAACAGAAGATCCTCATCATCCACTCTAAAAGATTGATTAGAGTTTGATGAGGAAATACACATAGCAACCCCAGACAATAAAGATGGTTGTTGTGCACATAGAAGTGCCTAGCCAAAAGCAGAGGGACCCCAAGCAAAGCAGCAGCGAAACGAAATTGAAACAAAAGAAAACACCCAAAACCAACCAAAGTAGAAAAGTGGAAGGGAAACGAAAGGGAAAATAACCTAAAGCCAACTAACCTACAAAAAGCCACCTAACCTAATGAAAGCAGAAAAGAGAAGTATTTACAGGAAACCTGTTCTACTCCAAAATGAGCTACATTACAAAGATATTTACAAAGCAATATGTTCAGGAAAGGCAAACCAATGTTCATGTTCATTGGATTTCGCAGTGCATGCACAAGAAAAAAAGTGATCATTGTACTTCTTAACCATGCAGAGGTATCCTTTTATTCAGAAAAAAAGAAGTTTATTATCGCAACATTCAAATTTAATCGCATAGTCAGAGAAAACCAATAATTGAGGAGATTCATTAAACCCATGCTTAATCCATAAACATGTTTTCCTTCCCTCGTTACCATAATCAAAATGAAACATGCAGCTACAAGTATTCATAGGATTAAGGAAGGATAAAACCTGGATGTCGTCATGCGAAGGTGGTAGCATCTAACAGTCGAGGCTGAGCACAACATCATTGATCATTGCATCAGCAACCTCAGGTGGGCGAAGTGGAGTGCACAACACTTCTGGTCTTGGGCATGCATAAGGCTGGATGGTCAGGGCAGCAAGCATCCCTTTCAAGTCTTATGTGGGATCCATAGCCCCCATTGGTAGTTCTTCAAAAGGAAAAAATTCTCCACGTTCACTATCTGCAAACCTGGGATCCACTTGGTTGCTGTCCTCAGATGGCAGCACGTTGTCCCACCTCTATTCCTGGGTGTCGACTTTATTTTGTGAAGCTCAGTGTCATGGGACAATGACATGCATGAATCTGTCCTATTGCAGCCATCCAAATGCGAAGGAGGATCAAAAAGGATCATGGCAGAAGGACTCCAAGTTGCATCTTGTAGTCTGTCAGGTGCTTCATCTCTGTTGTCAGCTATCGAAACACCTCTTCCTTTGTCATCTTCTCTTTGTTGTTCATGCATTTCCTCGTGGCGTTCAATCATTTCTTCTTGGTCACTATCACTGTAAATAAAGAAGGAACCCCTCTCCCATTCTAGAGGTTCCAACATTTCACCAACGTGTGGTTCATGTGGTATATCTTCATCTCTACTAGTCTCTGGGATGTACATTCCCTCCGTGCGGACATACCTCCACAATATAGCTCCCAATGGAAAGAAGTCATCAATTGAAGGAGCCTCATCAAGGGGACCAAAATATACTACGTGATTTCCTACCAAGGACTCACCATAAAACCTATCGTCCATGGTGCACAAATGCTCCTCAAGATGAAGAAATTCTTCATGACTAGTGGAAAACCTTCTTGTTTAATCTACTTCATCACTCAGAAGCTCGGTCCCACAAGGGTAATTTTTGTCAGGGGCCACAATTGAGGGACGCAAGGTGATGTTGGAGGTAGGCTGCTAGAGAATGGTGAAACAGGAATGGAGTTGCACCCAAGGTGACCCGCAAGAGTGGATCTGCAAAGCACGAAGGATGTAATGGTGATCATGGGTGTGGGTTCCACCTGACAGGCGAACGCCACAATTCAGTCGCAGTCAAAAGGTGGAGCGAATCGATGGAGCGAAATGGCGAATGACCAAGGGAAACCTACGCATGCAAGTCCGCAAGGGGCAATGGACGTTGGGCATAAAGCGAAGGAAAGACTCTATGACCCAACTTGCCAAGAGTAAATGACTTAGAGAAACTTGGCCGGGTGATCCTAGCCAATATGAAATTCATCTTTTTAGGCTTAGGGCCAACCTAGTCATGGAAACAGAGGTGCGCAAAATGGGATGAGGTCAAAATGATATGTCCCAATCAAAAGAGGGGGTCCTTGCCCTTGGCAGGGCATGTGTGTAAAACATGCACAACAAATGGTGACTCATTGGGGAAATGTTCTAGAGAATTTTGATGACAAACTGGAATCACGAACCCATAATCTCTGGTTCCGATCTTCATGCTAGGGAAAACAACCAAATGCTCGACCAAAGGATAAAAACCACTAGTTAACCCAACCTTTAGTATGCTGAAAATCCAAGTGTGTGCACGTGCATTAATGCCCAATCCTTCAGTGGCTACAAGAACCTAGGCTCCGTCAAGTTAAGCTACATAGTTAATTCTAACTCCAAAAGCATCTCAGACATTGCCTTGCTTCTAGTCAGGCATCCATATCACCGACGAGGTTGTCACTGTGATTCTCCTGAACATTGCTCTACTATCAGCCAGATGTCCATAGCCCTGGTAGAGTTGCTTGGATATCCCTGAAAAGTTGAATTTCTTTCTTTTGATTTTCAATATTTTACTTTATTTCTTTTGCATCTTTTGATTTTCTTTTCAATCTTATTATTTCAAACCGTACGTAGTGAAGCTCATACTCAAGGCTGAGAATCACAGTGGCACTAAAGAATTTTTTTAGATTTTTCACTTAACTAGACTTCACAAAAGGCCCTATAGTGACCGTTAGATTCTTAAGATGTGTAAGAAATGTAAGATTTTAGAATACATCAGAATCAGCCCAACCAACAACTTATCCTCTTCGAATCAAACACCCAGATCGCTTGACACCAACAGAAGATCCTCACCATCCACTTTGAAAGATTGATTAGATGGGTATGTGTAGGATCATCATGGAAAAAATAGGCCCTTAAGTGGCAATAAAAAGACAAAAAATCAGAGTTAGACAACTTGACATAAAAGTTTGAATAAGTTATCTATATTATTTCAAAAAAATGTAAAAATAGAATCTGTAGCAAATTGAATTTAGTTTCTAAACTACTAGACCTTTATTAGAAAAAATAAAATCTATTTGGTAAAAATTTGAAATTTCAATGCAGTAGTATTTAAATTTCAGGGTAAAAATAAGAAGTAGGTGTCTGTCTAACTACCCTAACCACAATAAAATGATAATATTTTTTTATAAGCTTTTAGATATAACTAGAGGACTGATGTCCCTATGTGATGCATATTTTTTTATAATTTTTTTCCAAGTAAATAATTAATTATGAAAATTTTATTACAACTTTTAAAAAATATAAAAGTTCGTCTGTCTAACCACCTTAACTTGGTCAAAAATTCATGAAATTCAATTTTTATTTTTTTAATCCTATAGTATGCAAAGCATAGAATGTGACGCATGTTTCGGATTCAAAAAATATGATATCGTTTGAAAGTTATAGATTTTTTTCAATCAGCCTATCAATTAGGACTTTATTCATAATTCTAATAGAAAATGAATAATAATTATTTATTAAATTCAAAGTAAAACATAATTTATATTGGTGGAAAGATGAGAATCTCCTCTAAAAACCCTTTTCATTTCATCAATTTTGGGTAAAAAAAAAGTTGTCAGCCACATGGGCCATCATATGGCTTACATATCGCCACTTTTTGGCCCATCATGATCCTACACATACCCTGATTTTGACGAAGAAATACACAGAGCAACCCTAGACAATAAAGATGGTTGTTGTGCACATAGAAGTGCCCAGCCAAAAGCAGAGGGACCCCAAGCAAAGCAGCAACAAAGTGGCGGCAAAATGAAATTGAAACGAAAGAAAACACCCAAAACCAACCAAAGCAGGAAAGCAGAAGGGAAATGAAAGGGAAAATAACCTAAAGCCAACTAACCTACAACAAACCACCTAACCTAATGAAAGTATGAAAGAGAAGTATTTACAAGAAACCTGTTCTACTAAAAAATGAGCTACATACAAAGATATTTACAAAGCACTATGTTCAGGAAAGGCAAACCAACGTTCACGTTCATTGGATTTCACAGTGCATGCACAAGCAAACAAGCAATCATTGTACTTCTTAACCATGCAGAGGTATCCTTTTATTTAGAAAAAAGGAAGTTTATTATCGCAACATTCAACTTTAATCACATAGTCAGGGAAAACCAACAATTGAGGAGATTCATTAAACCCATGGTTAATCCATAAACATGTTTTCCTTCCCTCATTACCATAATCAAAATGAAACATGCAGCTACAAGTATTCATAAGATTAAGGAAGGATAGAACTTGGATGTCGTCATGTGAAGGTGGCAGCATCTAACAGTCGAGGCTGAGCACAACATCGTTGATCGTTGCAGTGACAACCTCAGGTGGGCGAAGTGGAGGGCACAGCACTTCTGGTCTTGGGCATGCATAAGGCTGGATGGTCGGGGCAGCAAGCATCCCTTTCAATTCTTGTGTAGGATCCATAGCCCCCATTGGTAGTTCTTCAAAAAGAAACACTTCTCCACGTTCACTATCTACAAACCTGGGATCCACTTGGTTGTTGTCCTCAGATGGCAGCACATTGTCCCACCTCCATTCTTGGGTCTCGACTTTATTTTGTGAAGTTTAGTGTCGTGGGACAATGACATGCACGAATCTATCCTATTGCAGCCATTCAAATGTGAAGGAGGATCAACAAGGATCATGGCAGAAGGACTCCAAGTTGCATCTCGTAGTCCGTCAAGTGCTTCATCTCTGTTGTTAGCTATCAAAACACCTCCGCCTTTGTCATCTTCTCTTTATTGTTCATGCATTTCCTCATGGCATTCAATCATTTCTTCTTGGTCACTATCACTGTAAATGAAGAAGGAACCCCTCTCCCATTCTGTAGGTTCCAACATTTCACCAACGTGTGGTTCATGCGGTATATCTTCATCACTGCTAGTCTCTAGGATGTACACTCCCTTCGTGCGGACATACCTCTACAATATAGCTCCCAATGGAAAGAAGTCATCAATTGAAGGAACCTCATCAAGGGGACCAAAATATACTACATGATTTCCTTCCAAGGACTCACCATAAAACCTATCGTCCATGGTGCACAAATGCTCCTCAAGATGAAGAAATTCTTGATGACTGGTGGAAAACCTTCTTGTTTGATCTACTTCATCGCTCAGAAGCTCGAAACTGCATTTATGTCCTTCTTCTATTGCTATCCCAACATCCTCTTGAGGCCTACCTTCAGCTGAGTCGTCACTTGATCCAAGCTTTTGGTCTTCTTCTTTGATCTGGGTAGCAAGTAGAGGAGGTCAGGCACTTGGCTGATCCGCTTTTCCTCTAACTTGTTCAATAGCCTCTTTGCATAGATCACATGCAAACTCAAAATGTGATGAATCATGGAGTCTACACCAATTCAGGAGTAACAACACCTCCAGATCCACTTGATATCTCAGCTCAGACCAATCCTTTGCTAATTTGGAGATGAGCTGGTCATATCTTTCCGCTATTGGGTCCTCATCATCACTCAGGAGGGAGGTTGGATGGCGAACAACTGCGATTTGTAGTTGTTCCCACTCCTCCAAATCTGCATTTTCAGATGCTTGGTCGTTGTCATTGTAGATGGAGAGGTCCTCCAATCTGATTTCACTTATGTTGTCATCACCATTTTCTATTGTGGCTGTCAACCTTTTCTTCCTAATTTTTAGCATCTTCACGGGTTGCCTGAACATGCACTTTTGCAAACCCTGTCAATTCCTCATCAATTGTCAACCGTTCCTTTTCCTATGTAGAAGGCTTCCCACTACCATTGAAGGGGAAGCTTTCTATTTCCATTCTGGTTGAAATTTTATAAGAGCTTCTTGCTTTCATAAGGGAATCGACTCCCTCTGTTTTATTTTCAGCCTCAACACTTGCTATCACAACATTACCTTGTGCCAAATTTCTTGGTTTATCTTCAATGTGTTGTCCTCTGGATGTTGACAGCTCTCCCACCTCATGGGATGACTCGTCCTCATTGAAATTTGGCTGCTCCAACTTGTTCAAACTGCCCCTGACTTGGGTGATGACATCTTCACATGATGGACAAGCTAAGTTTGAGTGAGGTGCATTGTGAAACCCGCACCAAGTAGACACTAGTACCTCCTCCAATCTTCATTTGTCTTTGATTGCCAAACATTCTTGGATCAGTCCCTTGAATGCCTCAGCTGCCATATTTGTCATTTCATTTTTCGTATCTTCGGGAGTCAAGGGCTAGCATATTTCCCAAAAGGGAATTTTGCCCTGTAAAACTCTTTCAATTCTACCCAAGAATGTTAGACATTCCAATTCGTTGTGTCTACATGTGTTATGGATTCTGCATTCATCTACCAATGAAAATTTCTGCAATGGCCTCTGCAATCTTCTATTCAAATCTACGTGTAGATGGGTGATGTTGATTTGCGCATGTCGATCCATTTCAACTCAATCTCTTTTGACTTTAGAATTTTTTGATCTTAAGTTTCAGCATGTGATGAGATCTCCCTATCTTAGATTTCTTCTTGAAAGTGTTATTTTCAACTTCCAACCTTCATCTTTGTAGCCCCAACATGTCGTCCCTCCTTCTAGCGCCAGTTCTGTTAATGGGTGTTTTTGCACCTTCTCAACACAAAAAACACACAAGTGCAATACCTCTCTTGAAAGGTAACTTGCTACAAGCAAGTTGTAGAAAATAACCCCAAGGTCTCTTGGGTGTCAGGTCTTGACAGTGCTTGGAATATCTCAGTTGTTTCATGTGATTTTATGGAATCACAAGGCAGTCTTACGGATGAGTTAGGAAGCTTGGGAAGTTGGGTCTACAAATGGAGTTCTTAGGATGTAGAAACTGTTGTTTAGTTGTTGCAGGTTCAAACAATAGTCTAGAACTCCTATTTCGACTTCAGATTTGGCTTTACAATGTGCAATGAACCTTAGCATAGGTTACTTATTAAAAAAAAGGAAAAAAGGGTAGGGAAGAGAGAAGGTTCTTGGATCTAAAACTATGAATGAACAGTGATCATGGAGGCTGCTACAGTAGACAAACTCCCTAAATTGGATTTTTCTTGGCCAAGAGGAACCTACAGTTACACAAAACCAGTGCAATCTTCTAAGGACTGCAGATTTTCAGATCGCATACACACATAATGAACATGCAATTGAACTAAGTTTTAGAAATAAAGCAAGGAAGCTTAGAATAGCTTTACAAAGTGATTCACCATCAACAAACCACAAAAATCATGAGCTGGAAATTAATCAAATACTGTAAAAGAAAACACCATCATCACTTCCCTTCAAGAAACTAACAACTAAACTAATAGGGAAGTAGAACCATGCACACATAATGAGACAACTCAAAAGGAAATACCCATAAATCACGCAATGTTGCTTTCTCTTGCTGCAAAATATTTTACACTAGCTCTCCAACCCCTTACAAATGAGGGGAAGACCCCTATTTATAGTTTTCCAAAGCCCAAATGAATGGCTAGGATCAATTTACAATAGATGGCTCAAATTTGTTTACATTAGGGTTTCACCTACCCCCCATTATCCATCAATTTAAAATTTATCTTTGTCCTCATTCTTATTTTGTCTTGTAGTGCCCAAGTCTTGTAGCACTTTTTCATTTAGTTGATTGCCCCTTTTCCTATAGTAGAAACTACCTGAAGGTTGTCCTCTTGTTTGATGGATTCACAGTGCCCTTCAGTCATTCAAGTTCACCTCGTTCATTATTGCGGAAAATGGATTGACTGCCTTTTAGATGAATCATTTGGGAATTAAGATCCTCTTCTTAGTCTAGATCCACAAGTAACCTTTAGCTATCATTTACTTAGCATACAATCCTCTTGCCCGAATCATGTTCTTTATGACCTCACTTCCCCTTTCCAACAATCTTCATTATTTTAGTTTACTTTTGTGGTTGGCATGTGCAATTTCAGTAAACGACCCCTTGATCTTTATCCTTGATTCAAATTCCACCCCGTAGCTCAATTCGTTCATATGCCTGTTGGTTCCCTTTCTTTCACGATCATTTTTCGTTATCCCTTTGGGCATGAATCCTCGGGTAGGTGCATTTGAGTCATTAGCCATGCATTTTGATCCCTTACTATCATGTTTTCACCTGCAAGCAATTCCCCGAGAAAATAGTTAAATTGCATCCCGTAATGCATATACATAAGTAAACGATGCTACATGATAAGGGTACTAGGAGGGAAATTCAAACCCCTTTAAAGTGTACTTTGCATTCTATGGAATATAAAGATGTTACTGGGGCCCAATAGGTATTCTAGAAGCAATGACTCACTACAGGCCCGCGCCCCCCTCCCCTTTGACTCTTATTGAAGCACATACCACCTCCTGGGGTGTGGGATAGCTTGCCAGCATTGGGCCCATTATTGGCACGGGCCATCATTTATCTGTGTTATGAACAATGCATTTGATTGATGCATGTAGGTAGAAACCCTCAAAGAACCATCTGAGTGGCACCGCGGACTACGGGTTCCACACTAAAGGAAGCCACTAGAGACATGAGCGTGGACGGTCGTAGTGAGGATACTGTTGGAAAAATGGTGAAATATTGACTGCTTCCTGTGCTATATATTTCACAAAATGAACATTTTGCCGCCTTTATTGACTAAGTTTATACTACCTCCTCCTTCGGTCTGTTCCCGACTTTGTACATGATCTCGGATTCGCCTCTTATCATTGTCATTTGTGATTTCGATCCTGCGAATTGAGATATCCTTGAACCACCCAATCACCATTGAAAGAGGCTTCATCATCTTCATGGCTCATACAATACTCCCTCCTTGACAATCTTATTCGGTGTGCTATTAGGTTGTGTTATTTTGTCATAAATCCCTTAAATACATCACCTCATCCTAATCCTCGATTTCTTGTTTGCATTCTTCACAGGGAACAAACAACTTCAATGATGGGGGGGGGGGGCATGTTGGTTGGCCATCGTGGAAGAAGGTGATGGGAATGTGATTAGCGGAAGCCACTATGAAACTTCGTTACTTTGGCAGAAACCCGCATAAGGTCACCCGTCGACAAGCAAGAGCACAGGCTTTGCTAGCTAGGGCTGGGCTTAAACATCACACACTAAACTGACAACTTAGTGTGTGGGCCCCACTTCACCGCTATCTCTTTCCGTTTCCATTTCCACTCACATTGAATTGTTACAGTAAATGTTCTTTCCACCCACATTGAGTTGTACCATCGCATCAGTTGCATACATATAATAATACAATTCCAATAGTGTGCATCATGAAGTTCTTACAAAAAGACATGTATTATTGATTGATAGAGAGAATATATATAGTTTAATTTTTATGTGAGAATTTTTATTTTTAATATTATTTATTATTTTTTTCTTATATGTAATTTTAATTGTTTTTTAAAATATTAGTATTTAATATTTGAGTAATTTTTTATTTTATTTTTATTTTAATAAGTGTAGAAAATATTATATATTTATATATTGTTTTTAAAGTTTCATTTATATAGATTAATATATATTGTATAATAATAATTATATATAGATAAAATATATTTTAGAACTGATTTATGAATTTGATATTGTAGACAAATTTAAATATAGAGTTTTTTGAATTTTAGTTTATTATATGTATATAGAAAGTTTACATTTATTTAATTTTTAATTTTTGTTATGTAATTTACAGTTTTATTTTTGAATAATATATCATTTATTATTTTGGTCATTCTTTTGTTTTGATTTTACTTTTAACTTTGAAAATTGCAGTAAATATTAAATGTTTATATGTTACTTTATAAGAATTTTAGGTATAAACATTGATATATATTTTTTAAAAATTGGTATCTTCATATTTAAAAAATAAATAATAACATTTTACCTTTCTATTGTCATTGTAGCTGACATTTCTAAATTGATTAATAAATCAAATTTAGATAAAAATTTGAGTAATTGAAGGATAGATTTTGGTTTTTGTTTTTTGATACTATGCCAATTTTGACTTTCTAGATAATTGGTGTATTGTGATAGAGAATCAAACTTAAATATAAAAATATAGATGAGTGTTTAAGAATATGTGATAAATTTATCTTATGGTTCTAGGAAAATTCATCGCCAACAATTCACCGAAGGAAAATTCACCAACATTAATATTAAATTTCCTGCCAAGAATATGTGATAAATTTATCTTATGGTTCTAGGAAAATTCATCGCCAACAATTCAAGGAAAATTCACTGCCAACAATTCACTGCCATGGTAGTGAATTTTACTTGGCGGTGAATTTTTCATCTGTGAATTTTCATGGCAGTGAATTGTTGGCAATGAATTTTCCTTCGGTGAATTGTTGGCGATGAATTTTTTTGGATTCCTATCTTGATATATATCCTATTATCAATTGGGTTTCATTGTGTGGCCTAGTCTAACACTATGCCTTGTTATAGAGATTAGTCCATGTGATTAGCCAAAACCTCTTTCACTTATAGGGTCTTCTCAATCTACTTACTTTTGCATTTGGTCTTATCTTTGAATAAGGGGTTCTTAGATGATTAGTGGGGCATGCTTTAAGATGGATAGAATAATTTTTGGCTTAAGTCCTTAGATCATAGCCAGAAAAAATCATCTAGAGAAAATCTAGTGATCTTCACTTCTTGCAAGAAGAGAACATCTAGAGCTAGTTACTTCTGATATATATTTTGCACTAAAAAATTGTAGGAGATAAAATTCATTGTGTGGAATCAAACATGTTGTCACTATTTGAATCCTACAGAGAGAGGAATGACGATACTACAAAATTTCTAAAGTGAAACTATCCAATTGAATACTGGAAATATGTATTATTCAATTCTAAATAGTATAAAAATAAACAAAAAATAAGACCTATCTTTCAATCAATCATATTTTTATCTAAATTTGATTTATTTATTAGTTTGACTTAACTATTTTTTTTACATTGACAAGTGTCACTTACAATGACAATAGAAAGGGAAATTGTTAATATTTATTTTTGAAATGTGAAGATACCAAATTTTTAAATATATATATCAATTTCACTACTCAAAATTCTTAAAAAGTAACATATAAATATTTACGCTGAAGGCGTGTCCTATTTGAGAATTGCAAAGCTAATTATGAAATCAACAGTCAAAAATTCATTACAAATAATGCAATATGAATCTTTTAATCTTGTCCATACAATATTTTTCATTGGGAGCCTCCTCCCGCAAATTCGTAATTACCTCATTGCAGATTCTTCTTAGGTTTAGATTTTTACATCGAAGGCGTCTCTTTATTTGAGAACCCTGAGCTAATTTTGTCTGCCAACAGTTTAAAAGAAGCGGCTTGCAAGACGGTTCGGTGATCGCCAATTGTTACACCTGCAAATGAATTTTCGCATTTAATATGGTGGCGATGTGCAAAATATCTAGGAATGCATTTACCCTCACCACCCTCATCTCCAATCTATATGTGGATGACAGCTAGGGTTTTGTGATAAAATATTTGCAATGCTCTGCACATTTCCTTTGTCGTTGTTGGTTTCCGCTCCTCCAAACTCTTCCTCGCTAATATTGACCTTTCACTTCTCCAATTTGGCGAGCTACAGCCTGGAAATAAGGTTTTGACGATGGATTTAGAGTATGTTTTAAAATGAAAACTACGACCAAGATCCTAATGATGAGCACATTTAGGTTTTAACTCTTCCTCGCTAGTTATGCTTTCTCTAATTCTAAATTTTTTTTGTTATTTGTGTGCAGGTTGGAAATCGTTCCTTAGGGCGTCCTGATATTGTTCCTACAAACTCCGCATATTTTCCCCTCAGCATCATTGACATAAAGACACAATTTGTGTCGAATCTCAAGGTAAGTCGCTTGCCCTGTCCAAGGTTCTTGGTAGAAAATTTTTGGTTCCCATTTTCCCTACCATTCTTGGGCTTTTGGTACCCATCACGCTCTGTAGGAACAAAACTAAAAAAACAAGAGAATACTGTTTCAAAAGGAGAAGATTCACAAATTTAGGGTAGGAGGAATCAATGGCTATCTTATGTCTGTATGAATGCAAGTAGATTGAATCAGTTTTAGCTGTATTTTTTGGCTGTTATTAGTCATTTTTTTCTGCTTTCCCCACTGCTATTGGTTTCCACTCCTCCAAACTCTTCTTCGCTGGTATTGACCATTGACCTCTCTAATTTGGCGAGGCTTCCGAACAATTCTGAAATACAATCCTAAGAGATTTGAACTCATGCAAGATAGAAACTGGTCAAAACTATCTACCAATGCTTATTTATGGCATCAATACTTCTTTTCAAAAGAATAAAATGCAACTGAATTTGAAAAATCTTCAATCTCCTCGCTTTATGATAGATTTCCTCGATTTAAAAAAAAAAAAACTTGTGTTTGGTGGTTGAATTTCCTTTTATACTCCTGACTAGATATTGTAGTTGTTGTTAATTTTGCTTGCGTTATAATTTCTTTTTTTTCTTTGTAGTCTACTTTCTATATTTAAGTATCTATAGATATAACCATAATAACTTATTTCGTTTCACAATCATCCCCTTGTTGCACAGGCATAAGCTATAGTATTAAGCATATGTGAAAATTACTGTTGGGCGGCTTTTAACACCACTTCTACTTTTAAAAGAATAAGAAATGCAGATATATTTGGGTTTATTCAGATTGTTTAACCAATAATTTTATCTAGCAGATGATCGTAATATTGAGTATCACTTGAATAGAAACATGAAAATTCCTTCGTGAGTCCTAAAAAATGTCAACCAAAATAGAATTACTGAGAAGTCCATGATTGTAATTTACTCATTACTGATAGCATTACCTCCAATTTGAGTATTTTGCATCAAAAAGGCTCATGGTATCAGTAAACTTTATAGCAACTTAATCATGAGCAGTTTGCAGGTGTTTCGTAATTATCAACTTTAAGAATAGGATCAAGGACAGATATTATCTCCTATTATTATGTTTTTGAAGTGAAGTCCTCCCTCACTCCTAATGTCAATAAATTGTATTTAGTCAACTGCCCTAACATTAACTGTGTTGATGAAAATTTGCAGATGTTTAAAGTTTTTAACTTAGGCATTAATTAAAATGTTATGTGGTTTGTACTAATATTTGAATGTTATGTTGTTTGCTACAATTTGATAAGAGGTTAAATCTATTCCAGAATGTTGCAACTCACCTTCAAAGTTTAAGATTGTTTGCTACTGATTGGAGTTTAGTTTCGAACTTACTAATTGCTTTTCTATAGTTTTGCATTCTACCCTAAACTAGCAAATTGTTACAACACCTCTATGTCCACCCCCACCTCCCATACACTTTCCCAACAAATGATGCTACTGTTGGCCATTTGGAGTCCTAACAGTATTAGGACACTTGAGAATCCACCTTTTTGTTCTCTTTTAATTCCATACAATCCACTAGACTGTTGTTCGAGCCTACACCCAATTGAATAGGAGTAAAACCATTTGTCTTGTGGCATTTGTGGGACTTGAAGAAGTGATGTACACTAATAATACATTGCAAACTATGAATCTAGCTTGTATATGCTCTGATCAAGAGCTTCATTTGTATCTTGCTCCATTGGAGCCATGTTTACATTATGATTGTATTAGCTTAGTATTACCAAGTTCAATAGGTTGTATACAGTACATCCCAAGTTAGAGTTTCCACACAATGGGTTGATCAACAAAATATTATTTCATTATGGGTATTCTTCTATATAAGCACATATAAGCTCATTTAATTTCACATTATTCATGTTAATTGCCATGGAATCAATGACCTCTTGGAATTTAATAACACTTTTAGCATTTTTAATTGAAGTGATGATAGTGCTTTTTCAGCATATGAGTGTAATAAACTTATGAATTCATTTAGGCATTCTATTTCCATATAGAAGATGAATGTTGTAAATTTATTATAGTAAAGACTTCACAAACTTTATTGTTTCACAGAATCAAATGTTTCTAATACCTCAAAAACAAGTTCCCAAACAAAAAACAGATTCAATCTAATTCAATAAAAAGTAAAAACACTAAAAAGAATTCAATGCATAATACTAACCATTGATGGATCCGCCTCCAAACATCCTCTAGAAGAAAAACATAGCAATGACCATCTAGTGCCATTTCTTGGAGTTCGGATCCAGGTGATGATTCCTCACGGATTAGATCAAAAGATAGTTCTGAATCGTCAATGCCTATGAAGTTTGGCACACTTGAAGTTTTCTCGTAGAGCTTCAAATGGTATAGAGTAGAATCTTTGCTTGGGGCAGTTCTCTTGTCTTGAGAGACTGATTCTTCCCAGCCTCTCCACCATCTAGAAGCCAAAAACAAATGAGCAAAACCACAATCATAGATAAAGCAAATGATAAATATCTGAAAAATTTCTATCTTAACAAATATTCTTAAGTAAAATCTAATGTCAAGCTAGATTAAAACAAGGGATATATCATATATAGCGATAATTGGAAGAAAAATCCATGTATCCTTTCTTGCCTAAACATGGGAAGTCAATTTCAAAAGCAAAAACATCAAAAGACTATATTTTGATAGATGCATTACCAAATGAAAAATCTATCTCAATTCTTCGGATGCATCTATCTGACATTAAAAACCCATATTTCACTGACAATAAATTAAGTTTGGATATTATGAATGAATAAAAAGATTGTTGGATCTTTTAAGCCTTCACCCAGTTGAGTAGAGGCAACATCACTTGTTAAATGTGCAAAGGTAAGATTACTGAAATTAGGTAAATTGAGTGTTTTTGCAAATTTGGAACTTTGTTTAAGAATTAATTTTTTAGAAGTTATATTTATTAATTATTATTTATTTGCATTCAAACTTTTAGAATTAGCCACTTTTTTAAGAAAATGGAAATTTGTATCGTTATTCAAATGTATTGTGGACACTTATCCTTTTATGAGTATGTGTTGTTGGTTGTGATAAGTTGGAGTGTCTATGTACTCAGCTCAATATAACTTTGAAATGGTGCCTACACAGGCAAACTGCCATGTAGATCCTTTGTTTTGTCTCTTTATGTTCACGATTTACTATGAAATGTAGCTTTAACCATTTTTAAACTACCTAAACATTTTCAATTGAGAACACTAGAGGAGCATGCAAGGTAAATAATCATGCCAAAGTGCTTAGAAGTTGATGAATAAACAGTTGGCATGGGTTTTTCAAGAACAACATTACAAGAATAGGAAGTTTTCCATTCTAACATTTGCAGGCTTTCTCGTGACAACATTACAAATGTTGGTTCATTACAAGGCAATGCACATATTCAATTCATATATATCATACATTTTTGAAGAAAATTTTGTAACCTTATAATATCAGCAGTAATTAGTATCATTCAGCTATTACTATTTCTCTTCTATATTGTGCATTCCTTGTTCTGGAAAGACTCCATAAAAAAAGATGTTTGTATAGATTTTTTTATAGTGACACACAAAACAAATTTGTATACAAATTTATTGCAGGCCTGGTAAAGAACCTCTATGTACTTCTAATGCTCAGTAAAATACATTCTTGACATCTGTTTGATTCAAATTTTTTTAGCACCTTTCTTCTTGGCTAATCAAATGCATTCAGGCTTCATTTCAACTGATTTTTTATTGTAAACAAAAAAAGGTTTGTACAAGAGCAATATTTCACCACCATAAAACTACTTTCCCCTCCAATAACGAATTTTCTAGCCACTAACTTTTACAAAAAAAATGGTGAAATATAAGATAAGTAAATCTGTTGTAACCATCCCTAATTTCATGTTTTCTAACAAGTAATCTTTTTGGAGATAAATTAGTAAATATTTATGTTTTACCTCCACCTGTCCAAGAACTTGTAATTTACATGTAATTTATGTTTCTCTTTTAAAATTGGTATGCCCCACTTAATGTTCATCTAACACTTAATGTTCATCTAAGTGCAGGAAGTTTGACTAGTTAGGATGTAAAATCATTTTTTAAAATTTAAATAATGTGTTATATTTCATAAGCTTGTCAATCAATCCTTTGAGGCTATATCTCTCTCTACCAACTGATCTCATCCACACAAAAAATTGCAACAAAAAAAAACCAAAATCTTTCCCCAAATGACCTTCCACAACTCTTCGGCGTACCTATTGCACACTAAGGTGCAATTGCTAGTTACGTCGAAGGCGTTACCTATTTGAAAAGATTGACCTGACAAAGTTAATCCATGGTGGATATTGTTGCTTAAGGGATGCAATACGGTTGAAAGAATCCTGGCCATTCATCTTTTTATTGTCGTTTTTTCCGCATAAAATATTTCTAGATGCTTACATATTTATTTATAGATTGATATTTTTTAAAAGTCAACTAATTAAAATTGAAAAGTATTATGAAATAGATTTAATATATTAACATATATAATTTTAAACTAATATGTTGTATTGCTATTTAATATTGAAAGGATATAAATAATAATTCTACAATTAATTGTTATTATGTTATGTAGATGTTATTTAGGAATTTAAAAAACTACCTTCTTTTACTTGTGATGGAATTTTAAAAAATAAAATTAATAGGAATTTCAAGCAATAATTACATAGTTACTTAGACATAATGATTATTTTAAAATATCTCTAATTTAAATATCTTAAATATACTTTGAGAAAGGATATCATATTAATTTAAGTTATACTGTATAAAAATATAATATATATTATATATTTTATAATAGAAATGATTATATATAAATATAATATACTATATAATTAGTGTATAATATTTTTTAAATTAGTACACATTAAATTATATATAATATAATTATATTTAGTATTATATAATATTTGATATAATATATGTTATATTTATATACTATAAAATTACTAATTCATTTTAAAAATAATATTTTAGTTATATTTTTCTGGCTTTAGGAAAATTTACAAATAGAAAATTCACCGTCAATAATTCACCACCGAAAAATTCACCTCAAGTAAAATTCACCACTAGCAATTCACCATCACGAAAATTATCCGCATTCATTTTTAATATTAATGCGATTAATTATTAATTTTCCGGTGAATTTTCCTAGGTGAATTTTTGACAATGAATTTCTTGTATGCCATTATATATATATATTAGATAGAAGAAGAGAGAAGAGAAGAAAGAGATAGAGAGAAATAAGAAATAGAGGAAGATAGATATTGAGAGATAATGAGAAACATAGGAGCTTAATTATCTTTCTGATTTAGAGGTTTTGTTTTAATCATGTTTGGATCCCTATAAGTGGATGCATAGTTTATTTAGAATTATCACTTCTCAATTGAAATCTTTTGTTGAAAAAACAACATTTGTTAAATTACCTACCAATTGACCTTATGTACTACACAAATATGTGCAAAATAAAGACCAACACTTTCCTTAATTGACCTTCCACATGGAGTATGGAACTGACGGGACGAACATTTACCTTTACCGTAACAATTCAATATGGGTGAAAATGGAAACGGAAAAAGATAACACCGTAGCCGTAAAGAGGGGCCCACACACTAAGCCACACACTAAGCCACACACTAAGCTGTCAGCGTAGTGTGTGATGTTTAAGCCCGGGCCCGACCTCCGCTGGTGAAAACGTCCCTCATACACACGAATTATAGCTGGAGGTTGCACAGGTTGAAATGGCCTTTTCCGAGTTGGTAATAAAGAACTGCTTGGCCACGTCAAACTCTTTTGACTGGAGAAGTGCTCGTAGTTGGCCTTTGATTTTATAATTTCTTTGATTGTCATCCTAGGCCATGAATTCATAGTTATTAGTTTTGTGAAGTTCATGGCAATTCATTTTAACGCTGTGATCTCTGGATTTCCTTCGAGCACATCATTCGATCATTTAGGAAACGAGCATGCTTAGCCATGCGCCTTCTTTGTGATATTTCAAGTAGATAGAATAAGGAGAAATATCGCCTTTCGAACAATGTCAACGGGTACGAAAATGTGGAGCGCCGAGGTGGGAAGGCCAGCGGAGATGTCGGCTCGGGCGGACGCCACCGGACTGCCGTTTGAAAACGACGATGTGGGTGCAGCATCCCGCACGTCGATCCACATAACAGGGCGTTTAAATGACACCACACGGGCAAACTATGGGGAACCAACGCTAAGAATCCCTTCACGATTTCTCAGTCAAACATTTAATTCATAACAGGGTCTCCCACGTTCGTCGATAATCTTTAGCCGCTTTCCTCCCGTGATAAAAAAAAACCTCGAAGAGTATGGAATCCGCAGCGTTGGTTGCCGCGGGGCCAAGTGGGCGGGGTGCTGTGTTGCGATTGCCTTTTGAAAATAGCACTGGGTGGACATCTTTCCCATAGGCGGAACCCGCATAAGGGATCTCCTCTGGCAAAGAAGCGTGGGGAACCGGTGGTGGGTGGACGTGGGCGCGAAGCCATCGTGACAACGACGATGACAACGGTAGCCACACAGGGTGCGGAACTCGCGCGTGGGATGACTGTGGGTGAGGGAACATGGGAAGACGGTAAAGGAATGACGTTAGATAAAAGTGTTTGGAGCACGGAGCCCCGCACTTGGGGTCCCGCACACATGGCCTCGCTTATCATTTGCTCAAATGCAGTTCCTCCTACCCTCCTTTCAGAATCTCATTCGAGAACCTCATTTCAGATAGGCGATACCCCCATCGTATGAATGGTTTATTAGAAGAGCCCACCTACACTGCCATTTAATCACAAGCCATTACTTTTCTTCTAATATCGTCTTCAGTACACCCTCGAGCTTGGACGCATTTACTTTGTTGAGGCAGACACGAGCAATGGCGCGGTTTTATCCTTAACCCTGAAAAGCGTCACACAGGCTCCAACGATCTACCCAATCTGATTACCATATATTGTGATAGATTATAATAGCGGTGGTTATTTTCAGCCGCGCAACCCTTTAATCCAGTGAATCTGTGCGGCGTCATGGGAGGACTTAACATCTATGAGTATTCCCATTTCCACATATTCTTAAGGAAGCCATTATCGTAAGCCTGGCCATCGTGATTATAGCGGTCGTGCAAAAATTTGAATCATCGTCCATGAGTATTCCCATTTCCACAGGGGTAATGAATCTGAAGGCATCTCGTCTAAGCCCATTGGTCGAGAAATAACGTTAGGCATCCTCTTCTTACTAACCATCGTTGAGAGTATACCTAGAAATATTTCAATTATTTACTGGTGTGGGGAGATTGGTACAGACGGTCATCATGATGAAGCCGTCATGACCATAGTGGAAGCGAACAACCTACACAAGCCCGGGATCCGCATGCATGGTCGCCCTCGGGTTAAGAGATGCGGGGGATTGCATGGAGCAAGCCGTTAAAGAACAGCGAACGATAGAGGGATACCCGCACATCGGGTCCCGCAAGGGTAATTTTCGTCAGGGGCCACAGGTCGAGGGATGTAGGGTGACGTCAGAGGTAGGCTGCTCTGGAATGGTGAAACGGGAACGGAGTTCCGCCCAAGGCAACCCGCAAGAGCGGGCCTGCGGAGCATGAAGGATGCAGCAACGATCATGGGTGCGGGGTCCGCCCGATAGGCGGACGCCGTGGTTCGGTCGCAGGCAAACGGCGGAGCGAAACGACGAACGATCAAGGGAAACCCACGCACGCGGGTCCACAAGGGGCAACAGATGCCGTGCATAAAGCGAAGGAAAGACTATAGGACCTAGGCCACCAGGAGCAAATGACTTAGCGAAACTTGGCCAAGTGATCCTGGCCAATATGAAATTGATCTTTTTAGGCTTAGGGCCAACCTGGTCATGGAAATAGAGGTGCGCAAAACAAGACGAGGTCAAAACAATATGTCCCAATCAAAAGAGGGGGTCCCTACCCTTGGCGGGGCGTGTGTGCAAAACATGCACAACAATCTCATGTACTGCTATAGAAAAATTTCTTTCAAGTGGTCCTATGGAACTAAGACTTTTTAGGCCTTGGGATTTCTTCTCACCCTCAAGGGTGAATGGCTTATAATAATGGTATTATATCCAATATATTTACAAATTTTAAACTAATTCATTTAATTGTAACTAATAGGTCTTTCTATGTTCCTAGTCCAAATTCTCTCTAAAAATTATTAAAAAGGCCTCATAATATATCTAATTTTAACACTACAACTTGAGAATTTTTTTTTTAAATGAGAGAATATTTTTGAGAAATAATTCCTAAAGTATTAGGTGCATATTAGTGATCATATGTTTATAAATAGAATATGATTTTCCAAGTACCTATTGTATAATTTTTTTATAAGACCCACAACACCCTCTGCAACTAAATATTCACACTATGGAATGCTATATTTGAATTTTGTGATAGCTAGCGGCTTAGAGTTTTCATTACAATAATTTTTAATTTTTTTAAATTTTAGCTTCTAAATTTTCGAGAGTCTCCCTCCTTAGCCATTACCTATCCATCCCCACTTTTATTTTGTCCATTTTTTCCCAAGTCTTCCAGCCTCCCCTAGTCTCATTGTAGCTCTAGGACCTCCTAGCTTGCATTCATATTTATATTTCCATCAAAATACCAAAAAATAGTTTTGTGTCATTGTGTTTTGAAATATATACATTTCCATCAAAATACCAAAGAATAGTTGTGTGTCATTGTGTTTTGAAATATATACACTATGAGTTCCCATATTTTTTATATCCATTTTCATAAATAGTAGGCTTATATTATATTTCACTTTTTATTATCCTTTAGAACTTGCCTTAGCTCCATTGAAGTCTAGGGCTTGATAGTTACATATTAATCGAGCTATATCAGTTATTTTTTAGTTCTACATATTAGTTTTATGTTTCCGGGACATCATTTATTTTCCTTTTATTTACACTTTTAATTGAGTTCTAATTTCCATTTCATAGTTATAATTTCTTGCATTCTAGTCATCAAAAGCTAATTTATTAATTTAAATAGTTGTCGAAACTCATTTACTCAAATTTTATAAATTTTATTATATACATCCAATCCAATTAAGATCTCACAAGGTCTTACAATTTAGTTTCAAGTTTAAGTCAAATGAAGAATATGATGATATATACAATTCTAGATTTCTTTGTTCTATCATGTATACCATAATATAAAGTGTAATTAATCGCTTAAACAATTATAAGATCAAAATATAATTTATACACATTGTTTAATTCTTAAAGATCAATAAAATTGCTAAAAAATATAGTACATATTAAATGAAAGTACAATGTATATAATCATTTGTATGATTTATCATGTCATTATTTCATGTGCATGCATGTTTAATCAAATCACATTAAGTACATATATAACAATTGTATTGAGTACTTCAAGTTTGGTTGGCGGTGGTTGGTGTTACTTGATGCACTCATATTTATTATCTTGTTTCTCGACTTTGTTGTGAATTTAATTATTGCATGGTAAGGTGGCGGGATAGAATCATCTAGATTTTTAGGCAACTCATTACTTTATGGAAAATGGTTTCCTTTATATGTGCTTTCAGTTCGTGCTTTTTACCATTCTATATTACAGTTTCCTCTTTGTTGGTTCTCGGTAGTTGTCATGGAAATAAAGCCTCTTAACAAGTGAATTCTGATATCTGGAGTCTGGGAGATTTTCTTCTGAGATGCTGAAAAAGGTGTTTAAAATTGATTGTGTGAGACCGAATCCTACATGGAAATCTGTACCTGTTATATTTCTCTCAAGTAGCCTTTGTTTTTCTCTCCAATGCAATGGATATTCTACAACATTATAGTTTGGTTTCACAATTGGTTGTTGATTATATTCAAGAAAGGGTTTTCTTGGTCACCCATTAAATAATTCCATCAAACATTATCATCTCTTTGACCATAAAGACTTGAAGCATAATTCTAGTTATTTGTGTTTATATATGCCTTTGAAATGAGCACTACAATAATGTGAGGAAGAAATGAAAGAAGCATTTAAATAACACGAAAAAGAATTGGGTGCTCATCTTTTTAGTTGGGTTTTTGAAGTTTGTAAGGCTATATTGTTCTTTCTCTCAAATGTTGCTCACCCCCTATGATCCCTGTGCACCAACTCAAAAGGTGGAAGATGATCAATCCTCTATTTAAAACCATCCTATAGTTTTGGGTAATTGTGAGTTGGAACTATAATTTCTTTTGTTTCTATTGATATGTGTTATTGTTTAGGAGAAGTATTTTCCTATTATTTTTGGTTATCTACTAATGGGGAATTTTGAGTATATCTTGGCCCTATAATGTATGGACTTTATGTATCTAGATTTATATTATTAATATAATTTTTAGGCCTTGCACCTTTTTATCAAAAAAATCAATTATATTGAATAAAACTAAAAACGTGTATGATATATATATATATATATATATATATATATCATGTATCAAATGTCTATCTCTAAAACATAAACATATATAAAATTTTCCATGATATAAATAGTCTAGCCTTCAAAACATAAACATAAACATAATTTTCACATTCATGATCTATCTCAAACATAACATGTATCTATCTATAAACCATAAACATGTATAAACTAGCTAGTTTCTAGTTATCATGTTAGCTCCTAGTCGAGTGACCATTTGAGTATGAATCCTTCTCTAATAAATGAACCAAGCCCTTGTACAAAAGTGTAATTAAATTATAATATATACACACACACATGAAAAATTCCTATGTATACATTATATGTTTATACATATATAAGTAAATGTACGAAAAATTACTCACTTGTCTATTGACATGGTCAAGAACACGTGTGTACACACTTTTCCCTCAAATTAGGAGTAACATGAACTACTCCATCTACACATACATGCATGTAAAAAAGAAAATGAATTTCAAATAAATTTATAAATGTGTTATTTGACTACAAGTATAAATTTAACTTAAAAACTTAAAAATTATATACATACCTATGTCATACCAACATCCTAAATGTCAGGTGCATCTCTTGCAATGATGGAATCCACAAAATGTTATGTAGTCCTACCACACTAATTAGCTCTACTAATGATGTGTGTAATGTACTCTACACGTGAGATGTCATCAACCCTAAAAAGAGCATCTCCATAAAACATAGATATCTCGTAGCCTACTTGAGTGTATCACTAGATATTTGAGAACATGTAGCAAAATAATCATTAATAGGTGGATGCACCTATGCAGAAGAAAAAACATGATTAGTAAGTGGATCATGCACCCCACCAAATGACCTAGTTATAGGATTAATATCAAAATTTTGTGATTGAGCTACATGACTCTCTAAATATCCATAGATGTGAACAAAAAATGAACTAACATCTACTAAGGGGATCCCCAAATTTCACTCTGAATTTGGTTTGACATTTTGTCAAACATTTGGTGTGTAATCCACCTTCCTGTGTATTTTATCTGTAATGATGTTGTTCCTACATGCTCCATCTCAGATCTATTTTAAAAAATATTATACAAATTACCAGAGTAGACATTATTATTGCAAAGC
This sequence comes from Sequoiadendron giganteum, assembly GCA_007115665.2. NCBI lineage: Eukaryota > Viridiplantae > Streptophyta > Pinopsida > Cupressales > Cupressaceae > Sequoiadendron > Sequoiadendron giganteum. The sequence goes on along the minus strand of CM021109.1, from coordinate 322,570,349 downwards.
ACATGACTCTCTTCTTAAGCACTTTATTGATACTAGATGCTTTAAAACATGTATGGGCGTGATAAATTGTTGCAAATCATTTTCCTTATGTCTAAGCTTTCAAAAACCATTTTAACAATAAAAATATTTTCACCTAATCATTATAACAACTTCAGGAAAGTCCTTTTGGCTGGGTTATCTCTGTTACCCCAAAATTTTATGTTTTGGATGAAAGTTACTTTGATCCCCTATTAGAAGGTGAAGCTTTTGTGGTTGAAAGGGGATACTATTTTTTATTGGCAAGAAATCTCGTGCTTGTGGTGTTACTGCTTAGTGGTTGTAGTGGTTTCGTTGCCTGAGTTTTTTATGGATGCAGTGGTTGCCCATTTTATTGCTATTTTGGGTGTTAGTTGGACGATATCTTATGCTCTTCATGATGACCCAGTTGTCAATGCTAGTAGGGGGAGTTATTTCTTCCCTTTGGCTATTGATAGGGATGCTTTTCACGTTCTTCTTATTGCTCATGATGCTCGATATACCAAAGGATGTTGTGTTTGATTTTTCTACTAAAGTCTTGGTTGTCTACTAGGTTATATAGTTGTTTGCCTGGGGAGGTGGAGCCCTCTCCTTTTGAGGTGGAGTTGTGTATTGTGGATGTGGTTGAAAGTTATCCTTTCTGGTATCCTCCTCTATTATTCCTATTGAGGTGGAAGTCAAGGTTACTAGAGATTTTGAGATTTGGTGGAAAGGGTGTTCATGTCATCCTCTCTACTAGAGGGGAGCTCTCTCCTTTCGAGATGGAGATTGAGTTGGTCTTCTGAGATGTTAGGTGTTTCAAGGGGATTCTTGTTTCCCTTTTTATTTTGAAAGGGAGCTCTTATTGCCCTCCTTTTTCTTGGCTTAGTGCTTCCTATTCTGAGTGGTTGGTTTGTTGTTACCTGGTTGTTGTAGTTTGTTTGGTTGCCTAGATGACTCAAGAATTTTATGTTCGTAGTAAGGGTTCAAGGTCCCTTCCAAAACTTGGTTGTAGAGGGTTTTAGGTTCCCTTCAAAACTTGATTTGTGTAGCTTGAAGTGCCTTGTGTTTCTTTTGAAGGTTGTTGCTAGACTACTAATTGTCTGAGATTTATCTATTTGCAACATTCCTATATAAGGGTTTTGGGTCCCTACAAAACCTATTTGTAAAGGGTTTTAGGTCCTTTTAAAACCTATTCTTTCCCTTTAATCAAAATAGCTTCAGGAAACAAGTGGGAGGTAAAAACAACATATTGCAACTCAAAAAGAGCTCTAAAAATTAGCCCCAAGCCCTAGCATGTGAAAACACTTCATTGGGGTGATCCCACAATACTAGTTTACAATTTTTGGGCAAACTGGACACTGAACTGATTTTTTAAAACTAAATCTTCACTTTCGGGCTCCTATAGCAGCTAAACCGTGAGGAATTTGAAGATGATGCGAACTAGTGATTTATGACATTTTGTCTATAGATTCTAAATTTTTTTTTTTTCAAAATTTTTGGAATCAGATTGCACTTCTTTTTCAATCTCCTTCAAAAACTCTTTTTAAAAAAAAAACAATTTTAAGGAGTGATGCTCACCGTATACAACATAAATCTTTTTGTATGCAGGATAAAATTCTTTTTTTTTTTTTTTAATTTAGATTTGTAACTACGATATCTAACCAATTCATTTGGTTTCATAGTGTTTTATTAAATATTTTTTCCTTAATGGAGTTTCAAAGTCAAACTAATTACAATTCAGACATAGGCAGACTGTATACAACATAATTTTTTTTGTATGTATCGAAATTCATTTTTTTTTTTAATGGATCAAGAACATCAATACCTAGCCTGAACATATTTTTCAAAATTTTATTTTGATAATATGTTATTTTTCCACATGTGCAGAACAAAGAGCTTGATTTTTGGTGAAAAACCTATGTTTAATAAAACTAACAAACCACATACATAATAAAACCAAAACATATTATAATTATATTCATTGGATAGCTCATTCTAAGGACTACCATCATCTAGTTGGTTTTGTAAAGTCTCCTCCATTTTCATCCTCAACCCGAGCTTCAGAGGGCAAAATTCTAGATTTTTTGGTTGCAGAGGGTGAGAAAGTGGGAAAAGGGGGGTTCAAGTGAACCAAGGGGGTTTGCTCAAGCCAGGGTTCGCTCGAACCCTAGTTCGAGTGAACCCCCTTTCCACATGGTTTTATTTTTATTTTTTCTCGGGAACGCATTGAATGGGTTTGCTCGAACTAGGGTTCGAGCGAACCCCCAAAACCCTTTTTTTTTTTGCATGGGGTCATGTTTTGCAACTTTTCCTTCCTCACTTGAATTGTAAACCACTTTTGTGGGTTTACCCCTAGCAATTCTAAAGAATATTGTAGGTTCTAAAAGAAGGAAAATAACTCCAAGAATGACACCCAAGAAGTTGCAATTTTTTTTCATGTTTCCGATAGACAATTTTCTACAAGTTGAAACAATGTTTTCCAATCTTCATACACCCCCAAACCCCCTCAAAACATCTACATGCCAAATACTTTGCTTCCCCACACCCCCACAAGCATCCTCTAGCGACAACATTTCCTTTCACGAGATGGTGGGGAAACACTTATGAGAGAAAAATAAATATTAAAACATTAGACAATAGCTAAATCTTCAATTTTTCTTGTCGACAAAATGATGAAAATTCATTCCGCACAAACTAAAACTCCTGGAGCCATGTTTTTTTGTGATAAGGCCTAATAAATTAAATAAAACATGGGTTTATAATCAAATCTCGCCCAACAAACCAAAATTTTATACCTCCTTTATAAATGGGCATGTTGGAGGTGTTCACAACACTCGAAAGACATTGAAATAATACATCATTTGACCTCGTATTTTGATGAAACTGGAAATGGAGATGTTTGAGACCAAAATAGGAAATGGGTTGCCCTCAAATTTTTAAAATTTGCATCTTTTTGAAATGCCAAATCTAGTCTGGTCATAGTTAGAAACACATTAAATGGCATATCAGAACTCATCCCAAAAGCACAAAACTGAACAGGAACACTACCATATGTACCAAAAAAATTCTACCACACAGATTTGCATGAAGACCTCTAAGTTGAAATTTTTTTAATCAATGAAGATAGGCTCTAGGGTAGATTTGACAGGGAGCAAACCTAACCTCTATCGCCAATTTAAAAGTGCATATACACTTCAAATTTACAAAAAAAAAGGTGCCACTAGTGGCTCATTTTCGGGGATGCATGCCCCTTACAGGCATGGTGAGATTCCAGATCTCTAGGGAGTAGACCATGTGCCAAATCCATTGGGTGCTCTATAACTGCTCCTTTGTACTGCATTGAAGACCATTCTTCAAAATTTATTTGGTGGCCCCAAACCCCCAAAAATGAAGTACCAATCCTTACCTCTATCAAACACTTTGTTCTCTTTTGTCTACTCTAGGACAAGTATGAAAACACTGCCATTGTGTACCTAAAAACCAACATCAACACTAGTATGCTTAACCATATCACTATGCTTTCCAATGTCACTATTAATTCTATCAATCTAGAATCTGCAATCAGACACTAACTAAAATCCATAACCACTATGAAATTTTACCTTATCAAACTCACTATCATGTCCCATTAAAATCCTACCCAACCAAATTGAAAATATTCATAGTTCATTTAGCAGTTGGCATCATAAACTTTGACATCATATTCAATTTGCATATCAAACTTGAAACTGTCATAGACACTTTTTTCAATAGTCCACTCAAGAAATGAATGCTTTGATTCATTTAAGTCAAACCTTGACCTCAAGTCTAAGAAGTCAGATTAAGTAAAATATTCAAATAAAACCTTAGTCATCCTCTGATTCTTACCCCATGCTAGACAAGCACTCATTTTGTGTGATGAACAAAAAGTGTTCATACATAGGAATATGCTCAAATTGATTTACATCATACTGACATTTACATTCATTTGAGTGTTGTAAATCAGTCATATATTACATGCCCCAATGGTTTAGAAATAAGATTCATTAAAATCCATAGTATCCTTGTCCTTATTCAAATCAAGGTTATTAGAACAAACATCAGTAGTATCAAAATCCCAAGAATTAGCAAACACTTCCATCTCAGGTTCATACATGATGTCAAACTCATTCTTCAGACCATTAAATACAATTCCATATAAAATGTTCCAAGTAAAGGCTCAAACATTTCAGAACCTAACCCTAAGCCAAACTTTTCATATTGACTTTTTGTAACTTATTCACTATTGCAATGAGTAACACATTCAATACTACCTTTCAAAATGTCAATAGGAACATCTGAATCATTTTGAATGCTAAGATTTTCATAACTAACATATTCATCAGAAAAACATTCATGTGCATTGGTAACTTCATGTGTATTATTAGTTGATAAGCATGTCAACCTATATGCCAAAGATTCATTGTAATCTAAAAGTTTCTCATTAAAAATTGAACAAGAATCTTCATTCTCTTTCACACCAATACACTTCTCATTGAATGAAAACATACCCATTTGTACAAAAAAACAAGCATATTCCATCTCATCATTAATTTCATGAGCTAGTGGCTTCACATATATATCTGAATCAACACATTTTTGAATATTTTTCACATCAACATCCTCTTCATGTGTCAGAAACATTTCCATCTTTATTTCACATAAACAATCACAAGTAGTAGGTACATAATCATGTTCATTAGCATCATAGTCAACACCATCAACATCTTTATCATTTTTGACGTTGTGCTTAGGATCTAGATATTGAACACACAAGTTTTTATCTTCAAAGTAATCATCATTCATAGAGTTAGTGTGCTCTATTGATAGCAAACCCAAACTATATTCGAGATACTCATCATGTGAAACTTCTTCATTCATTTGTGAACAAGTTACTTCATCAACCTTTATGTGATTGCATCCTTTATATGAAGGAAAAACCTTCAAATCATCCTCATAGAGGCATTCATAATCCTTAGAAAAATAATTAGGTTCGTTATCATCATGATCCTCATCACAAGAAAATTTATCACTATACAAACTATGCTCAAAATCTTCAGAAGGAATGCTTAAAATTTCATTTTCAATATCATGACCACTTATTTGAAATGAGATATTTGAGACACTTGCACTATTTTCACTGATTAAAACATGACATGGAATGGCATCTTGCATCTCTTTTACTTCTTCATTATCAAGGCATTATAAGGAGAGATTTCATGTTATCTAATTTTTCATTTGACCATGTATCTGTATCTTCATCAGTGTTATATTGATATGCATATATGCTGCTTGTGGGCTGATTACAATCATTATCCTCATTTAGACAAGATAGATCTTCATTTTTTGATATACTCCTTTCTAGTATGTGCATCGTGTTCTGATTTTTCTCAATAGGACATCTGTTATCTGCATTTTGAGACATCACACCTCTTATATAATCACATTGGGCTCCTTCAACAATCTCTATCCAATCAAGTGCCTGATCAAAACTATCCAATCATAGATTTCACAAAACAAATCAATGCAAATTGAATTCTCAAGTTTGAAATTTTTGGGGACCTCCAACAAGGCATCCAAAATCCTTGCAAAAAAATCATATGGGAATTCTCCCCTGTGCCTCTTCATGTCAAAATATTCTTAAACAAAAGACATAGGATCAATACTACTCAAATCTTGTTCATGTTCAACTTGGAGTTCACTGTTATTTGCATGTTGTAATGATGGAAAAATCAAAACAATAAAGATATAACTATCTTGACAATAGTTTTCATTTTATTCCTTGCATTGGATGTATGCACAAGATGTTCTAGGACTACCAACACTTACAACCATGTATCCATTTGGCATTAAGTACTTCAGATTATGTTCAATATTCATAGTTATAACATATGCATGATGTAATGTTGTAAGATCCTTGTCTCTTAGTGAATAACACATTTCTTCATCAAATGCTCTGGTGGCACTCTCAAATTTTGCAAATTTGAAGTGCCCATATTGAAAATTTTGCCTTTGCACACTCAGAACTGCACCTGAAAAATCTGCCCGAGTGACCAACGTTGGAGGCTCATATTTTGGAGTCTATCGATTTTCATGCAAAATCCCTTGGTGGATTCACTTATGTGACATATGTGAACATGTATGTCAGATTTTAGCTTCCTATGATGAGTTTTGATAGTGTTTTGAAGAGTGAAGTTGGAGGTTTCTGGCACTGTTTTGTTGTTTCAGACCTTTCAGTTCTACGAAGTGGCCTCCTATTTGGATGAATATTTCACAATTGGATGACTATCACGATGAAGGGATTGTTGCTCTCCATTCTCCCCACATTCATATGCTGCCTTGTCATATTTTAGAGCCTCATGATGTGATTTTCTATTTTTTTGATATCAAAAGCAAATGTAGTTTGTTCAGTTTTACATCTGCATTTCTGACAGTGTTTCAAGGAGGTCAAATTTGACCCTTAATATCTGGCGAAGAATAATGATTCAAGAAAAACACTCTTGTACATGTACTTAGAATATCTAAATGAGATTATGTTTCCAGTGGCAACCCCCCCAGAAGTTGTTTTGATATTTTTTCAAAGTGGTGACTTTGAGCACTCTGATTGGTTTCTGACAGGTGAAATTGTAGAAAATTCCAAGTAGGCAACTTTGGTATTTAATATCTTTCACCTCAGGAATAATTGTTCCATGTTGATTGATGCAATAAATTCTTGGGTCAAATGGTAACATGCCTACTCAGTTTCAGGCTCCCAGGATAAATTCTGATGGGTTATTTAATTATTTTATGATCGCAACATGGCAAAAAATGGTGTCCCAAAACGTTTCAAATTTTCAAATTATAAGGACAACCCATTTCTTATTTTGGTTAAAAACCTATATAGCTCCATTTTCATAAAAAAATAAGGTCATCTGATACATTATTTTAGTGTACTTCTTATTTTGGTTAAAAACCTATATAGCTCCATTTTCATAAAAAAATAAGGTCATTTGATACATTATTTTAATGTACTTTTGTTGCGGTGAACACATCCCAAGAGCCAGTTTACAAAGGAGGTACTTGATTCTTGATGGTTGGCTGAAGTTTGAGAAAATGGGTTTTCTCTAAATAATTTATTATGGCCGCTCGCAAAAAATCTCGGCTCCAAGGGTCACCGTTTGTGCACAGTGAAATTTCTTTGTTTGGGAGGTGTAATTAAAATTTGCATTTTTTCTAAAGTTACAAATACTTATGTTTAAAATATTTTTGAATATTTTAAACATTATGTAAATATGAAAAATGCATTTAGAGAAATTAAAAAGTGCATTTCAAATGTTTATAAAAAAAGCAAGTTTAATTCTTGTTTGTGATTGGCTGAAAAGCGGCATGCATGACTTCAGATGGCTTCACGAAGAACTCATCTCCCATTGTTGGTTTCAAGTCTCTCTTCCATTTTAAATCAGCAATGAGTGATGGCTGCTATGTCTCCCCACCCATCACCACTTGGTGGCTCTTCTTTCCAAAGCAATGAGCGATACACGTGAATAGTAAAAAGTGCATTTTCAAATGTTTTTGTGCAAAAGAAAGTTTAATTTTTGTTTCTCATTGGTTGAAGCAAATTCTCACAGATGCACGACAACAGTAATTTCATCTCCATCGCTCATCGCCAGTTCTACATAAAAATGGAGGAGGCAATCAATGATGGTCAAGTTTGAGTGATGACTATAGGCAAACAAAAAGCGAAAATATAAAATATTTTTATTGAAATAGGAATAATTCTTGTTTATTATTGGCTGCAAAGAAACTTTTAAAAAACTCATTCATTTCACAGTAGAGGTAATATCAACGGTCTTTGTTTTGGGTGAGAGAAGTGAAAGCACATCAATGATGGTTTTCCTCCCTCCGATGGATTTCATTTGGAGGCATGTTGCATTCTTTGAAGTGGAAATTATTTGCAGAAAGCAAAAGGAGTTAAAATGCAAGATGGAAAAACATTTTTAACTGCCTGCATGAATGGGTTTTGACCCAAAGTTAATATTTTTCACTTACACAGTGAAATAAAGCCAGTAAGTGAGTTTTTATGGTAGGGTAAAATGTTTGCATGGTTTTTTTTCACGGGTAGATGAATTTAATGATGAAGAATGAAGGAAAACTATAAGAGAAAAATATAGAGGCAGTGGTTTATTATGAAGAGAGAAGAGAGATTCTTTTCCAGATATTTTCTTGTTGCTGATCAACGGAGGATGAAATTGCCATGTGTCTTCTACCGGTTGATTTTAGGGCTTCTCATGTTTCTTCTTATTTTGATTCTTCTCTCTTTGTAAGGGGTTTTGATTCTTTGTATGGGGTTGGGTAGATAGAGAAATGCTAGAATTGAGTCATTAGCTGAGTTTGTAAACTGTAATTGTTGATTTCATGAGTAAATATCAGCCAGTTTGTGCAAGTAAATCACAAATGTCATCAAATTATCTCCATCTTTGTACATTTTAAATCATTTGAATTCAATAATACAAAGTATGTTTGAGTTTATCATCTCAGTTTCCCTGGGAATGTTTTATTTGTTCATGGGTCTATTTTAAATAAATGGTTAAATTCTTTTGAGCAAATAATTATGGTTTCGGGTGCACAAGCTGGATTTGATAAGGATAATTTGATTGAAAAGAAGAGTGGATCTGTTGGTGTAATGCATTAACAGTTTGAATCCATTGGCTGAAGTTAGTTTGTTGATGAATTCATAATTTTGTATTTGACTCCATGGCCCAAAAGTAGGCACTGATCTGTTATTTAGCTTGATGCATTCTCAGAAACATTTTAAATTTAAAATCATTTTAAATCCTTGTTGTTCGGTTGAGATTTAATATTCTATTATGTCTCCCAATTGCTGAGTGAGTGTTGATTTACCGAGAATTTAATCAGATTTGAGGTTGTCAGTGCTTTCTTTGGTATAATTGAATTGAGAACTATCTGCTATAAAAACAATGTCTGTATATGATTGAATTGATTTTTTAGGCATTGTAAAGGTTGACCCACCTTGGTCCTGTAGAGCCAAAAGTGTAGACAATTTCATTCTTCGACTGAATCTTGTCAGTTGGCCAAATCCATCTTTGAGTCTGAACATAAGGAATTGGCTAGTCTTTAGGATTCATTTGATATGTTGATTTGGAACACCAACAAAATGGCGACTCTACTAGGGAGAAATTTGAATCTCCAAGTGCGGACTGATAATTCACAGAGTCAAGTCATTTGCTAATCTAAACATTCGGTTCAAATATTGAAGGAATTCGAACTTGGAGAAGAAGTTGTTGCAGTGAACCTGCAATTTTTATAATCTGTGGTGCTCTATTGGTGGAAGTTTCAACTTAGAAATAAATTTATTTGTGAAAGTGCTTCATATTACTTGAAGCTCAGTCCTCTATGAAGAGAGGTGGCGACTTTGTCAAAATAACTTGTGAAGATGTGAAGAAAAGTTCCCAGATCTATAATATTTCCAATCGGGAAAAAAATTTGCAACAATTGCAACATTTCCAAGTATTCTTCACTTTTGGTTTTCAAGAAACTTTTGTATGAAAACCATATTTGAAAGTCTTGAAAATAAATTTGGTTCCCTATTATGTGAATTAGTATTAACAAAGGGAAAAGACAGTAAATTTGAGTTTGCATACTTTCATTTGTTGGACCTATTGTATCAAATGCAATTGTTGTCCCATTGAAAGATTTTGTCTAGTGTCCACATATTTTCTAATATGAATGGTTAGAATGAATTTGTATATCTTAGGGTTTTCCTTCAATTTGCATTATCATATGTTCAAGCCCAGGTTACCACCATGTTAGCAACCACCCTTGTGATCCTTCATTTGGTCATGGCTATGATTATGCACAATTGGTTAAACCCCAATTTGCAAATATCTATGGATCACCAAGCTAAAATAACCATACCAATAGACACCTTAATACAACTTGTCAAGAGGCTTCAAAAATCTAATAATCCTCAAACATTTGATACTGCAAAGTGCATGAACCCAAGAGTGCACAAGCCTAAGATAAGGCCAGAATGGAAAGTTTTGTTTGAAAAGGGAATTAAAGAGATGGGCAAAAGGCACCAGATGTTTTCAAAGGCCCAACTAAATGATAATCACACTATATCTACTTGCCAAATTACTACACCTTTAGTCAATTCCTTTGATCCATTGTATGAACAATTAGATTTGTCATGGGTTGATTACAAGGTTGAAAGCATGCCAAATAAAGTCTATAAACAGATGCCTAGATTTGATGGATACAATGTATGTGAAGGAGATGCACATGTCCAAAGTTTTTCTAGCTTCATGGAGAAATATTCATTCAGAGATCAAGATATGTGGATGATATTTTTTGTTAGATCTCTTGAAACAAGAGCTAGGGAGTGGTACTTAAGTTTTCCTGAGAAGACTTTTCCTTGTTGGGATAAACTAGTGGATGTTTATAGAGAAGAATTCACAAGAGAACCTTTTGACCTTGTCACAAGGTTGAAGGAGATTAAAAGAAAAGATGAAGAGTCAAGCATTGATTGCAGTCACAGATTTGTTGTTGCTCTTTCATTAGTCCCTGAAAATTTCAATCCTAGTACTCCAGATTGCATTCATATGTATTTTGAAGCTTTTGAGGAAGGATCTAGTGCATTGTTAAAAGATTTTAGAATATCAAGTATGCAGATGGCTTACACGTTTTTAGATAATTTGGACAAAAAAATGAATGAATATGTGTAAAGTCTGGTGTCTTCAATTGTGGGTAAACATGTTGATGAAATCAACAACTGTGTGAATACAAATGATAAAATGTCTTCAGTTTTAAATATAGAAAAATGCATGCTTGAGAAGGTAGAAGTTAAGAGTGATGCAATGTTTACCATTGATGTTCATAATGGTGAAAATGTTTGTGTCTATCCTCAAGAGGATATAAGTGACAAACTCAATGATGACACCCAGTCTAATGATGAAATGAATAAAGATGTAGATGGTTGCGATGACAACCCATAAATAAGAAAGAATGAACAAATAGACAACTCTTTCTCTTTTATGAATTGTGACCATGCTCTTGACAAAGTTGTTGATGATTCATTTTCTTATGATTGGGGAAATCCAGTTTATGATCGGTCCATTGAATTTTCAAAGTTTGATGATGATGACACCATGATATATCCTGATTTTCAATTTTATAATGCATGCAATTCTAGTGATGGTCAAAGAGATGAAGTGGTTGAGAAAATTGATCAGAACAATGATCTATTGAGTAGTGAACAAATTTAAATTCTATTGACCACTGAACATGAGAAATGTGCACATGAGAATAATCCTCAATTGTTGTGTGCTACCCATATTGATTTTGACAATGATAATAATCTTCACTGTGTAAGGTATGATGCATGTATTTTTTATTCTCCTTCCAATTATGAACCAGCTAATCAACATGATGATGATGTGGATGAAGAAAAACAACAATTTGACTGTAAGGATGCATTGTATGATGAGTATGAAAGTATGGATACTGATGTAGGTTTAGAAATTTGTTTTGATGAATTATAAACAATAGATGACCATGAGGTTTGTGTATCTAATGAGCCTAGTCATGGTTCTTTTCATGTGGATGTGGATGTTGATTTCAAGGTAAAATTAGGTTATTTTTTTGAACCAGAATTACTTATTTTTTAGCAAGCTTGGGATGATGAAGATCTCGATATGTTATGTTCAGAGGATAACAAGGTGAGTGAAGATGAAGACAAGTCATAGATCTTTGATGATTCTTTACATCAACATGATGAAGGACAGTCAAAGAGTATGCCAATGTATGAGTGTATCTCTTTACATACACTCAGAGATAGTTTGCATGATGTGCAAGATTGTTTGGTAAGTTCTTGTGATAGTTTTACCTTTGATATGCAAACTAGTAATCAGATTGAGCTTAATAGTACCAGCCATGTGGTAGAATGTGAGTGCTACTTTTGTCAGTTGTGAGAAGTTTTCACAAAATGTGGCAATGTGCAAAAAACTGAAGAATGTTGTTTTCAGCTTGAGGATGATTTATGTGATGAATATGATAAATTGTTGCCACATGATAGTCAACATTTTGAGAGTGTGTCTAACTTTTAGATGCATAGTGGCTATGATAATGTTTTTGATTGAGGAAAAAACAGGTTTTGAAGGGACCCAAAACCCTTTACAATCAACTTGACTATAATATTGTTGATAGTATTGTACATGATGAGTTGTTGGGAGAGGCCAACATGCTTAATCAAACAAATTATAGTGACATTTTTATATTGGATTCGGTAAACTGTGATGAGACGTTGTTTCCATGTGGTCTTGATCACTATCTTCAAATGCTACCACTTGATACAAAATCAGAAAATAAAGAAAGTGACAGTGATTTGGCTGCCATATGATAACCAGGCTAAGTAGGGAGCAAGTTTCCACTTGCACAATGACACCTTGACACTTGTTTTTTGCAAAAATGTAGTTACTCATATTGTGGTGTGACAGGGGCAAGCATGGGTTGAGGGATATCATCTCCTTCAATAGGTTGGTGTTTGACAGAGGTAAATATTGACTCCCCTTTTCATTTGGTGGCTTGGGGTCACCAAGTGAATTTAAAAAAAAAAGGTTGAATAAGGAAGCAGTTTGAGAGCACCCAATGGACTCAACATTTGGTCTACTCTCCAAAGATCTATATTCTTGTTATGCCCACAGGGGGCATACATCCTCAGTCAGAGCCACTGGTGGCACTCTCAAATTTTGCAAATTTGAAGTGCCCATATTGAAAATTTTGCCTTTGCACACTCAGAAGTGCACCTGAAAAATCCGTCTGAGTGACCTACTTTGGAGGCTCATATTTTGGAGTGTATTGATTTTCATGCAAAATCCCTTGGTGGATTCACTTATGTGACATATGTGAACATGTATGTCAGCTTTTAGCTTCCTATGATGAGTTTTGACAGTGTTTTGAAGAGTGAAGCTTGAGGGTTCTTGCACTGTTTTGTTGTTTCAGAACTTTCAGTTATGCGAAGTGGCCTCCTGTTTGGGTGAATATTTCACAATTGCATGATTGTCACAACAAAGGGATTGTCGCTCTCCATTCTCCCCACATTCATATGCTCCCATGTCAGTTTTCAAAGCCTCATGATCTGATGTTCTATTTTTTCAAGATCAAAAGAAAATGTAGTTTGTTCAATTTTACATATGCATTTTTGACAGTGTTTCAAGGAGGTCAAGTTTGACCCTTAATATTTGGTGAAGAATAATGATTCAAGCAAAACTCTCTTGCACACGTACTCAAAGTATCTAAATGATATTATTTTTCCAGTGGAAGCCCCTCAGAAGTTGTTTTGATATTTTTTCAAAGTGGTGACTTTGAGCGCCTTGATTGGTTTTTGACAAGTGAAATTGCAGAAAAAGTCCAAGTAGGCAACTTTGGTATTTAATATCTTTCACCTTAGGAATAATTATTCCATTCTATTTATTGTAATGAATTCTTGGGTCAAATGGTAACATGCCTATTCAGTTTCAGGCTCCCAAGATAAGTTTTGGTGGGTTATTTAATCATTTTCTGATTGCAACATGGCCAAAAATGGTGTCCCAAAAAGTTTCAAATTTTCAAATTCGAAGGACAACCCATTTCTTATTTTTGTCAATAACCTATACAACTCCATTTTCATCAAAAAAGAAGGTCATTTGATACATTATTTTAATGTACTTCTATTGCGGTGAATACGTCCTGGGAGCTAGTTTACAAAAGAGGTACTTGATTCTTGATGGCTGGGAGAAGTTTGATAAAATGAGTTTTCTCTAAATAATTTATTATGGCCGCACACAAAAAATCTCGGCTCCAGGGGTCACCGTTTGTGCGTAGTGAAATTTCTCTGTTTAGATCGCACGCATAACTAAAATTTGCATTTTTTCTAAAGTTACAAATACTTATGTTTAAAATATTTTGAATATTTTAAACATTGTGTAAATATGAAAAATTCATTTAGATAAATTATAAAGTGCATTTCAAATGTTTATAAGAAAAGCAAGTTTAATTCTTGCTTGTGATTGGCTGAAAACTTCACACCTTCACGAGAACTCATCGCCCATGGTTGGTTTCAAGTCTCTCTTCCATTTAAAATCAGCGATGAGTGATGGCTGCTATGTCTCATCACTCATCACTAGTTGGTGGCTCTTCTCTCCAAAGCAATGAGTGATGGAATCTTGATGGTTTTTATTTAATACACATGAACAGTAAAAAGTACATTTTCAAATGTTTTTGTGCAAAAGAAAGTTTAATTTTTGTTTCTTATTGGTTGAAGAAAATTATCACGGATGCACGACAATACTAATTTCATCTCCATCACTCATTTCAAGTTCTACATAAAAATGGAGGAGGCAATGAGTGATGGTCAAGTTTGAGCGATGGCTCAGGCAAATAAAAGGGGAAAATATAAAAATATTTTCAAATGTTTTTATTGAAACATGAATAATTCTTGTTTCTTATTGGCTACAAAGAAAATTTTAAAAACTCATTCATTTCATGGCAGAGGTAATATCGCTAGTCTCTATTTTGGGTGGGAGAAGTGAAAGCACATCAGCAATGGTTTTCTCCCTTTGATGGATTTCATTTGGAGGCACGTGAGAAGTCTAAAGGGAAAATTTTGATATTTTATTTAGATTAAAGGGAAACTTCAGCCATTCGCACAGTGCATTCTTTGAAGTGGAAATTATTTGTATAAAGCAAAAGGAGTTAAAATGCAAGATGGAAAAACATTTTTAACTGCCTGCGTGAATGGGTTTTGACCCAAAGTTAATATTTTTCACTTGCATAGTGAAATAAAGCCAGTAAGTGAGTTCTTACAGCAGGGTAAAATGTTTGCACAATTTTTTTTCACAGGCAAATGAATTTAATGTTGAAGAATGAAGGAAAAATATAAGGGAAAAAATATAGAGGTAGTGGTTTATTATGAAGAGAGAAGAGAGATTCTTTTCTAGATATTTTCTTGTTGCTGATCAATGGAGGATAAAATTTTCATGTGTCTTCTACCAGTTAATTTTAGGGCTTCTAATGTTTCTACTTATTTTGATTCTTCTCTCTTTGTAAGGGGTTTTGATTCTTTGTATGGGGTTGGGTAGATAGAGAAATGCTAGAATTGAGTCATTAACTGAGTCTGTAACCTATAATTTCTGATTTCATGAGTAAATATCAACTAGTTTGTGCAAGTAAATCACAAATGTCATCAAATTGTCTCCATTTCTGTACATTTTAAATTATTTGAATTCAATAATACAAAGTATGTTTGAGTTTATCATCTCAGTTTCCCTGGGAATGTTTTATTTGTTCATGGATCTATTTTAAATAAATGGTTAAATTCCTTTGAGCGGATAATTGTGGTTTCGGGTGTACAGGTTGGATTTGATAAGGAGAATTTGACTAACAAGAGGAGTGGATCTGTTGGTGTAATGCATTAACAGTTTGAATCTACTAGCTGAAGTTCGTTTGCTGATGAATTCATAATTTTGTATTTGACTCCATGGCCCAGAAGTAGGCACTGATCTGTTATTCAACTTGATGCATTCTTAGAATCATTTTAAATCCTTGTTGTTCGGTTGAGGTTTAATATTGTATTATGCCTCCCAATTGTTGAGTGAGTGTTGATTTACCGAGAATTTAGCTAGATTTGAGGCTGTCAGTGCTTTCTTTGGTATAATTGAATTGGGAATTAACTACTATAAAAAGCAATGTTTATTAATGATTGAATTGAGTTTTTAGGCATTGTAAAGGCTGGCCCAACCTGGTCCTGCAGAGCCGAAAGTGTAGGAGATTTCAGTCTTTGACTAGATCTTGTCAGTTGGCCAAATCCATCTTTGAGTCTGAACATAAGACATTGTCTAGAGTCTTTAGGATTCATTTGATATGTTGATTTGGAACACCAATATGCTCCAAAGTAAACAAACAAGCATAATGCATCATTCGGTCTGAGGTCTTCTGGAATATCCCTTATTGTCTTTGAAAACCTTAAGTTCAAAGTTGGGACTAACTCTTCTTCATCTTTTTGAATGTCCATGAATTTTTGTATCAATGAACTTGCATCAATTCTCTCACCAAACTATTCTATGAATGTTTCCATAAACTCATTCCATGAAGAGATAAAACATACTGGTAAATCTAAAAACCAATCTAGGGCATCTTCCTTTAGAGATTGAACAAAGAACTTCATAACAACATCTTCATGGCTTATCTCATAATCTCCCATCAAATCCATGAATTTTCGCAAATGTCTACATGTTGATTTTGAGCTTTGCCCTCTAAATTTTGGCAACTGTTCCCTAACTTCATTAGGAACAGGGTTTGGGAAACCTTGAATACCACTAAAATTTAATGGTATGTATCTTCTCACAGAGAAAGGCCTTTTTTGAGGACTTAGTTGGAGTTGATATAAATTTTTCATTATGACACTTGAGCATAGATTGCCAATTCATAGAAAAATATTCTTTCAATGAAAACCTAATCCCCTCTTAACCATTGTCTTACAATTGTGATAAACTCAACAAGACCCTAATCCTCTCAACATAATCCTTATCTCTCCAATGTTTGATCAATGCTTATTATTACACAACACATGAAATATACATGCCCTCTTTTGATTGCACAAAATTTATAGGTCTAAAAAGACCACATAAACTTTTATACCAATGTGCAATCATGAAACAATAACCATTTATTTAACACCATGCACCTTTCACTAACATGCATGCATTATGCCTCTATCATTTGAAAAATGCAGCTATATTTGCACAGAGACATGATTTATTTTAATTCCCTCTTAACCAAAATAAACTCACCTAACATGGGAATCACTTGACTTCACAAAGGGTTTCCAAAAAACTCCTTCATATGAAAAATTTCCCTCATGAATACTAAACAAAGGAAAACTAAATACTTAGAAAATATTGCAGACACCTCTTCCACAATTTCAACAAGTTCATCAATAGAGTCGCCACCTCTCTTAAGAGGATAAAATATTCAATAATTGGAAGATCTTCAATGATTAGGTTTATTTATGAGTTCTTTTGACCAACAAAGCACCATATATTGTGAAACTTTCAAGTATGCTACAACAATTTCTTTCTCCAGGTGTGAAGTCCTTCAATATCTGAACCAAATCTTCAAATGAAGAAACTTATTGACTCTTTCCAAATTGATAATACTAGAGCTATCCCTATTAGAGTTTCCAACCTGTTGGTTCCCAAATCTACATACCATTGAACCCTAAAGATGTGTCATGTCTTATGCCTAGATTCAAAGAGAGATTTGGCCAACGAACTAGAGAATGATCTCAGCATTTTCTCCCCTAAACTTTAGGCTCTACAAAACCTAGGTGGGTTTCCCTATATGGTGTTTAATATGGATATAAAATAAGTTTCTATTGCAACACCTAGTAGATAAAATTCATACAAATAACAAGGGTTTATGTATTTGCAAAATGGAAGGCACTATCCTTGTCTTTAAAACATAGGTATGAAGTATGCAAATAATTAGGAATAAATATTATAGAAAGTAAATCTTGGTTTCAGATTTGAAGTGTGTTTTTGAGTTTGAAGGAAAGTCATTCAAAATAAATTGGTGCCTATCTAGGGCTACAAAGTCACAATGCATGTACACATCCTTCATCACATTCTAAACATATCTTGATGATCACTCAACCACTAACACCTTATGCTAATGAGATCAACTAATAACTAACAATACAAATTCTACTTAACCATCCAACCTCCAACAAAATATTCTCATTATTTTAATTGAAAGAATTTGCATTGCTCCTTGAGAAAAAACTAACCCTAAAAATAATCCAGATGTAGAAAATGTGCATGGAAAATTTTACAAACCTTGATTGTATTACAAAAGGAAATACTTCATTATAGACTGGAGACAAGATACATATAGATTATGCAAAAGCATGTATTCATTTATGTTGTAATCAAGATATACAATGCAACTATAGAAGCATTTGCACAACATGAGTCTCTAGTTTCGTGCACAAAAATAATAGCCTACCCCTCACAACTTCTTCAAAATGCTAGAACCTTAAAGAATGAGACAAAAATTATATTTTAAAGAAGATAAGAAATAACAGATTGAATATCAATCTGACACATATCACAAACTCAACCTTCAGATCTGCAACAAATTTCCCCTTTACACATTATTTTCCCTCTTATTTTTTCTTCATTCCTTACAACCAAAGTTTGTATCCTCTTGCATTTGAAAATACTGTTCAATATTTTTACTTGTTTGTAAAAATTCATTTACTAGATCCAATTTCATCTATAAGTGAAATTTTTTTACTTTTGGGTCAAAACCCACCTACCCAATTGTCATTTTACTCTACAAGTGAAATCATTTTTACCAGTATGCAAATATTTTAATTATACATCTTAGCTTTCTAGAGGTTTCATTTCACTTTGCATTTGGTTTGACATCTTGTCAAACAGTTGGTGTGCAATCCACCATTTTGTGCATTTTGTTTACAATGATCTTGTTCCTACATGCTGCATCTTAGATATTTCATTTTAAAAAATGCTATACACATTACCAGAGTAGACATGCTTATTGCAAAGCACGTGACATTTCTTAAGCACTTTATTGATACCAGATGCTTTAAAACATGTATGGGTATGAGAAATTGTTGCAGGTCATTTTCCTTATGTCTGAGCTTTCAAAAACCATTTCAACAATGAAAATAATGTCACCCAATCATTATAACAGCTTCAGGAAATAAGTGGGAGGTAAAAGCAACATATTGCAACTCAAAAATGTTGGGAATTTATGCCTCAACGTTTCTGGCCTTTCCCTTGAAGTCTTGGCATTTTCCTTCATGTTCTGGCCTTTACCGTGGCGGTCTAGCTTGGTCTTGGCAGTTCCTGTCTGGAAGTTACCGTCTTACCGCACGCGGTGAGTTCACTCACCACGATATCATGGTAAGGCCGCATGTGGCTATCCTGGAGGTTACCACCATACCACAGGAGGTGGGTCCACTCACCGTGGTAGTGTGGTGAGACCGCCTGCGATCGGGTCTGGCGATTACCGTTGTACCGTGGCCAGTCAAGTGACTAACAGCAGTGGCTGGGGTAAGAACGCAAACAACATGGTGATCGATTACCGCTATACCACGACCAGTCAAGTGACTGACCGTTGTGGCCACGGTAAGACTGCCAATGGCCTGGCTGGTGGTTACCATTGTACCGCAGTCAGTCAAGTGACTGACAGTGGTGGCCGTGGTAAGATCGTCAGTGGCCTGGCTGATAGTTATCGCCATACCGCGGCCAGTGAGATGGCTGACCGCAGTGGCCGTTGTAAGACCGCCAATGGTTTGCTAAGGCATTTACCGCCATACTACGAGGTGTGTTGGACAGGGCTACAATAGCACAGTAGGAAGGCGAGATGAAGCATGGTGAAGGCTCGAATGAGCTCAGGGCAGAGTTTGACTGAGTTGGACTTGGTGTCAGGGGCAGAGCAAAATGAAGTCTTGGGTGAGCTTAGGTGAGCTCACCGCCATACCGCGGTAGGTAATGTTGAGCTCGGCAGTAACACGGTAAGAGCTCAGTTGAGCTCGGAGCTTGGTTGACCGAGCTAGACCGATTATGTCAGAGCGATCGATGAATGTGAAGGTGACATGTGGCAGGTTGGTAGCATCTGATTGATTGAAGACGAAAGAAGGATTGGTAGTTATTGCAAGCCATGGAATTTGAACCCAAATAAGGTGATGGATTTATTGTCTGGGTGGCTCGATGCAATTTGTGCAGATCGGATGCATGCTTGGTTGTTCGGTGCATGAACCTGAGGGTCAGCGTTTGGTTGGGACATTGAGTGCAATGTATGGCTTGATCAAAGATATAAATTATGATAAAAACCAAAAAGGTGGTTGATAGGAAGAGAGTCATTGACATAGAAAGAGACGTAGAGTGTGTTTGAGCAGTATGCTAAGGCATTGTAACTGCGAACACTTTGTCTCTCGGATCTGATCAATGTGAACCTATTGTGAGGCCTTGGGGCTGTGCTGGCCAAGAGGCTGGCTGTGACAATCTGTTATGAGGAGCTGAAGGGAATCTATGTAGTAATGACATATGGATGTCATTGGAATTACATGAAGGTTCTGGTTTTGTTACCTACTGTATTCTCCTATTGGACAAGATGTAACACTCCTAGAAGAGCATAGCTTCTTTTTTTTTGTATTGTAATCCTTTTATTGAATAATACAATCTGAGCTGAATGTTTTGGAGGTGGGGTTTTTTACCCGAAAGGGTTTTCCCCACGTATATCTGTGTGTTCATAGTTTTGTCTTTCATGGTTATCTGTTTATGTTGAATTTGTCTTTTGTTTGCATTCACTTCTCTCAGACGATTAATGGGGGATCAACTGTGCCTGTTTCTGCTTTATGGCATAGTTGGTTGTTTCTTTGCTATGATTTTGAATTGAAATCACTAAGAAACTGCTATCTTAGATGCATAACTTGATGACATAATCGAATCCGTATCCCCAACAAGTGGTATCAGAGCTAGTAGCTTGTTGCTCATGATACCAACAAGTGGTATCAGAGCATGTCTAAGGGAGGTCAAGGCTTGATGATACCAACAAGTGGTATCAAAGTCTTCTCCTGGTTGCTAAAGTTCTAGGTTTTCTCCTGTGAAGATTTCTTAGTCTGGCAAGCTCAAGGAAGTCTAGAGAAATCGGTTGGTGATTGATCCTTCGATGAGTGGAAGTGTGTGCTTCATTGATTCAACACAAGGTTTTGAAAGACATTGGAGATGACTGGAGTTGGTCATGTTGTTGCAATGTGATCTGAAGCTCCTAGTTGGTAACAAAGTTTCTGATGCAATGGGCATGAGGTGTTTTCATGGTTGAGTTGCAACGAAGTGTGGTGTTCATACTGGGTGTCTGTGTGAGAGGCTCCCTAGCGGTATGGACTTGCTTGTGTTGTTGATCAGCTATGGAAATGGTGTGCTTGTGCTAGGTGTTTTTGACTTAGCACTGAAGGCAGTTTCTCTGGTGCTGTAATTGCATGGAGGCTATGAAGTGACCTTGGTTGTTTGCAACTTCTGGATAGCCTGGATAGCCTAGCTCTCTCGTTTACTTGTGCATGACTGTGGTCTTGGAACTGGTCTGAAATGGACCTGTTGTTCCTGTGTGCCTCTGTCTTGCACTTGCATGGTTTCACATTCATATCTTTGGCTCTGGAGGTTTTGTGTAGATTTTCCTAAAAATTCTATGACGCATATTCATGTTTCTTTTCATTGTTTTGGTTAACTGTGATGGTTGTGTGTAGACTCCTAAGTCGTCCAGATGAGCAGTGAATATGGAGATGTGTGGGTGTTTTTATAAACACTGTGGTTTTGCAGGTTTTACACGGTCAAGGAAAACTTGTGTTGTGTGGAGCTGTTGTCTGCTATTTTCCAGATCCTAGTTTGGGGTGTGACTGGATGAGATAGCTGCAGTTCGATTGGACTTGAGGAGGGTTTCTTCTCTACATGAGAATGTTGGTATGTGTTTTGTTTTCATTCAACATTTCTTGTGGTGTAGCTTGTGGGCTTCCTAGACTATGGTGCTTGTGATGTGGACGTTTTTTGGCAAGTTAGATCTGTTTTTGATCTAGTATTTGAGTCATGGTTGTCTACATGGCCGTTCTCTTTGAGATCTCAGTTTTGTAGTTTGCCAGTGTGATGATAGATTTGTAGTTGTTGAAGTGGTTCTCCGAGTTGTGTGGCTGATGGATTAGCTACCCATTGAGTGCAGTTAGACAACTCGGGAGTGGACTATCTATATCCACATGATTGCTTCTATGTTGTTGCAGATCTATTAGCTAACCTTGTCTATAGTCACTTGTGCATTAGCGTGGCTATTTTGAGATGAGAGGAGGAATGGCATTTGAGTACTTGAATAGTCAGTGATGGGGATCTGAAGCATGTGAATCACGATGTCATGGAGAGTTGGGTACACTAGCATAGTGTAAGCTTTTGACAGTGATGGGGTGATCGGTCATGGTGCTTGGAAAGCTCAGTGTGACAGTTCAGTGAGAGCTTTAGCAGTGACTATGGATTCATCACTTGGTGGTGAATGATCTTCTTTGGTGTTGTAGATGCTTCTTGAGTACTCTTAGATCCTGTTGCTGCAGAAGAGCTCTTTCGCATTTGCATGGTCACTATTTGAAGATGTGCAACATCTTGGAGCCATGAAGGACCTTGGTAGTCTTTGGCTGAGATGCTGGTGGTGCTTGACAGGTGATGTTGGTTTAGAGTTTTTTTTTTTTTATGTCATGTATACTCTTGCATGTGCATTAGAGTTTTGCAATGTTGCTTTTCTCTTGAGATCATGGATAGTTCACTTGAAGCATGGTATCTCCTATGGGGATGTGTAGATCATGGTGTCATGATAAGTTCCTAGGTTTGGAGCTTTGACAATGGTCTAGGGTTTCTCTTTGGTTTGAGTACATTGGTCATATGAAGGAGCACTTCATGTTTATTGTAGTGATGCAGTTTGGAGTTAGCATAAGATGACAAGTATTGGTACTCATGGATGCATGGAGAATAAGGTGAGGCTGAAATTCTTTTGAGAATGTTGTTGTTACAGCTGAAAGTCTGAGAAGCCTGCACCTTGGGTGAATGTGAACTCAATAGAGACCTTGAAGGAGAATGCTCTTGGGTAAGTCACTTTGGCTTGTATCTCTTGGATGAGCATGTTTCTCTTTTCTTCTTTGTCTGCTTGGCAATGGTGTTCCTGTGAAAGGTATCTTCCCATTATACTTTTCATTTGTTTTATGCTTTATCTTTCATGGATATGAATCTTGAGTTGTTTTGAGATTCTGGAGGATTCATAATGGAAGATGGATAGCATTTTTTATCTCCTTGTGCTTTTGAGGACTAACAGGAGATGGTTATATGGGTAAGTCTGGTCTTCTTTGAGGTCCTTACATCCATGTTTTTGTTGGATGTTGTTAAGGATTTTCCCTTTGGGATGTGCAGAAGATCATACTTGACATAGCTGACATTTAGAAGGGTTTGTAGTAGGGCATGTTTTGATTTGTAGTTTCTCTCTAATCTAGTCTTGTTCTTCCTGTATGTTTTTTTGAATTTAGATGTGAGATTCTTGTGTGGAGTTGAGTGGTCACTGTTTTTGGTCATGTGTTGTCACTTGGGTGATGACACAAAGGTTCCTATGCTTCTTTCTTAGGTCAGATTTGGAGGACCTTGGAAGAACATTGGAAGGTGGTTTAGAGAAACGTTTCTTGCAGTAGGTGGTTGTAGGGTGTGCAGATCAGAGTGGGTGTTCCTTGGAAGTACATAATTAGTTTTCTTTGTGCATGGATTGGTGGACTTAGTATGCCTGGTTCATGTGTGATGGTGTTTTGTTTCCATTCATCTGGATAGTACCCTTGTAGTGGGAGTACTTGGATGTGTTTGGTCTTTTGACTGGTTGACATAGGGTGCTTGTTTGCTACTGAGATGGATGGTTTTATGATGGCATGAGTCTGTTGCTGGTTATCATACCTTTTGAGGTATGGGTGGTTCAATGTTTTAGTATGAGTTGTGGGTGATGGTTTTCAGTCGCATGGGTTTGATCAGTTGGATGGAAGGCAGTCAGTTTTTTGTTGCTATTCTAGCTGGTTGGTTTCTTGTTCTAGAGAATGGTTTTTGTGTTCGTGTGGTGCCTTGTTGGTTTTCTATTGTTGTTTTGGTGCCTTTTCCGCCTTGAGGATCAGATGTTTGTGCTCTAGAGATTGGTGCATTTTCACCTTGGCTTGTTCTTTTCCTGTGTTGGATGTTTGGAACTATAGCCTGAGATGGTGGACATCTTTGATGTTGTTGTAGGGGTTTTGGTTGGAGCATGGAAGCATGGTTTTGGTCCTTGTTCAGTTGTTTGGAGGAAGCCTGAAAGTCTTCAGAAAGTGGGAGATTGTTGGGAATTTATGCCTCAACATTTTTGGCATTTCCCTTGAAGTCTTGGCATTTTCCTTCATGTTCTAGCCTTTACCGTGGCGGTCTGGCTTGGTCTTGGTGGTTCCTGTTTGGCAGTTACTGCCTTACTCACTGCGGTAATGTAGTAAGGCCGCCAGTGGTTGTCCTTGCGGTTACCGCCATACCATAGGCGGTGGGTCCACTCACTGCGGTAGCACGGTGAGACCACCTATGGTCGGGTCTGGCGATTACCGTTGTACCACGGCCAGTCAAGTGATTGACCATGGTGGCCGCAGTAAGATTGCCAGCGGCCTAGCTGGTGATTATCGTTGTACTACGACCAGTCAAGTGACTGACCACGGTGGCCGCGGTAAGACCGCCAACGGCCTGGCTGGTGGTTACCGCTATACCGTGGCCAGTCAAGTGGCTAACCGCAGTGGCCACGATAAGACCACTAGTGACCTGGCTGGCAGTTACCACAATACTGTGGCTAGTGAGATGGCTGACTGCGGTGGCTGCAGTAAAACCGCCAGTGGTCTGCTAAGGTGTTTATTTCCATACTACGAGGCGTGTTGGACAGGGTTGCGGTAGCGTGGTAGGAAGGCGAGATGGTGCACGATGAAGGCTCGGATGAGCTCGAGGCAGAGTTTTACCGAGTTGGACTCGGTATTAGGGCAAAGCACGGTGAAGTCTTGGGTGAGCTCGGGTGAGCTCACCACCATACCGCGGTAGGTAATGTTGAGCTTGGCGGTAATGCGGTAAGAGCTCGGTTGATCGAGCTAGATCGATTCTGTCAGAGTGATCAGCAAATGTGAATTTTACACGTGGCAGGTTAGCAACATCTGATTGATCGAAGACCAAAGAAGGATTGGTAGTTATTGCAGGCCGTGGAATTTGAACCCAATTAAGGTGATGGATTTATTGCTTGGGTGGGTCAATGCAATCTATGTAGATCGGATGCGTGCTTGGCTATTTGATGCATGAACCTGAGGGTTAGCATTTGGTTGGGACATTGAATGTGATGTATGGCTCGGTCAGAGATATACATTATGATAAAAACCAAAAAGGTGGTTGATAGGAAGAGAGTCATTGACATAGAGAGAGATGTAGAGTGTGTTCGAGCAGTATGCTAAGGCATTGTAACTACGAACACTCTGTCTCTCGGATCTGATTAATGTGAACTTGCTGTGAGGCCTTGGGGCTATGTTGGCCAAGAGGCTGGCTATGACACTCTATTATGAGGAGCTAAAGGGAATCTATGAAGTAATGACATATGGATGTCATTGGAATTACATGAAGGTTCTAGTTTTGTTGCCTTCCTATATTCTCTTGTTGGACAAGATGTAGCACTCCTAGAAGAGCATACCTCTGTTGTTTTTTGTATTGTAATCCTTTTACTAAATAATACAATCTGAGCTGAATGTTTTGGAGGTGGGGTTTTTTACCCGAAAGGGTTTTCCCCACGTATATATGTGTGTTCATAGTTTTGTCTTTCATGGTTATTTGTTTATGTTGAATGTGTCTTTTGTTTGCATTCACTTCTCTCAGAGGACTAATGGGGGATCAATTGTGCCTATTTTCGCTTTATGGCATAGTTGGTTGTGTCTTTGCTATGATTTTGAATTGAAATCACTAAGGCACTATTGTCTTAGATGCATATCTTGATGACAGAACCGAATCCGTATCCCCAACAAAAAATAGCTCTAAAAATTAGCCACAAGCACTAGCTCATGAAAACACTTCATTCCAGTAGTTCAAAAGAATATCGCAAGTTGAAAAAGAAGGCAACCAACTCCAAGAATGGTACCCAAGAAGTTGTAGGTTGTTTTGACGTTGCTGGCAGCAAAAAACTTGATAAAATGAATTTATGCTAAAAACTATTGTTGAGGCATTGGAAAGGCTCCAAGCAATTTTCTACAAGTTGAAACAATGTTTTCCAAGATTCATACACCCCCAATACCCCCTCAAAACATTTGCATGCCCACTCCCTTGCTTCTCGCACCCCACACACATCCTCTGACTACAAGATTTCCTTATGTGGGATGGTAGGGAAACACTTATGAGAGAAAAAGAAAACACTTTATAAAGTTTTAATAAAGTTGTCACTGAAATATTTAAAATTCATTAAAACATTTAAATACAACATATTAAAATATTAGAAAATAGTTAGTTTTCAATTTTTCCTACTCGCCAAACACTGAAAATTCATTACAAACAAACTAGAGCTCTTGGAGCCATTATTTTTTGAGAGTGGGCCTAATCAAGTCTCGCCCAACAAACCAAAATTGTGTACCTCCTTTGTAAACGAGTCTGTTGGAGGTGTTCACCACACCTAAAAGACATTAAAATAATGTATCATTTGACCTTGCATTTTGATGAAAATGGAAATGGAGACATTTGAGACTAAAATAGGAAATGGGTTGCTCTCTTTATTTTAAAATTTGTAACTTTTTGAAATGCCAAATCTAGCCCAATCGCAGTCACAAGCGCATTAAATGGCATATCAGAACTCATCCCAAAAGAACAAAACTGAATGGGAATACTACCATATGTACTAAAAAACTTTCTATCACATGGATTTTCATGAAGACCTTTGAGTTGAAAAATTTTAATCAACGAAGATAGGCTCCAAGGTAGATTTGGTAGGGAGTAGACCTAACCTCATTCATCAACTCAAAAATGCATAGACACTTCAAATTTGCAAAATTTGAAGGTGCCGCCACACCCCACATGATCTACAAATATGTGTTAATCCTAGAATATAATATCAACAATACTGTCAGTTGTTTCCCATTAGAAGCAATGACATTTTGATCAACAATAGGGCTCAAGGACGAAGTGACATCAAGCATCCTTTGCCCAACCAAGGCCCTAAAATATGGAGGTTGTTGATCTATATGATGGTAAGCTTCCCTATTGCAGAATTTACCACACCCCTACCCAAAGTGAGGTGGTAAATCCAAATAGTCAATTTTGAGGGCTAAATGAACCTCAATGTATAAATTTGTTGCATAAAATATAATGGAATTTGTTTGTTATATGAATAATGATCATGTGCAACAAGAAATTGAGGATAAATCAATGGGGCCATCCTAGGGAATAAGCACCTAGTCACTTGATACACCCTCACCTGAGATCTAATGGAATGCTTGGGAAAACATTATGTTTTGATAGTTTCTTTTGGCACTCTTACTTGGAATGTACTCAAAGGAACATCACCAAAAACCTATTCCCACATCCGGACAAGAACGAATGCTAAAGTATCACCATAATATACATGTAAACCCCTTACTGAATGTCTAATCCTAACTAAACTATCTAAAATTATCTCACAATTAGTTTTGTATACCCCAATGGTCAAAGTGTCATCTAAAATGAATATCAATCTATGAATCTCTAGATAAATATGTGTCCAAAGCACATCCATATTGGTGTTGCATAAAAATTAATTAAGTTCTAATTTAAATTTTCACATGGACATATACTCATAAAATATATGTACAATATATGAAAAAGTTGGATACATTTCATTTTAAAGGGCCATTACTTTTTCATAGTTACCTAAAATTTATATATTTTGTGATTAAGAAAATCCAAAAGATTTATGTCAAGCCACCTCCAAAGAAGTAAGAAAAATGGATAAAGAAGGATCAACCAACAACACTAATCTGTATAAATCCTATTCATTGTCCATGTTTAATTATTCTTCAAGTGTTTTAAATATTTATACTAATCAATTTCCTAGTCATGCACAAGGAATAATTTTGATGCACACACCACATGAACATATGATATTTATCTAGAAGATGATTTATTTGAAAACAATTATTTAGTTCAATGAAGAAAGAAATGGTTGTAAAAAGGGATGAGACATTTGAAATTGATATTTTATTCAAGAAGGTAAGAAATGAAGGAAGTAGTGTTGGAGTTAAGTTGAACAAGTGTCACCAAATGTTAACCTCAGGTGTGTTGGAATTGTTTTCATTGATGTCAAAGGGCAGTCATGATGGTCATTGATGTTTATGGACTACCACAAAAATATTGTTTGCAAAGTTGTAAAATTGCATAAAAAGTTGCATTGTTGTCATGAAAAGTTATCATGCTTTTGTAGAGACTGTTTCCAGAGGTTCATGGAGGAAACAAATAGCAAATCTGATATGGTTTTTTTGAGTGCATCTCAGATGTATGGTCCGCAGGTCCATGTGATAAAACTTAAGCTCAAAAATAAATTATTTTCTACTCTTTGGTTTGGCTAAGGTTTTTGCAGAAAAACCCTAAGGGTTTCAGTCATGGTGCTATTTAGTCTTTCTATTTTTGCATTGACTGGCTATCAACGGTATCAATTCACTTAAGTTACAACTTAATCCATCAATATCATTTGTTTTATTAGTCCCTTTGTCCTAGTGATTACTAGCTCAATGGAGTGTTTGAAGATTTTAGTTTTTCCTAAGTCCAATGCTTAATAATTTATTCGAGCTTGATCAACGATGATGATCATAGATTGAAGATCCAATAGTATCAACATATCCTCAAGAATTTTGGTGGGCTCGATATTTTTTATCATGGAAACATGAAATCATGCCATGTTTTTGGTGGGACCAAGTTCAATATTCTTTGCTTTTCTCTAGAAGATCAACGGTTCACGAAAAGGATGTTAGAGATCAACAGTTGTTGCAACATCATATTTTTGTTTCATTCTGAAACAATAGTATGTGTGACAGTGTGATATGGAACCACGTGTCCAACATGATAGATGACACATTTTTTGTATTTCACAAAAAGGTTGATGGATCCCAATGTTGACTATGCAAGATTGCAGAATGGTGATGCATGTCTAAGATGGCATCTACGAGATAGAATATTTTTTCTACTTCATGGAAGGAATGGTGGGTCCCTATGTTGGCTGTGTGAACATGAAATGTCAACGAATGTCCATGATGACGTAGCTCAAGTTAAGTCTACCCAAAGCAGTGTATTCGATCAATAGATCTATGACACATATTCAAAGGAGATTTGATCGAAGGGTCATGTTTTAAAGATAAATTATAGTGAACTAAGACCTTCTAATCATTGTGGTAAAGGAAGATCAAAGGAGAATATTCAAAGTGTACAAATGGCTATTTCCTGAAGATAAAATTTGACAGGAAGTTACAAATATGAAGCAGATTTGAATGTATTTTTGGAAAACCATAAAAGTGATAGTTTCAAGGGACTACAATTCAGTTAGGGTTTATGTGTGCCTATGAAAATAGTTACTGTCATGGTTAGAATGGTGGCTTGAGTGGTTGATGAATATAGAACTCTGACATATCATGTGTATAGTGGAGATAAAAATGAAGATTATGGGAATACATGGAGGTTACTGACTTAAAGGTGTTTCAGGTTGGTAGCAGAGAATATGGAAAAAGGAGAAAAGCTATCATTGAGATGTTTTAGGTAGTCACTATATTGTGAATTCTATGAGGTAAAAATTAGAAGAAGAGAGTCCAATATATGAATAGAAAAGCTACATTTCAAGTTGAAGAAGAACCAGTATCAACATATATGAACTTGTAATGTTGTAGAGGTTTGTGCCTTAGAAAGATTGAGTTGGTACTTAATTAGGTGTGCAGTGTACCTTGAGGCTGGTGCCTCAAAACATTGTCTTAGGTGTTTAGTGTACTTGGAGGTTGGTGCCTCAAAATATTGTCTTGGGTGTCAATGTACCTATAAGTTGGTGCTTACAAAACATATGTAATATCTTTTATTGTGAGATTGAATTAGGATAGTAGACCCCAGTAGCTATTATCATCGTGGTTTTTCCCACATTGGGTTTTCCATGTATATCTATTGCCTTCTTATGTGTGATATTTTCTATGATCTTATTTCTTGTCTTCTATTTTAAATTGGTAAAAATTTGCATAGATTTATTCACCCCCCTCTCAGTGTATTGGTGTTCTTTCAACAATTGGTATTAGAGCACGAGGTTCCTTGAAGAAATTTTAATCAACTTAAGGTAGATCTAGTTTCAAGAATACTATGGTTGGACAAGAAGTATCTTATTCAAACAAAGAACCATTATTTGATGGAATAAATTATTCTTTCTAGAAAATTAGAATGGAGACTTACTTGACTTCTCTTGGATTTGGTGTATGGAAATCTATTGTAGATGGATACACAACACCAACAACTCCTCCCACTAATTCTATTGCTAAGAAAGCATGTGAATACAATTTCAAAGCTAAAAATGCTCTTCTATGTGGTCTAACCAATACATATTAGTAAAATTTGTGCATTATAAAATACCAAAGATGTATGGGAGAAACTGTACACTATCTATGAGGGTGATGATAAAGTGAAACAAGCAAAAGTGGAGACTCATAGAGGAAAGTTTGAGACTCTTAAGATGAATGATGAAGAAAATATTGAAGCATACTTGCTCAGGGTAGATGAGGTTGTGAATGCAATCAAAGATCTTGGTGAGAACATAGAAGATAAGGTTGTTTTAAAAAATGTTTTGAAGTCTCTCCCACAACGGTTTGATTCTAAATTTTCTGCAATAGAAGAAGCTAAAGATCCATATAAGTTCTCTATGGATGAATTTTTTGGGTCTTTAATCACATATGAAATGAGAAATGAAAGTATAGGCTCAACAAAGAATGAAAAAAATTCAAGACTTCCAAATTCAAGAAGATTGAAGATGATTCATAACCTAATACTAGTTCAAATGAAGAAGAAGCAAACTTTTTCAAAAAATTGAAGAAGGGCTCTAGCAAATACAAAGGTAAGCTACCTTTTAAATGCTTTAACTGTGGTAAAATAGGTTATTATGCCTCAAAATATCCATTAAAATAAAATGAAAATGGAGACAACTCCAAATATAAAAAGAGAAACTATGGTAGAAGAAGAAGAGTCTTTATGTTGATAAAGAAATTAGTTCTTCGGATGATTATTCTTTTGCAAGTGAAGTAGGTGAAGTAGGTGAAACTACATTTATGGTTGAATAAATTAAAGAATGTGAAGATATGAAGAGGAAGAAGAAGGTGAGGTAGATTTTGAAGCTGAACTAGTCTCTACTTTAGAAGACTTAAGAGATGAAAGAAAACAAAATGAAAAGTACAAGTTAAGGATTGAAGAATCTGAGAAACTTATTGTTGATCTAAGACTGCAATTAGCATAATCAAAGAGAATAGAAGAGGTAACTAATTTTTATTTGAAGAAAGAAATAGAATAATGACAAAAGTTAGAGGCTGAAGTTGTCTCTTTAAGGAAGAAATTAGAGAAGATAAATTTTTAGTTAAATAGAAGCCTCAATCTTGGAATTTTTTTTTAAGTTCTTAATGAAATGATTGGTAGTCAAAAATTCATTTTCAACAAGTTTGTTGGTTTAGGATATGAGGAAGAAAAGAATTTAAAAGATGATGTCACTAAAAATAATGCAACCACTTCCAAGAAATCTAAAGGATCCATAAAGGAGAAGAAGACTAAAGATCACAGAAAAATGGATGGTGGATTCATCAAAGTACACAATCCAAAGAGGAGATTCAAAGGCCCACATGCAAGACAACCTAGGTTTAATTATGATTTTCATGTAATCAGTATGGACATAAAGCTATGATTATAGTATTAGACATTTTAAAAATGATAGATATAATTTTGGAAGAAAGAATCCTTTTGCTCCTTTAGTTGGTCTAAATAATGTTTTTTATAACTGTAAAAATTATGGACATATAGCCAAATTTTGTAGAAGGGTGTTTATAAATCCCCCTATAGGAATAATCACTATCACTGAGAGGGGGGGTGAATTAGTAATGCACAAAAACCAATAAATTAAACAATTTTTGAGATGTACAAACTTCAATGTAAACACACAAAAGTCACTATGACACAAGATTTATAAGTGGAAAACCCTAGAAAGGTAAAAACCACTTTGTGAGTTGGTTGGGTTTGAAGAACCAATCCAATCCTCACAATTTGTTCACCATTAGGTCTCACTAACAAAATTCTCACTGAATACAATATGCTTAGGAGCACCAACTCCAAATGAAGAACAAGAGCACCAACTCAAATGAAATACAAGATAAATA
This sequence comes from Sequoiadendron giganteum, assembly GCA_007115665.2. NCBI lineage: Eukaryota > Viridiplantae > Streptophyta > Pinopsida > Cupressales > Cupressaceae > Sequoiadendron > Sequoiadendron giganteum. The sequence continues at coordinate 322,538,335 of CM021109.1, read as the reverse complement.
TACAGAGTACTACTCTCTTTACAATATGCTTTAGATCATTAATTTCCCTTGTTTAACAAATAGACAATCAACACACAACCTTGCATACATGGATAATCACTTCTCTTACAAGAATCCCCTTATTTCAACAAATACAAATAAGGTTTAAACTAATATATATATATATATATATATATATATATATATATATATATATATATGGACAAAGAACTCACTAAATATCCTCACATAACTTGACTGTAGCCTTCTTTGAATGATCAAATAGATAATAAAAAATGACTCTTACACAACCATGTCTCTTGTCATGATGATCAAATTTAAACAAAGTTAGACTTCAATCATATGGACATTTGCACATTCTCTACACACACCTTGACTTCAAACCAAACTCCATATACCTGTGATCTCATTAAAATTATATTAATCTATGCAAAACAAATAAAAATCTTGAATATAGTCACAAACTCCATATAACCCCTTTTTATATATTGTTACTCATGTCTTTCTCTTTGAGTATCAACTTGAGAAAAACATAGTTTCAATGTCTTCAATACACACACATTACTAAAAAACTCGGTCAGAATGTTGGAATGCACTTATAGAAATAAATACTAATGCTACCTCAATACAGTTACAAAATTGTATGTAACTGAAACAAAGACAATGACATCCATACACTTGTCAATGTGAAGGCTTCAGGAAATAACCATTTTTCAACTTTAAATGAGGACCTTAGATCTTAGAAGCCCACCATTCCATCAATCAAATAATAACCATTGATCTTTCTTTGGGCGGTAAACAATGAATCTTCAACTTGTCAAGCCGGTTACACCAAGAAGTAGGGTTTGGTTGTCCATGAGTGTAAACCTTCAATGTTGTCACTTAAGTGACCTTTCATTGAATATACCAAGTCAACAATCAAATATAGCATAAAGTTAACTTTTCTTTGAAAGTCTTTACAAGGTATAAAACCTAGGTCTTAGGGTATAGTAAGGACTTGGTGTTTTAGATAAGATATAGGGATTTCAATAATCAAAACCCTAAATGAGATTTCCACCATATACTTTATCCTTTGCAAGACTCTAACACTAATAATAGGAATTTAAAGCAATACCAACCTTGTTGAAAGGTAGTAAATAAAAGACAACCCTAATTTATCATCATAAACACCAAGAAATTTGCAAATTTCTTAAGCACAAATGACAATGCTTAAAGATAATAATTCTTTACTCTCTACCCATTTCTCTACCTACTATGATTCTTTAGTCTTTTCCCTTCACAAATATGCTTTTATGCAAAAAATATTTCACTAAATACCTCTGAATCATCAACAATCACTTTGCAATGAAACAAACCTATCATAAATATGTCATCAAAGGACAAATACCATTGCAACTCTGTCATAAATAATTTTGAATCAATATCATGACATAAATAAACAAGTACCTTTGACACCAATACAAATACCACTACAACTCTATCATAAAGAATTTTGCATCAATACCATGAGATAAATGAAAAAGCATCAATGCCATGGAATGAATGAACAAGAATCAACATACCCTCTATCATCTTTAACATTTGTGACCAGCATCAAAACTAATGAAATATCAACTTTGAATCAACTTTGGCACCATTGACAAAGCACCTTTGACGTCTGCATCTTTGACAACAATTGACATCAATGAAAAAACTTGGCATCAATGACAAATCAAACCAACACCCCCTAAATAGGAGAAAAATAAATTTATTTCCTCAAGAAAAGATAGATCATCTCATGTTCATGCAAGTCAAAAGAAAGTATTTGCACCCATTTCACAAAAAAAAGAATTTGCAGAGTTTTGAGGAAAAACAGAAAAATCCAAAAAGATATTGGAGAGAGAAGAAGACTGAGATGAAGAATGAAGAATCAATGATAGTTCAAAAATATTTTCATACCAAAGGATAAGGCAATCCTTGGGTATTTGAAAACGATTTCTCTAGTCATATGATTGGAGATAAGAGAAAACTGACCAGTTTGGAGAAATGGAATGGTGACACAGTTAAGTTTAGTGATTTATTACTACTGCTAAGATAATTGGAAAAATTACACTCTACGTAGATGGTAAAACTAACACTCAAGATGTGTTTTATGTAGAAGGATTAAAACATAACTTTCTTAGTGTAAGCCAAATGTGTGACAGAGGATATAATTTTTTATTTCATGCTAGTGGATGTGAAATAAGGAATGCTATATTTGGTAGACTTGTTGATGAGGAAAGAAAAATAAGTAGTAATTTATACCATCTGAATGAGGTGAAAGGTGGAATATTTCTATCAAGACAAACTGATGAAAGTTGGTTATGGCACAAAAGGATGGGTCACATTAACTTTTACCATCTTGTGAAAGTCAACAAGAAGAATGTAGTCAAGCATATTTTATAAAGAATACCTTGAAGGGAAGCAAACTAGGATCAGATTCAAGACATAAGAATATTCAACTTCAAAGCCCTTGGAGTTGATACATATAGATCTATGTGGACCAACAAGAACTAAAAGCATTAATGGAGAAAGGTATTTCATGTTATTAATAGATGATTATTCAAGAATTACATGGGTAACTTTTCTTAAAGATAAATCTCAAGCTTTAGAAAGATTCCAAATTTTTAGGGCTATTGTTGAGAATGAGATTGGTTTAAGGGTCTAATAGAGGCGGAGAATCAAATTCTAATGAATTCAATAAGTATTATGAAAAACATGGAATTAGAAGACATTTCTTTGCAGTTAGAAAACCTCAACAAAATGGAGTTGTTGAGAGAAAGAACATAACTATTCAAGAAATGGATAGAACAATGTTGAATAAAGTCAAATTACCTAATAAATACAGGAAGGAAGCAATTCATATTGTTGTTTACATTCTCAACAGAGCGCGATTAAGAGAAAATCATGATAAGATTCCATATATATGAATTGTGGAAAGGTAGACCTGCATCTGTAAAATAATTCAAAATATTTGGAAGAAAAAATTTTATAAAAAGGGATGAAGACACTTTGAGTAAATTTGAGACAAGATCTGATGAAGGAATATTTTTAGGCTATTCAACTACAAGCAAAGCTTATAAGTGCTAAAATAAAAGATTATAGAAGATAGTTGAAAGTGTAAATGTTAGAGTGGATGAAGATTACTCTCAACTATTACACAAAGATGACATGTATTCAAAAGTCCCTGTTTATGAAGAAAAAGAAGAGTCACAAGAGGAAAGTGATGCTGATGAAGAAGAGAGACCAAATGCTACTCCAAAATATCCACCCAAATTTATCAAAAGAGATCATTCTGAGAAGCAAATTATTGGAAACAAAGCTAATGGTGTCATGACAAGAAGGAGGATTGCTCAAGAAGAACAGGTAAACTATTCTTTACTATCTCAAATAGAGCCTAAATCCTATGAAGAAGCTAGTAAGGATGAAATTTTGATTGAATCCATGAAAGAAGAAATTAGTCAAATAAAGAAAAATCAGACTTGGGAACTTGTTCCTAGGCTTGCTGATAAGAATGTCATTGGCTCAAAATGGGTGTTTAGAAATAAACTGAATGAAGATGGGTAGATAACCAAAAAAAATCTAGATTAGTCTACAAGGACTATGCTCAAGTTGAGGGTATATATTTTGATGAGACGTTTACACCTGTTTCTAGGTTTGAAGCAATTAGAATATTTCTTGCATATTCAATTTATAAAAAATTCAAAGTATACCAGATGGATGTAAAATTTGCATTTCTTAATGGTTATATGGATGAGGAGGTTTATATGGAGCAACCTAAAGGGTTTATTGTGACTGAAAATAAAGATTATGTATACAGATAGAAAAAGGCTCTGTATGGTTTAAAACAAACCCCTAGGGCTTGGTACTCCAAGTTAGACAAATATCTCCAACAACAAGGGTATAAGAAAGGTATTAAAAATAGAAATTTGTATTTCAAATGTGAAGGTGAACAAACATATACTGGTTGTCATTTTTTATGTTGATGATATCATTTTTTGTAGTAACTATGATAAGATGTGCAAAGTTTTTCTACTGCAATGCAGAAAGAGTTTGAAATGTCCATGCTAGGAGAATTAAAAAACTTCATTGGTTTACAAGTAAATCAGTTAGATAGAGGGATTTTCATCTCTCGGGCTAAGTATGTGAAGGAAATTCTAAAGAAATTCAAAATGGAAGATTGTAAGCCAGTTAGCACACCTATGGTTGTTGGATGTAAGCTCAGTAAAGATGATAATTTTGATTCAGTAGGTCAATGAGTATACATATCTATGATAGGAAGTATTTTATATCTTATAGCAACAATGCCATATTTCATGCAAGCTATTTGCATGGTTGCTAGATTTCAAGATGCTCCTAAGGAGACACATGTTAAAGCTATGAAGGGAATTTTTAGATACTTGAAGAGTACATTAGAATATGGTCTATGGTATCCTATTGGTTATTACTTCACTTTAACTTTATATACTGATGTAGATTGGGCTACTTGTGTGGATGAAAAAAGAGCACTAGTGGCGGTGCTTTCTTTCTAGGAGATAGATTGGTAGCATGGTTAAGTAAGAAACAAGAGTCAGTTTCTTTATCAATAGCTAAAACTGAATATATTTCTATTGTATCTTGTCGTACTTAGGTGTTTTGATTGAAACAGACACTATAATATATTCAAGTAAATTTTGATGGAGAATTTAGTATTTTTCATGATAATACTAGTGCAATAAATATCTTAAAGAATTTTTTATGCATTCTAGAACCAAGCACATATCTATTAAATCCCATTTTCTCAAGGAAAAAGTTGTTGCACATGAAGTCAAATTAAAATATGTGGCCACAAAAGATCAGATGGCAAATATATTTATAAAACCCCTTCCAAAGTAGTCATTTCAATAGCTCAAGGAGAAATTAGGATTTGTTCCTTCTCCTATCTTTGCTTGAATTAGAAAATAATTCATCTAGGGGAGCATAATAGAGTCATTATTTATCGTTGATCTATCCTTTGTAATTGATGTCAAAGGGGGATAATAGTATACAAGGAGAAAATTATGTAGGGGGCAAAGGTATGATTTAGAGATTGGTGTTAGGGGAAGTGTATAGTCTGAAATTGTCATTTTTAGATTTTTTCATAATAGTGAAGTGTAATGATAATTTTATTCAGGGAGGAATAAATAAAATTGGTATGCAGGGAGAATGATGTAATGATGTAGAAAGGGGGAGTATGAAAGAAGTTACCATTTTTAGAGTTTTTCAGGTGTTGCCATCAATGACAAAGGGGGAGATTGTTGGAATCATTTTCATTGATGTCAAAGGTTATTCATGATGGTCGTTGATTTCTATGGACTAGCATAGAAAGATTGTAAAGTTGCAAAATTGCATAAAAAGTTGCATTGTTGTCATGCTTTTGTAGAGACTATTTTCGGAGGTTTGTGGAGGAAACAAATAGCACATTTGATATGGGTTTTTTGAGTGCATCTCAAATGTATGGTCTGTAGGTCCATGTGATAAAACTTGAGCTCAAAAATGAATTATTTTTGCTCTCTAGTCTGGCTAAGGTTTTTGTAGAAAAACTCTAAGGGTTTTGGTCATGGCACTATACAGTCTTTCTATTTTTGCATTGACCATCTATCAATGGTATGAATTCACTTAATTTACAATTTAAGCCATCGTCGTCATTTATTTCACCAACCCCTTTGTCCTAGTGATTATTGGCTCATCGAAGTGTTTGAAGATTTTATTTCTTCCTAAGTCTTACGCTTAATACTTTATTCAAGCTTGATCAATACTGATGATCAGATATTGAAGATCTAATGGTTTCCACATGTCTACAAGACTTTTGGTTGGCTCGATATTTGTTTATTGCAATAGCACATAATAACACTATGTGTCCAGTGGGACCAAGTTCAATGTTCTTTGCTTTGCTCTAGAAGATCGATGGTTCATGTAAAGGATGTTAGAGATCAATGGTTTTCGCAACATCGCATTTTCAATTCATTCTAACATAGTAGTATGTGCAATGGTGCAATATGGAACCATGTGTCCAACATGATAGATGGCACATTTTTTCCATTTCACAGAAAGGTTGATGGATCCCAGTGTTGACTATGCAAGATCATGAAATGGTGATGTGTTTCTAAGATGACGTCTATAAGATATAGAGCATGCTTACGCTACCCCATGGAAGGAATGGTGGGTACCTATCTTGGATCTATGAGAATGTGAAATTTTGACGCATGTCCATGATGACGTAGCTCAGGTGAAGTCTTCCCAAAGTAGTATATTCGCTCAATATATCTACGATGCATATTTAAAGGAGATTTGATCGAATTGTTGTGTTTTAAAGATGAAGTACATTGAATGAAGACCTTTTGATCATGGTGGTAAGGGAAAGATTAATGGAAGATATTCAAATTATACAAAAAACTATTTCTTGAAGATAAAATTTGATAGGTGGTTACAAAGATGAAGCCAATTTGAATGTATTTTTTGAAAATCGTAAAAGTCATGGTTTCAAGGGATTGTGATTCAATTAGAGTTTCTAAAAAACTATGAAAATAGTTATTGTCTTGGTCAGAATGGTGATGTGAGTGGTTTCTCAATATAGAAATCTAACATATCATGTGTATAGTGGATATGAAAATTTAGATTGTGGGAATACATAGAGGTTACTAACGTGAAGGTGTTTTAGGTTGGTAACACAGAATATGGAGAAAGGAGAAAATATATCATTGAGATGTTTTTGGTAGTCACTATATGGTGAATTCTGTGAGGTAAAAATAAGAAGAGAGTCTATTATATGAATAGAAAAGGTACATTTCAAGTTGAAGAAGAACCAGTATCAATATATATGAACTTGTAATGTTGTAGAGGTTGGTGCCTCAAAAATATTGAGTTGGTGCTCAATTAGGTGTGCAATGTACCTTGAGGTTGGTGCCTCAAAACATTATCTTAGGTGTGTAGTGTACCTGGAGTTTGGTGCCTCAAAACATTGTCTTTGGTGTCAATGTATCTATAAGTTGGTGCTTACAAAACATATGTAATATCTTTTATTGTGAGGCTAAATTAGGACAATAGATCCTAGCAGTTATTCTCACTATAGTTTTTCCCACATTGGGTTTTCCATGTATATCTGGTGTCTTCTTATGTGTGTGATGTTTTAATTTGGGAAAAATTTGCATACATTGATTCACCCCCCTCTTAGTGTAATGGTGTTCTTCCAACAATGCGATCACCTCAACACTTCCCTTTTAATTTTGAGTTTGTTATTTTCAATGGGAGTTAAGATAAAATAAGAGGATAGGTGCATACTATTACTTTATTTCTTACTTCATTCATGGGAGAATCAAATGACAATAATTAGTGATAATTGTTCTTTATATAAACTTGAAGATAATGTATGATTTTTGTTAAGTTAAGTGATTAGGAGAAAGTTCATTGATGAATTCTCTATTGATGCTCTATTTTTGAGGGGTAGATCAACTAATAGAGTCGGTAAGAAGAAGGTTGCATATTGGAAGTCTTAGGGAAAGCCTAAATCTGAGTCTCCTAATAAAAATAAAGTTAAGTGTTAGAATTATAAAATTAGAGGCAACACAAGAAATTTGTTCATGTGCCAAACCTGGAAAATGTTTTAAGTTGGATTTTAAGGCCAAGAAGTGTACTTTCATAAGATATGGTGAAAATATGAAATGTTATAATCTTTGGAATGCACTAACATTGAAATTTGTCTACTAGATAGAGATTTTATTTTCAAGGAACTTAAAATAGTTTTATCAAGAGAGGAAAAACCAAAGGAAAAGGAGAGTCCGGGTATACATTTTAAACAAAAAATAGAGAAATAAGATGCATTATAAATGAAAAAACTATTGGATAAGGCATCATGGATTGAGAGGAAGATTGTTTAGGAGGATCATCAAAGGTAAATTTTGAAGAAAAATAGAATCATTATATTGCAAGGTCTAAACAACAACTATTTGAAGGTCTACAAGGCAACATAAATTACATATCAATGCAACTACATTTTACAAAAAAAATTCTAACCTCACAACTACATGTAGTGATCATGTAACATAACTAAATCCTATTTAAACTTGCTAAAGTTTCTAAGTGAAAAAGACTAAGATTCATTATATTAAGACGCCATATATATATAATTAAAACATGTTAAATTAGAATTATTCTATCTTTAAAAAATAAAATAAATCAATGTTGTGGGAAATTTCTAATTCCTTTTTTCTAGAAATAAAATGAATTGACATTTTCATTTAAACTCTCTAATGAAATAAAATTCAAGTCATTTTAAAATTTAAAATTCATAACTAGGTATATACTAACAATCTAGTAAATTTAAATTCCTAACATGAGTTAACATCATGATTTTGAATTTTAAATTAAAATAAATGAATTCACCATAAGCCATTAGATAAATATCTAATAGGCACATTTTTAACCCTCATGATGTTAAAATTCTCAATTTATAGGATGAAATACTTTAGTTTTTACATAATTTAATATTGATATTATTGTTCATATTATTTAATTATTTTTAATGAACAACTAAATACTTTCTAACTTAAATTATGAAAGATGTTAAGCAAAAATGATCATTGGAGGTGATTTTTTTGAACATATCTTCTATACTTAATGTAAACCCAATAGCATGACAAACAAGGTATTACACCTAATAGTTCTAATGTGGACACTATTGACACATCTCAATGATATTGTCAAGGTAGGCTAGGTTCTTTGATCTAACATGTGGAACTAACAAGGTAAGTTCAAGTATGTAAATATATTAAAGATACAAGTAGGGTCCATTAAGTCACCATTGACATGTATGTCTTTAAAGAAAATAATAATCAAGCTTGACATATACAAAAGACCTTGTTGTCTATTGTGACGAATATCTTGCAGGTAGAATGTAATTTGTAAATATAAGGGTGATGAATAAGGGGGATATTAATGGAAAGAAGATCCCTGAGTGGGTCTTTTCGGGATGGAGAAGGAGTTAGGAGGGAAATGAGATGGTATATAATTAATGGAACTTTATATATCCAAGAAAAAATAAATAAATTTAGGAGAGGGATATATTGAGGATGTTATTAAGGTGATAAAATAGGTGGAGTGGGTCTAGGTGAGGAAGATACCACCACATCAACATAACTAAATGAAAATTAAGTGTTGAGGAAAGGGGTTGGTGAAAATTTTCAAGTTGGAAATAAGGGTTGACAATAACAATATACTTTAATAAATGATGAAATTAAGGTCCCTTAGACCTTTATTATCTTATTATAGATAATATAATAGATTAAGTTTCATAGGAACATAAACCTAACTTTTCATGTCAATTTTGTTGACATGGTGGCATTAGTAACAAGGAATTTGGGATCATAGAATTATGGTAAGTAGAGTTTAGGGTTGAAGGATCGAATAAGGGAGGTTAATAAGGTTATGAGTGAGAAATTTATGGACATGAAATATAAGGGATAAAATAGCTCCATCTATTGGTGGTTACCCCATGAATGAAGGGAGAAGTCTAGGTTAGATGAGGAAGATGAAGGAAGGTTTGGGTAAACTTGTTTAATGGATGGTTTAAGGATGGGGTTAGGATCAAATAAGTTATTGGTGTTCTTATTTATACTTGAGTATTGCTTGCTTGATGAAAATATGGAGCTAATGAAGAACTAGGGGCATTAGAGGTGGAGGAGATGGATTCAAAATTTGAGCACCATATATAAAAACTAACATTTAAGGTAGTATATTGTGTAACAAAAGAGGGATATTTATATAAGATAATTTAATCATGAAGCTTCATGTAAATATTCCTAATAAATACCCTCTATGTACATTAGAGTTAGGAATAATATAAGAGACTTTAAGAGAGAGAATGTATTGGTAAGAAAGATTAAATTTATCACCTTTTTATTTGGGCTTTTATCTACAATATTTACAAGGATGAAAAAACTAACCAAGTAGTCCCCTATGTTCAATTGAACTTGTATTCCATGAAAATTACATAATTTAATTCTAGAGAAACAAATATATAGTTTTGGAAAAATAAAGAGTAGAACCATTCTAAATCCATTTTATTTTAAGGGAATGTGAATTTAAATAAGTAGAAATTTATCATCGCTCTAATGATCAATACATGTGGATCTATGAATTTCCCATCCCATTATACATTTCAAATTTTGGAATAATGAAGTATGGTAGGATTGGGTGAATATGATGGCTAAAGAAAGAGGGGTGTGGAGGAGGTCTAGTGTTTTATCCTCTAGCACAAAAGATAATAGGACAATGGCTCATTTTCATTGTGTTGACCTCATGTATTGTTCATTAGTTGGCCCATTTAGGACAAGTTCAATACTGGAGGTTAGGAAATTAATGGTGGGAGGTGTTAACTTCATCAAAAGAGGATGTGAGTGTGGAAATGGTTAGGAATGGTTGCAACACAACAAGTGAGAAATATGTGAGATAAGTGAAGAGTAAGGGTTGAGAGGGTTAATTTTTTTTTAACACAAAAATCACTTGCTAATTTGGAGGTATGCATCTCTATCATAAGTAGAAGATGTTATTCCTTTGGAACACATAGTTTTCCTAGTCTATATGAGTTTTTAATGACTTAGATATAGAGTCATAATTCAGCAACCACCTTGGAAATGACTCTTAGATTATTGATTCTTGTCTACTAGTAGAGTGCAATAGAATAGGATATTTATGTGATGGAAGCAATTAGAACTTGTAGGGTTATCATTTCAATTCTTCTCCATGGTTGAAAATATTTTTCCTCTTGTTGATATTGTTTGTGACATTGTAGTGTGTATATGGATACATGACTATGACATTTTTTATTTAAAGATATAATTTTATATTTGTTGCTATTTCTTATTGGACCTTGCTAAATGAGAAAAAGTCTCAAGTTGAAATTTGAATCTATTTGTGTTTGTGTCTACACTATTTTTCATAAAAGAATATATTTGTGCCAATGGTTTCGAGTTACATTATTTGGAGATTTTAGGGTTTATAAATTTTTAGGGTTTCAATTTTACCTAGCTTGTAAAATTTAGGGTTTCAATTGTACCTGGTTTATAAATTTTAGGGTTTCAATTTTACCTAATTTGTAATTTTTAGGGTTTCAATTTTACCTGGTTTATAAATTTTATGGTTTCAATTTGTAAATTTGAAGAATTAAAAAAATAATTAATAATGTTGACCTATTAACAATGTTTATGAATTTACAGAGGAAATCACAATTTGTCCATGAATTTGTAGAGGAAATCAAAATTTATCCATGAATTTGGAGAGGAAATAACAGGTTGTCCATGAATTTGTAGAGGAAATCAAAATTTATCCATGAATTTGGAGAGGAAATAACAAGTTGTCTATGAGTTTGTAGGGGAAATCACAATGCACCTATTAACTTGGTTGTAGTGACCTTTGCTTGAATGTTTCCCTTTTCTCGAGCGCTACCCTTTTCTCAAATGTTTCCCTTCACTTGAACCCTAACAATGTTTTCCAACTCAAACATTTGTAGGCAAAAGGTAGTTGCAGAGATGGAAAATAACACAGATAAAATAGAGATGAAAAATGAACCAACAATCAACAAATTTTGATTCATATAAATTTAAAACACAATAAAATAATACATTCAAGTGAAGGTTACCTTCACTTGAAGGTATTATTTTATTGTTTTTTTAGTTTATTCAGGCCTTTGAATGAAGAGGATATTTTCTTGAAGGTTAACCTTCGATTAAAGGTCTTTGTGTAAATATCTACATTGATATTTATTTTTGGAAGCCATAATTGCATCTAGATCTTGGATATAAATTAAGAAATTCAATGGAACAAATTATGAGTTATGGAAGATGAAGATGAAGGATCTCCTAAAAGAGAAAGATCAATGGATAGTGAAAACAAAGGAATTTTATCCCAAAATTATTGACAAAGACTTGTGTGACAAAATAGATAACAAATCATGGGCAGTGGTTTGGTTTTTTCTCTTAAACTCTATCCTTTTAAATGTATCAGAAGATTCTAACACTTATTCCCTATAGAAAAGGATAGGTGAAATTTATCACTATAAAAGGTTTTTGAATAAATTATATTTGAAAAGTAGTCCTATTCTCTAAAAAATAAAGGAAGGTGAATCATTTTTTGAGAATTTAAATTTATTGTATTTAATTTTGAGTCAATTAGCCTCTATATATGTAAAGATAGATGAGAAAGATAAGTGTATTATTATTCCATATTCATATTCAAAGCCATGGGAGGGTATGATTCTTACTATTAGTGCTAATTTATCATATCCCAAGTTGGATTCCCTTGTTGCAACTTTTTTGATAAAGGAAATGAAGAATCCACTCTTGATAGTACTAAGTATGCTCTTCATGTCAAGGGAAGATCTAAGGAAAGAGGTGGATCTAAGGGAGAAAAATTGGGTCTAAAGAAAAGTATATATCTTAAGGTAAATCTAAAAATCATAGAAATAATAAAGTGTTAGAATTATGGTAAAAGGGGACATGGAAAGAAGGAATGTAGTGTAACATATGAAAAAGGGAACCCTAAGTCTAGGGTATAAATCTAGGGTTTCTTTTTGGTCCTTTTTCAAAGGTACATTAGAATGTAAATCAACAAGGTGAATAGATTGAATTTTGACCATGAAGGTGAGTCAATCAAAATTGGATCTAAATCCTTAGGGCCTTTAAATGGATTGGAATTGATTTGATATGATTAACTTAATTAGACTATGTGACCTAATATGAAATATGCAAGATCTCGACAATGCACAGACTAAAATAGCAGTTTGTAGGCAGATATGGGAGGTGTAGAGGATTGTGCACCTACCAAGAAAATCTAGTTTCAATGTACATAGGACTTATATGCCCAAGGGTGTACGAGTCCTTGTAAGAGTGTCTTGCCATACTTTTGGGGTCCTTTGGTGGCAAATCTGAGACTCCTATTTTTCTTTCAAAGTTGCTAGAATGTTGTTGGATACTTTTGTAGGTTAATTTTCGTGGTTTGACAAGATTTAGGGATTTGAATGAAACAATATACAACTTGTTTGCAATATTCCTTCAATACCATTCAAACAAAAAACTTTCAAATTCAAAGAGATAGAAAATGATGGGCCATTTAGGGGCTTTCCTTAGTCAAACACAGTGTAAATGTTTCCACTTCCACAAAGGAAAATGTCAATGATAAATGGATAATTGAAAGGAAGGAATGATGAAACCACAAAGTGTTGAAACTCACCACCCTTCAATGGCTCTCTTGAAGGACTGAAATCATACACATCACCTCAAGTACTTGTATCTTGCTTTCTTAAATGCTTGAATGCTTGTCAGAGCTAGCTTTCTGCACTCAAATTGCACACTTTCTAACCAACGTGCAGCACCGTTCGTAGCCTACTTCAGCTGCTCGTTGTGACACATCCTTCCAACCAACCGGATTACGCCTTAATGCTTCACACCAAGTCCTTCTTATCTTGTAGCGGAATGTATTCACCACTCCAATGCAGGGTTGTGCTGAAACCGACGGTACTCATGAATCCTTAGCCGGGTGGATACTGATCCGAATGTGGGGTAAATAGCAATATTTATTATCTTAGAAGGCCTTGGGCCCAATTACAATAAAAGAGAACCCTGTTCTCACAAGACTTGATATTACACAGCGAGTCCTCGACTCACTGAACAACTACCCCTGGATGCATGTCCACTCTTCAGAATGCCAAATGACTCCCTTCACGTAGACTCTGAACCCCAGAACTCTTTACCTAGCTCCTTGTTGTTGAATGCTGATCTGACTTGACCTGCTAGGAGGGGTGTCGCGTCTCCCAATCGAGCTCACGACGACTTATCCAACTCACAGCCCACTTCCCCTTCTGACTTAGGAAAGGCTGACCTCAACACGGCGCTTGCTTATGCACTTTGTGGAACTCTCTGCAATGGGAGTGCAATGCAGTATGAACCTTCACTTTGAGGGCTTTGATGGCGATGGATGAATGGGTGTAGTGTTTCAACTACTTTAAGGATGATGCTCCCCTATATAAGTTATTCGTCCAAATCCCTGACCACCGTAGGATGACGCTGAAGAACGAGCCAATCCCCCAAGTTCCTCCTTTCTACTTCCACCCCTGATCCTGGCTCTGCTGAATAACCCAACTCCCCAACCTTGTGACTTCTCTGAGTTTGCAACCTCAGATGAGTCTGTTGGACTGTGTCCACTCCCTGAGTGTCCAGCTTAGCGTGTCCCCCTTACTAGGTCTGACTTGGTGCGGCCTCCTTGACTTGAGTCCGACTTAGCTCCTGCCTTGGCGATGTGTTCCGCTTGCCAGCACGTTCACCTTATTGGAACACTAGTGCGAGACCCAGGCTAGTTCCACACTCGGCCGCGAGGGTGATTTTCCTTGTGTCCCTGGTGATGGACTCGCATCCCCTTACATATACAAAATGGGTTATCCTTCACAAAATAATGATAACATGAACACATGAACTCAAATACACTTTGATATGATGCTTGGATCTTGAATTGTTGTAATAAATTATTGAAATTTTTCTCTTGAAAGTAGTATTTGTTCCTTAATTGTGGTTCTAGTTTTAAAATGGTGAAATAACTAGGTATTTATAGGCATTTATTGAATTTCTCATAAATTAGATTCCAAAAGTTGACATTTTGAAATTTTAATTTTGAACGTTGAAATGCTGACACCAACATGCCCAAAATTGGGTCTTTGCTAAGAAAGGGGACCCATACGCCCGAGGGCGTATGGATCATAGCCCTAATTTCTAGGAAATTAAGTGTTGGGGGCAACATATGAGTTGGATGCACATTTATTCAATGCTTGCAATTTATTGAAAAGTGGTTCAAATGAGCTATAGAATGTATAATTTTAGGAAATTAGGGACCCAATTAGGCTTAATAATTTAGGGGGAGAAAAACATAGTGTGAAATTTTCAAGGGTGACAATTTATGATGCTACATCTAGAAATAAGAAGAAACAATGAGATTCATCCACAAAATAACCTTGGAGGAAGGTATTGAAATCTAAGTATTTCTTGTAGTATTATTGTTGTGCCTTGTATACACACCTCATTTCTTAAAGAATTAAATGGAAAACCCCACTTCTCCTTTTTCCTTTTATTTCTTGGTTTTCTTCCTCTTTTTCCTTTCTTTTCTTTTCTTTTCTATTTTTCTTCTTCTCTTTGCCTTTGGTTTTTGTTTTGAATTTCCTTTTGTTTTTCCTAGGGGTTTTGTTTTCCTAGGTTTCTTGTTTTTATTTTGTTGGGTTTTGAGATCTCTTAAGGATTTTAGATTTTTTCCAAAATTTTGAGTTCCTTTTGAAACCTTTGCTCTGCCTTTTTTCTTTTGTTGACCAACAAAACTCCAGACATATTTTGGACCTTGGAATTTTATCTCAAGTGACCAAAATCTGGTTTGAAGTCCCATTTCTACATCTTTCTTTTCTTGGATCTGATGGTGCAAGAGCACGCACGGGCTAATGGGAAATCAACACCAAGAAAAATAAAATTATTTTTTATTTTCAAATTTTAGTTTGTTTCTTTGTTTGGTCTTCCTCGGTGCCTAAACCTCTTAAATTTCCTCGATTCCACTATGACACTCTAGAGAGGAAAAAATGGAAGTGGATATATCTCAAAGAAATCTTTTACGCAAATATTATTTTGTCAGCATCCTCATTGTGAGCCTTGGAATTGGACTTGGATGCCCATCAAAGTATAATAAATTTGTCAATGTTCTAGTTGTGAAATCGGCTTGCAATGCAAATTCCAGTTAAGGACAAAATCAACTTGGCATTTAAATTAAAGAAGCAATGTATTCATTTTGGGGGTCGATCTGAATTGATCTTGCAATTATCATATATTATTGATATCAAATGGTTGTAAATAAAATCTCAAAATCTACTTCCTTTCTATTGGCATATGGCTTCTAGTGTTATCATTGATGGCAACCTAAATTCATTCATCTGGTCCACAATTTAGTAATGGTTCATACCGATGGAACAAAATGAAGAATAGGGGATTCGGTTAAACCTAAGTCTGTCGATCAAATATGCATTATTTTCTTATCAGTTCATGTTGCACATCTCAAGGAATATTGTTGGGTATCTAGAATGCCTTATTCTAGATTTTTGTGCCTACGCATTCACTGGTGTACGATCTAGGAGATCCGGTGCACTAATTTTATGGTTATTTTTGCTAGAAGGTCAATGTGGTGAAATTAGTCGTAGTAGATGTTTAAGAAGTAATTTGTTAAAAAAATGTGTTTGAATATGTTTATTTGGGTCCTTACTATGCTTTGACCAATTATGGGTAGTGTGCATAAAGAATTAGCTATGGATTTTATCTAACAGTTGAAAAGTATTTTATGTTTTATGTAAGCCGACATATGAATGATCAAATCTTTGATAGTGGATATATATATGAGATCGGTTGTATAATTTTGAGAGAGCGAATGTGTAGTATGTGAAGTATATTAGTGTGTGGTGCAAAATTCAGAAGGATAGTGGTACAAATTCATCTGTGCATGGATTTGTGATGTGAATTGTAGAGAAGAGTAGAGCGAAGAGTAGAATCAGATAGAAGGTCTAGAATATGATCTATGAGCCTAATCGAAACTATAACCTAGCATAATTAGATGCTACTACTTCAATTCAATCCTTCAGATGGTTTTAATCTGAAATTTTGTAAGGAAGTAAGCCTTCCTACTTTAAGCAGTGAGCTCTAGGCAGTGTGCTTGAATGCAAGTGCATTCCCTTTTGTAAAACTTATATTTGAGTACTCAAATTGTGGATTAACCTCCATCATGGTTTTTCCCCTAACAGGGTTTCCACGTATAAATCCTTTTGTTATGCTGTTGTGAATTATTACTTTATGTGTTTGAATTTTTCCTTTGGTTTAATGTTGAAATGGTTTACATATCAGATTAATAAAGATCAGATTTGTAGAACACTAATTCACCCCCCCTCTCAATGTTCCCTTGATTCCAACACTTTCACCTTCAACCGCCTAGGATGGTAAAACAGTGAGAAGTTACCAAGCATGGAGGAGTGCATCGATTGAAATAAATAGGACAACTTAGGAGAGAAAGTCGATGCTTTTGGAAGAAAGCTTGATAGAATGTGAAGGGGTAGTTTAATGATGCAAATTTGAAAAAAAGTAAAGGGGTGACAAGAGTAGAAAAAGCCAGGAATCACGGGTTGAAGAAGAGAGGCTGATTGGTTTGTAAAGAGAATCGGTCAAGAGAAGATAAAAAGAGAGGCATCCAACTACAATTTGGGGGAGAGAAAAGTTGAGGTGTCATAATTTATAGATATCAAAATAGATTTGAAAATCCATGCCTCTTCATCTTCAAAATCCTTTCACACATTATAAAAATGAGAACATAGTGTTTTGGGGTTGTTGTCCTGAGAGAGAAAGGAAGGGAATCAACTAGAGGAAGATGATAGACTCGTAGAGAGGCAGAGTCGAGGTGCTTGAAAACATGAAGAGGTAGTAAATCTAGTGTGTAGGTAGATGTGAGTGTATAGATGCCAGCATACAAAGGATGAGAGTGTGCAAGTGAGCACCAATGGGGGAGATATTAAGAAGAGAAAGAGAGGCCATTGAGAGGCCAAATATTTGTAAAGTTTGTAATAATTTTTTTTTTCTCTATAATGAATCAATTTAATCACGTTTTTGTAATCATTTATTAAATTGAAATTTCAATTTGGGGAAGAGTATTTGTTTGCATAATTTGTGTTTGAGTGTTTTAGGCAAGAGGGAGGTGCTTTCTGCATCAAATTGGTATCAGAGTAGGTGATTTTGAGTGTGGAGAGTATCCACCGAGATCTTTGGGAGTGAGTGGTGGTAGTGAAAAGTTTGAAAGGATTGTTGTGGGTGAGTTGTGGCCCAAACATTAAGAGCCGGAACTGTTGATTGAAAGAGATGTCACCCCGAAGAGGAAGGCCTAGATTAGAGGCAATATTGGAAAGATTTTGAGACATGGTAATTGAAGGTATCAGAAACCAGGGAGTATTAGGTGTTGGTAACAGAAGAGAAAGAAGAGAAAGAGGAAGAGAATGTGAGAATGAAGAAGAAATCAAAGGTGAAGAACACGAAAGAGAAGAAGAAGAAGAGGAGGAGGAGGAAGAACGACCGGTGGATGCTAAACAAGAAATATTTTTGAGAGCTCTTTCAAGAATAACAAAGAGAAATAAGATGGATTTGCCAAACTTTTCTGGAACGTTAAATCTAGATGAGTTAATCGATTATATTGGAGAACTAGAGGAGTAATTCGAATTGGAGGACATTAGAAACCCACAACGGGTGAATATAGCTAAAATGAAATTGAAAGGGCATGTTGTGTTATGGTGGAAATGATTGCAGAAGGAACAAGAAATGGATGGAGATCCTCAAATAACAAGGTGGAACCAGATGGTGATGAAATTGAAGAAGGAATTAATACCTAGAGATTACGAAATGGAGTTGTTTAAGAAATTGCCAAATCTGAAACAAAAAGATATGAGTGTAAAAGATTACACAGAAGAATTTTAAAAGCTGGCTATTGAATCTAGAAGACATGAAATTGATAGGGAAAAGGAAGCTAGGTGTGTGAATGGCTTGAGGTTTAAAATATAGGATGAGATGAATATGTTGAAGATTTCCATAATTGAGGAAGCATACCAATATGCATTGAAGGCAAAGGAGAAATTAATGAAGAGGCAAATAAATAATTCCAAAAGTCAGGGAATATTTGGAACTAAAAAGGGACAAGCAAGAAGCAGTAAAGGAAAGAATATTGAGGAAGAATCCAAGCCCAAATGGTGCAAGGAAGTGGGCCAAAACACCAAATAAAAGGAGGTACTAGCAAGAGGACGTGGTGGCAGCAACAAAGAGCTTTCGTTCAAATGTTATTAGTGTCGAGAAGTTGGTCATCGTGATTTCAAGTGTTCTCAAGTACATGAAGGAAACAAGAAGAGTGTAGCAAGAAACCAATTGGCACAAGAAGATGAGGAGTGTAATGCATCCCAAAAAGTAGCAGACCCAAAATAAAGTGAATCTCTTATGATGAGGAGAGTGTTGGTGAACCCAAATACAGTGGAGGATAAACCATCTCAAAGAAGGAGTCTCTTTCAGACTGTGTGCAAGGCTAGAGGTGAGTGTTGTAAGGTTATTGTTGATAGTGGTAGTATGGATAACTTAGTTTTAGAAGAAATAGTGGAAAAACTAAGTTTGAAAAGGGGTAAACATCCTAGTCCGTACAAAGTTTGTTGCTTGCAAAAGGAGCACGAAATGACTATGAAAGAACAATGTTTAGTAAATTTTGAGATTGGTTCTTACAAAGATGATGTGTTGCTAGACGTGATGCCTATGACTGCATGGAATGTGTTATTGGGTAGGCCATGGAATTTTGATAGGGAAGCCATCTATGATGGTAGGAGGAATGTGTATACCATCCAGAAAGATGGACAAAAGTATGCATTGAATTCTTTGAAGCAGAAGGAGAAGCAAATAAAATTTTCCAACTCTATTGTTTGTACAGTGAAGAGAAGCAACACGTAGAGGAAAAGGAATGGAGTGAGTGCAGTGATTTGCAGCCATTAAGAGAGAAAATTTTAGAGGGAAATGATAGATTGGGTTTTGATTTATTGCAACAATGCAATAAAGGAAGAAATAATAGCAATCCAAGGAAATGTAGAGGGCACCCAAGATGAACCTGTGGTAAGAGGTTGTTTAGAGGAATGAGATAATGTTAGTAGAGATGGTTCGAATGTTGAGGATGAGTTGAAGTGTAGAAAAGGGAAGGCTCCCATGGACAAGGAGCAGAGTTGGATTAAAAATAAACATGGGATTACCATCCCATGCACCTTTCAATGTTCTTGAGTTTACCAACTCTAGGAACATTTTTTCTTACCTGATGTGTTTGGTGCAGGAGCACACATGGACTAATGGGAAATCAGCACCAACAAAAAAAATGTTTGTTTCATTTCCAAATTTTGCTTTGTTTCAGTTGGAAACACAAGGGCAGACAACTGAGAGGGGGGGGGGGTGAATTATTTGTCTCATAAATTATAGTTATTAAACTTATTCTCAGATCTAATAATTAAACATGAAAGAAAAAACCATCACCACATCAGAAACACACATAACACCAAGATTTTTGTGTGGAAACCCTGTTAGGGGAAAAACCATGATGGAGGTTAATCCAAAATTTTATACTCTGTTAAAAGTATAGTAAATATGGAATGCAATGCATTCAGGCACACTACCTAGAGATCACTACTCAAATACAAAAAGGCTTACTGCCCAAAGGAAGACACGCTGTCTTACAGTCACATTCAAATTAAATCCATCTAAGATATTTTTAACTGAGAAGATAGCATCTGCTAATGATTGATTACAATTCTAGTTAAGCACATGCACACTCTTTCTTCTACTCACGCTTCTTCACACTTTACTTCTACCTTCAAAATATCTGAACTTTATTCACTCATAGCACTCACACTTCACACATATCGCATGTCTCAAATGATGTTAACAATCACTCATATATATTTGCAACCAAAAATAACATCATCTACATGTCAGCTTCAATAAAATATAAAATGAACACAAACTATTGGCCCAAAAAATAAATGATTATCAATGTGAATCAACCAATGTCAGCCAAAACATAGTGAGGACCCAAAACAACATCCTCGAACAGAAAAAATCTTCAATAATTATTCCTCAAAGATCCACAACACGCTACAATCACCTTGTCGTCCATGAACATGAAAAACATGAACACACAAAATAAAATCACCAATCACGAGCACAATGATCAATGTGGATGTACAACACAGATAGAGCACAATCTAGAAAAAATCCACAAGCATCATGAATCACAAGAGAAGTATCCTCAACAACTGAACTTACTAGAATTACATCACCCGCTTTCAGGAACACCAACTGAAGCAACAAAAAAACTGTCAGAACACAGATACTCATAACTCAATCAAATATTCATGTAGATCTCAGAAACTTAATGTGGATAAACTAGATATACTCGAAAACAAACCTTTTAATCCAAAACATTTGATCATCGACATACTGAGCTAGCCAACATATTGAACTTCACTTCACCACTAACAACCTGCAACTTATTTTATTATAATTTTCTCAATATCCTTGACATAGACATCCTCTAATGCATTAATTCCAATAGTGTTGACATCAATGACAACCACATACCAGCAACATCCAACAGTTTCTTTGTTTGGTCTTCCTCGGTGCCTAAACCTCTTAAATTTCCTTGATTCCACTATAACACTCTAGCGAGGAAAAAATGGAAGTGGATATATCTCAAATAAATATTTTATGCAAATACTATTTTGTCAGCATCCTCATTGTGAGCCTTGGAATTGGAATTGGACACCCATCAAAGTACAATAAATTGTCAATG
Organism: Sequoiadendron giganteum; assembly: GCA_007115665.2. Classification (NCBI taxonomy): domain Eukaryota; kingdom Viridiplantae; phylum Streptophyta; class Pinopsida; order Cupressales; family Cupressaceae; genus Sequoiadendron; species Sequoiadendron giganteum. Next base: position 322,516,888 of record CM021109.1, on the reverse strand, counting down.
TTCCAGTTGTGAAATCGACCTGCAATGCAAATTCCAATTAAGGACAAAATCGACTTGGCATTTAAATTGAAGGAGCAATCTATTCTTTTTGGGGGTCAATTTGAATTGATCTTGCAATTATCATATATTATTGATATCAAATGGTTGTAATAAAATCTCAAAATCTGCATCCTTTCACCTTCAACCACTTAGGATGGTAAAATAGTGAGAAGTTACCAAGCATGGAGGAGTATATCGGTTGAAAGAAACATGACAACTTAGGAGAGAAATTCAATTCTTTTGGAAGAAAGCTCGATAGAATGTGAAGGGGCAGTTTAAATATGCAAATTTGAAAACAAGTAAAGGGGTGCCAAGAGTAGAAAAGGCTTGGGGTCACGAGTGGAAGAAGAGAGGTCGATTGGTTTGTAAAGAGAATTGGTCAAGAGAAGATATAAAAGAGGCATCAAACTGTAGTTTGGGGGAGAGAAAAGTTGAGGCACTATAATTTGAAAATATCAAAATAGATTTGAAAAGCCACGCCTCTTCATCTTAAAAATCCTTTCACACATTATAAAAATGCTAGAACATAGTGTTTTGGGGTTGCTTTCCCAAGAGAGAAAGGAAGGGAATTAGCTAGAGGAAGAGGGTAGAGTCGCAGAGAGGAAGAGTCGAGGTGTTTGGAAACACAAAGAGGTAGTAAATCCAGTGTGTAGGCAGATGTGTGGATGCAGATGTGTGTGTATAGATGCCAGCATATAGAGGATAAGAGTGTGCAAGTGAGCAACAATGGGAGAGATATTGAGTAGAGAAAGAGAGGCTATTGAGAGGCCAAATTTTTGTAAAGTTTGTAATACAAATTTTGTTTCTATAATGAATCAACTTAATCATTTTTTTGTAATCATTTATTAAATTGAGATTTTAATTTGGGGAAGAGTATTTGTTTGCATAATTTATGTTTGAGTGTTCTAGGCAAGAGGGAGGTTCTTTTTGTATCATCTGATTGGAGTTTAGGGTTCAAGAAGGACTTTGGACCATTGAATTTTTTGATCTAGTGTCATTTCCCTTCCCATGATCCCACTCCCTCCTACCGTATTAATGGTAGTTTTTCCAATTTCATATAGAGACTCTTTTATTTAAAATTGAGTGTTTAATTGGGTCATTTTACACCCTCAAGCTATATCTTCCTTACAAATTGAATCTCCATTTCTTCTATTAAATGGAAATTGATTATTCAAAGGCACTCAATTGGTGATTGGATTACTTTGTGTGTGGGTCTCATTCGGTTCTCAAGCCTTCTTTGTTTTCCCTATCTTTGTTCACTCTTCTAGGTTGGTTGGTCATCTCCTCTTGTTTTCTTTATTGTTTCTCTTATATTTTTGCATGTGTGTGTGCATTTGTTTGTTTTATTCCTAGTTTTCAATTTTGGTTTTTGGTTTTCTTTCATTTATTTTATTTAGTTTGGTCCTTTTGGTTGGGTTGTCTCATGCCCTAGTCTTTTGGTTTTGTGTCCTAGGTTTCGAAGATTTTGATTTGGCCATTTTCTTTGCTTGGATTTTGGGCTTTAGAATCCTTCTTGCCCTAATTCCAAATTTGTAAGGTTCAAAACCCTAAACTATCTCACAAAAAATAAATAGTAACTCATTTTAACATAAATATAGAAATGAAATGAAACGTATTCAATATATATACAATGCCAATTATATCTCACATGTAAAAGTGTCTAATCTAGAATAATAAGTACAAGAAATAAGATATATCATCACATGAAATATTATCTAATAAAGTATCATGGAGTACAAGAGATAATGTATGCAAGAATATGACTTGGACTCTCATGCCCATCTGGTCATAACAATACATGTAAAGAAACATAATCATTAGTTTCTTTGGCTGCCACTAACCACAATGGTCAGTTGTAAACCAAGAGATAATAACATGTCTCAGTCTCTTTTCTTCCCAACCATGACACTTACAGTTCCCCAGAATTCTTCCTAACTCAAAGAATACCTGACCCTGCACAAGAAGCCTACCAACTTGGAAACAACTGGCGAGATGGAATTCAGTGCAACTTGATATATCTACATGCATTTCACATATGAACATGATATGCCCTACTATCAAGATATGGTAGAGAGAATAAAATAGCATTCATTAATTTCAATGGTACACATAGCTTTGGCTAAAGCAATTAAACCATAAAAGGTAGGTAGATTTGGAAAAGAAAGTCTACTTCCCTCTGTTAGTCCATATTTAGGACTCATCTTGAAAGGTAAACCAAAACACATATAGAAGAAAATTTCATGCATAATGATCATAAAAATAAATAACTCTTTTCCTTTCTTGCAAAATGATTATATGAAAATATTTTATTATTTTAATCGTTTCATGCATAATGATGGTTAAATGTATAAATGGCATGCAATCTACTTTTGACATGCAATTTGATCCCTAATGATATTTTTCAATTTCATGCAATAATTAATGTACATACATTATTATTCTGAATTTCATGCAATATTTAATGTACATGCAATACTATTTTCAATTTCATGCAATATTTAATGTACATGCAATACTAGCTAATTTTTGGTGTCAAGCAAGTTAAATCTATAAGAAATTAGATCATAACATATGATGCATTTTTGTACCATTATATTTACATAGTTATATGTATATACATATACATATAAATAGGTATGTATATACATGTCTGTATATATATAACTATGACTATACTTTGGATATGTTGATTGGAGATAAAAGAATTAGGTTCATAACAATTAAATGATAGTTTTATATATTTTCAGTTTTACAGTTTCACTGTGGAATCATCACAACAAAAATAAATTATTTACCAATATTAACTCCATGGAAAATACACTAAAATTGTTATGCCCAAAATTTTACACTAAAATACAGTTAAGGACAAAACACAAATTTCAAATTTTGTTCACCTACGCTTGCAAAACTCTCAAAGTTTTCTACCAAAGCATGTACTACATCAAAGCGTACAAATTTCAACCAATTATAAACTATAATATTTTAGTTCAATAACTAAATTGCTTAGACAATTAAGGGCGGAGGATCAAAGAGAGACATTGAGTCCACATCATTGAGGCAGACTCAAGTAGTTCAACTAACTCTAGAACAATCACATACATAATACCATACACATGATAACCAATAGATTACATATCAATGGTAAATCCCAAGTATAATAATAAGAGAACAAATCCTAGGGGCCAGACCTAGTCCTTGGGGGCTCATCTCAGACGGCCTTGCCTCTGTATATATTTCGCAGAGGCACCGTAGTTTGACTATTGGACTTCAACCATCTCCCGCATGGTTGGATAACAAAGGAATATAATCACTGAGAAAAAAAAAATGGCTTAACATCAACTTCCAACACAAACCACTAACACCTCTTCACACTATAATAATAGATCAAGGTCAAGGATTATGATTGGACCCGCATATAGGATCTACCAAGAATATTCTCAAACAACAAAATAACACGCACAATCCTCATGAACAACCAAACTAAAGCTTCACCCTTTATATTTGATGAAAATGAGAAAAAAAGAATAGAAGTGCCTACATGGTAAACTTAAAGCTATATAAATTTGAAAATTTAGTATTCACAACGTTTAACATCTCTAAAAGAAAATTTATCATCCTAACTCAACTCACCACTAGTTTCACAATAAAAACATAGAAAAGACAACCAAGTTAATCTACGTGAGCTCCTCTTGCTATAAAGGGAAAAGATGGGTAAGAGAAATAGAGGGATTTATCCTAATATTAACACCTTCCACGACTATCATTTAAAACTCACCAAATGATATACTTAAGATTCAATGTTATAAATTTTATGTATCATGCCTATTAATTATAGGATGGATATATAATCAAGAATTTATCATTATATGCTTAGTCATTAAATTGTAAGTTGATTGGAATTCTATATCATCTAGATAGACCATAAACGTTCTTTATGAAATAACTACCATCATAATAATAGAGAACTCAAATGTTATCCAAAATGACAGCTTGATTAAACCAATTATTAGTGACTTTGTGTAAGACATGCATTCAAGAATTTTAAATACTTATAATTTTAACTTAACTCTTTATGACCAATTGATAGCAACTTGATCATTATAATAAGAATGAATGAAGATTATATAGATACATAAATAATTAAATAAAATATGTTTAAGATAATAACTCATTTTTTTTTTTGATAATGCATGTGAAGGTGGTAATCCACCAAGAATATATATATATTCCACCAATCTTCAATAGTGTTAAATTGCATACTCAATTTTCATACCTATTAATTGATAAATGGATTTAGAGTTCTCTAAAAAGTATAGTTTTGCATAAAACAAATCAATTTATGGCTTATCCTAATACATATGTGTAACAAAGAGTAGGGCAAATAGTACTTCATGTTTAACCCCCCAATTCCCAGTGTGAACTTGTTACCAAAATATACTTTTATATAATGGTTTATTTATGAGTGATTATTATTTATCTAATTGTTTACTTACCCTTATATTAAATTTACTTTAAGAAATACTTTAAAAATAATTATAAGAATAAAGGGAGAGTATAATGCATCCCACGTATAAACATAATATTATAATTCCTTAGGATAAAGAAACGAAATAGAATGATAATCTTCTTTAACGAAAAGCTAGTGATACTAACTAGAAAAGTCTTAATTTAGACCAAGAGAAAACCTCCTATCTTTAGAATATGAGAATATATTCCCCTCTACTCTATTTAGGGTATATCTTAACCCTAAATATTTCCACGATGAGTCTTTTTGCTTTTATTTTAGAATCAAGATAAAATGGCATCTTATGAGATGTCATCATGGAGCCTTAGGTGGGAGTTCTCTCACATCTCACTCGTGACCCTAAGCTCGATATGCATGATCCATTCATTGTTGTTTATCTTATTTTCGAACAATGTTGAAAATATGTTTCATTTGTTAAAAGCATCTCCTTTTGCTTATATCATTTGTCAAAAATTAACATAATTTTCTTGTCTAACTTTCTGTCAAGCTAACCATTTTTTTTATTTTTGCAGATCATTCAATTATATAAATATACTATTTATTAAGCATGCAATACTTAAATGAATATCAATAATTTTCACCAAACATTATTTCCACGCCTTATCCTTTACATATTTACATATATATATATACCCTCCTTCACTTCTTATTTATAATTTCCATTCATATTCTCCAAGTTACGACTGCATAGCACCTTTATGGTGATGGCAATAAACATAAAGTAGAGAAATGATATACAATATGGTTGCCACACAAAAGCATTTTATTTACCACTTGTAATAAATCTAGTTATCTATTTAGGTAAAGTATGTAGCAAATTAGATTGTATTTATCACATGCGAGATGAGGCCTTACAAAAATCATATACTACTATTGAAGTTTATGTGTTTACAAAATAACACAATGATTTAATAACAAGAAGAAGAATTCACAGATGGTTATAGTTACAAACTGTTCATCAATATAGTTACAATTAACTTCTACCATGCATACATATATATTAAAATCCAAATTTGTTTTGAACTGGCTACAGTTTGAAACAAAGTCACAATTGCAGTCAAGAAGAACACGCCCTCGCTAGATTTTGATTGAACTGTGGATTTCAACCACATGAATTTAGCAATGCAAAATTCATTCAATATTGTGCCTAAATCGTGGCTAAACCCTACTAAAAAGGAAATTGTGTGGGTGGGTAATGGTTCAAGCTTGTGTGTAGTGATTGAGGGTATGCACGGCCATATACAATTACAACAAATCTTTTCCATATGCAAACAATATATGTTTTGTTTAGCTTAGCAATAAGAAATATGGGCATAGATTGTAGGAGTAAAAAATCAAATAAAGGTAACGTTAAGAGTACATAATGAGTCAATTTTAATTGCAAAGAGAAACCATTAGGAAGAATTAAGTGAGTCACTAACTCCTTGGTTAAAGTTGTAGGAAGGTCAATAGAAACCCCCCTTAGTCGCTGCTAATGCTACCTATTATCCATATTCCTTGGTTGATGCCAATTACAATCTCCAACAATCGCGTGTTTCTTTCATTGAGCTCTCTCCTCTTTATGATTTTTCATTTTCTCATGCAAAAAATATCAACTCTAGTCTCATATTTTTAGAATTAAACATTCACCTCATGCAAACTATTTGAATTTTAAACTTATGTTATTTAATTTTAATAAAACTTATTTTATTTATTTATTTTTTCTTTTTAATAATAAACTATTTATATATTTTTATATATAATAATAATATCTTTATTATATTATTATTGTTATATTTAAATATAAATTATGAGATTTATCATTATCAAACATTTGAAAATAAAATCTTTTATTTTTCCAATTAAATTAATTTTGCAAACAAACATCCATAAGACGGGCATTATTTAAATCATAATGCACAAAAAGGCAATGTTGTATTCATGATAACACAATGAAATAATAATCATACACAATGTAGGATGAATGCAACTACATGAGTGTGTGTAGGATTTCCATCATGCCAACTATTGTCGAACAACTAGGTCATCTCTACCTCAACCATGTTCTCACCTTCAACTTGTTCTTGCACTCATTTACACTCAATATCTCATCAATAGGTTAGCTCATAGAACCATAATCAATAATTGAAATATTCACATCATAATAATTCCTCATTATTCTAATCACAATAGCATGCATTTTAAAGATAACATCTAATTTATCATCCATGAAAACACACTAATCTATGCTTCAAATGCTTATTTTCCAGTGGTCTCATCCAGATCCATTTATTATCAAATAAAATTTATGCAAGCAAAAATTGAGATGTGACAAAAGTTCTAAAATATTTTCATGTTTTGGACCTTAATTTTGGTATTCTACAAGTTGTTTTAGGTTTAACCCTTTGAAAACAGTCTTTCAAGATTTAGAAATTGTTTTCCCCTTTTGAACATGAACTTTGATCCAATATCTTTTTTGGATTTCATTCACCACCTCCTAGTTCAAATGTCTTTATTTTTCCTTGAGGTCCGATCAATACTTCTAGTCCCGATTGGTCCAATTGTAGTGATTTCATCAAGACTTTTGATCCTAATCAAACTTTTGAAAAAGATATCCAAAGTCCAAAATCCATTCTCAGTTCTGATGTTTGATTCTAAATGTCTTGTCAAAGTTTGAAACCTTGAACGAACCTTTCCCAAAAATGTCTCATCAAAATTTTAAACCCCAAACAAACCTTTTGAAGATGATCAAGATTACAATAGCCATTTATTTTTCCAATCCTTGAACACATAATTTGATAAATATAAGGGATCCATGTAGCTTTTTGAGTCCTAATAAAACTTTTTCCAGAGTGTCCTAAAGACCCTTATCCTCTTGAAGTTCTTCTTACTAAGAGTAATTAATGGTCCATCGTAACTTTTAACCCCAATTGTACATTTCAATTAAAGGTCCTTTGTCTATTTTAAGCCTTGATCCTCACATTAGACTCTGAGAAGCTTACAATTTTTGAGTTATGTGTGGAGTTCTAAAAACTAATTGGATTGTAGATCCCAAGTCTGCTTTGGCTTAAATCTTTTTTTCCTTCTATGACTCGACTTCTCCTGAATCATAAAAGATTTATGAAATGGTAAAATTCATTAATTTAAGGTTGCAAAGTGGTTTCTTAAGGCATCCCCTCTTCCTTGTAGGTGTTAAAAATGTCTAAAAACAGTGAAGAGTCTACTGGAAATGAGGTATCTCGAGAAGAGAGAGGAGAAAGGTAATAAAAGAGAGCCAAGGTAGACAAACTCCCTATCACAATGAAGTACAAATTTTAGGGAGTCCTAAGTGTATCAAGGTTCACCTCTAAAGTGATGAATTTATAGACACAAAATTGGGACATATAAACCTAGAGGAATTCGAAGAAGAAAAATATGATGAAGATGCCTCTCCTAGGTCTAAGAAGATAGCCAACTTAGGGTTCGCACATGTAGCATCCTTCCCGATGGTAGTGAAATGTCTAGAGCTTATCTTGGCTATGGCTCAACATTATAACTCTACATATAAGAAGTAATATGATACTTATGGCTCTGAAATAATAGACCTAACTACACCCATGATTAGAATAGTGTTTTATCTTCCTCCATACACCCAATTGAAGATGGTAATTGAAGTAGAAGCAGTTGGGGTGCATAAGAGTGTTATAAATGGAAATTTGAGATACCACAACAAAAGGTGGTTGAGAAATGAAAGGAAATATGTTTCCAATATCCCACAGAAACTTACAAGATCATATTTCTATTCAAAAGTGGGATATATCATCACCTTGTTGAGTAGAGAATTTGGAAAAGAAGATTCAAGAACTTATGACACTTGGATTTTTCATTTTATAAATGTCATCTTGAAAGGAGAAGTTTTTCTATATTCTGGACAAATAGTATCAAATGAAATTAATGCTCAATTGACCATAGTGGGAAGTACTAAATAATTTTTCATGTCTTCTTATATTGTGTACCTAGAAACTAGAGTTGGGAATTCTCCTGGGTTGACAACTCACGGGGTCAGAGGGGAAGCTCCTGGATAAAGAAATATATGGGAATTCTACCCCCACCTAGAGATTAAGGAAGTAGAAAATAACTTTAAGGGTAAATGATGCCCTCTTGTATCCTATTATCAATCAACTCACTAATGACATGGGATTTTGGATGTCTAAAGAAGCCATGGTATTACTTAAGGAATGGGAACAATGGTTCATCCAGTTCCCAAAGTCAACATACATCAAGATATATGGCTATGATAAGGCACCATACTTGTTACCTAGGTGCTACAATGATAAATTGGTGTTGATTGAGTTTGTTAGGAAATTTATGGAGGTGCACTTGAAGTTCTCCAATAAACATAAAGCAAGGTTAAAGTACCCATTTCATTTGGGATTCTATCATGTCCTTCTATCTTAGTAGCCAAGACAACATTGGAAGAAATCCAAGCATTGAACCTAAAACCATATGTTCCAAGAGATAATTTTGATCCTAAAGGAAAAATGAAGTCTCTAAGTCCCTCCATGTTCCCCTTCCATAAACCAAATATAGAATATTTTTGGGCTGATCTTCAGGATGACTTTGAGGTGAGAAAGAGAGACTATAGTAGATTAAGAATTTTTCAGTTGAGGGAATTCAAAATAAGGGATGATATTCTTGAGGGGTTTTCAAATGATGGACAAGTTTTAGAACCAATGTATGATATAAATAAAGTTGATACTAGAATATTGGACCCAATAGATTGGTCTCAAAAAGAAGATATTTCCATTGATACTATATTTGAATAGGCTTTACATCACACATTGCTTGGATCAATTTGAGAATCAAGTTTTGGGGTTAAGGGAACCCAATAGAAAGGGAAGAAGCAACCATCTACTGAGGGATCTCCTTCATCCATCCCCATGGGATACAAAAGGCATAAGATAAAGGAGAAGATTAAAAACCAGGAAGGCTCAGGGATAGAGAAAATAATAGAAAGGGTTAGCCAGGCATTCAAGACAACTTTTGTAACCTACAAATTTGTAGAAGCAAGGGTTATGTCAGTATTAGGTGTAATTCCAATCGCTAAAGTGTTGCCAACAAAAGAAACCACTTAACTAATACTAGAGAAAGATATTGAGGTAGAACCACCAATCATTGAAATGGTAAATTTAACAAACCTCCCCTCTCCCACACCTTCAGATCAGCAATGTAACAACAAACACCTTTGCAACAAGGTGAGGAGGAAAGCCAAAAAGGGAATCAGGTGGATATAGAATGTAATGAAATAACTTGCACAATAGAAGAATATGATAGGAAATGGACTTTAAGTATTACTTTCTCCTGAAAGAAAATTACAAGCATAGCATGTTCTAAAACAAGAATGAAGAAACTATCGAAAAGATGCTAACGATAGTATCAACAAGTTTAATTCACCTAAGACACAAGATTTTGGCTGGCTAAGCATTGATTCAAGTCCACTAGACTACGACTAGTCAGTAGCTCAAAAAGAGCTACTCTAAATGCCTAAACACCGTTTTGTAGTGTCAACTTTCCAATTTGTCAAAATAAAAAGAAATCATGAAATGAGTACTAGGGTCAATTTTATAAAATAGACTATGGTAGTGTGTACGAAATAAAACATACTAGTGCTAATTTACATCCCCAATAGTCAAGATAATAATTTCCCATGTTTATTTGAATTGGTATAGAGATATATTGATTATTTTTTCTTGGAATAGCTTTGGATTTGACTCCTAAATTCTATGGATTTAAAATGGTTCTTTAATTTAATTCACTAGCTATTACAAGAATTATGTTAGAAGATAAATATTTAATTTATGGAGTGGAACCAATGTGTGACAAAAAGACATTGTTCTTCAGTTTTAACGTCTCTTTTCCATGTTCCTATGTGGAAAAGAACATTCTAGAGTTGGATGCTACAGGTCATGGCTTAGGAAAAATCCTTTTAACCAACTAGATATACAAGGAATAAGAAGTAAAAACAAAAGCTTATAAACTCTCAGACAAAAAATTTTAAAATGGAAATATGACAGAGAGAGAAAAAACTTTCAATCTCAACTAAAACCACAGAAGCTCAGAATTTTTGGTCTGACTCTGAACACAAGTCTTGTTATGAAGATGTTTAGCATTCAAGTCCTTTTAGGATCAATTTCAAGTTGAATTTAATCTTATTCTTATTACCCACATCTCTTGGAGGCATCTCCTACTTAGGGACACTTGGGTGATCAATGGTAGCTGTAAAGTATTATAGTATACTATAATATTTTTGTGTATATCAAGATGTAAGACAATGTTTCAAAAATATCCCTCCCTGCTCTATATGGGGTTGGCTACCGGGACCTGATTGTTATCTATGGATAATCAGATATATATACAAGATGTTTTTTTGAAGATATGACATAAGAGTTGAGGTATGCGAATGTTAGTAGATTATATGTGGAAGCGAAAAGAGCGAAGAGTGATCTACTAGCATGCAAATTTCTTGAGCTACAAAAGAACTGAATCTGCACTTGAGGTGTACTTTCATTAGTTCAATTCGGGTGGTTAGCCATTTTGTTACTTCATTTTTGTAAGCAATGAGTCTCTCATTTTGGACAGTGAGTCCTAGCAATGAGCCACCCCTTTTTGTAATATCTTATAACTAGTTATATTATATTGTGAGTTAATCATCACCATGGTTTTCTTCATTTTGGGTTTTCCACGTAAAAATTCTGGTGTCTCTTGTGTTTTGTGCTTCATATTCTGTCGATGCTTTGCTTATCTTAAATATCATATGCTTTGGATAAATTAGATGGTATTTGTTTAAAAAATTTAAAAATATACTGATTCACCCCTCTCAGTATATTGGATATTTAACAAAATACCTTGGACTCAAAGTCTCCATCAAGAAGAATGTTGGAGGACTTAAAGTCCCTATGAACTATGGTAGTGCCTATTGTTGGACCTAAATGAATATAAGCAAGGCCTTTGGTTGTCCCCAAAGCAATTTTTTAACCTTAAAGGCCAATCCATCCTCGTTCTGAGAATTCCTGCAAGATATTTTGATTTGTAATCTTATCATAAATTATATAGAGAAATAAGTGAGGAACACAAACACATCTACATATTAACAGGTGCAAAGATATGATAATCATGCCATAAGTAATTTATGGAACACAATATATCGAGGTAAAATGCGTACCTCTTCTTATAAATAAATTCATCTGATCTCCCCTACAAAGAACATATGGATAATCTGCTCAATTGATCTTGTAAACTGCCATTGTACATATACTTATAGACCAATAAGCGTCGATTTCTCTGTACACTGTACAGTATCCAATCAAGCAGACTAGATTTGGGTTGTTAAGCCTACCTAATAGATCTACTTCCACTCTGAATTCCCTTTTTCCCTGTGATTTTCTCAATGAGACTGGGTCCATCTGTTTAATTGCTACCACCTGCAGAAAGATTGCAAAAAGGTGCTAATTACTGTGTATATGACAAACGATGGAGAAAAAATATTTACTTTATAACATTTAAGAAGAACATGCAATGTTGTGCACTATACTTTTCAATATTGGACTTATATTCATACCCCAACCAAATTATGATTGAATTTTCTGCATGAGATCTATTACTTTCAGCCATAGCACTCATCTCAGCTTCTTTGCCTCTCCTTTACATATTACTATCATAAACTTCCACATCAATTTTATTCTGATCATCATTTTCTCCACCTTCAAGAATTATTATCTCAACTTTCCCATAAAAGTAGTTTTCATTCTTCTTTTCTCTGTCCTTCTTCAAAGCTTTGAAAAATTGTTACATCCCATTTGCTTCATGTTGGTCAAAAGTATATTCATCTACATAATAACTCTCAACTTGTTTATGATGCCATAGGTTAAATCCTCACCAAAAATTATAATAGCAAGTTGTTTCGTATATTGTTCTTCCATTCCAGACACACCGCATGGTTTCTTTGGAATTTGTCTCCTTACTATCTTCTTACCCCACCCTCCATCCTCATGAGTGTTTCCAACGTTTCCCTATACCAAATCTATTTCTATTATAGGTGAAGAGTATTTATACCATCTATATCAAACTATATGTACTTATTGTTAGAAAAGTGTTCTGTTACGGGTGTAAGGTCTTATGGTGGAGTCAAAATTGATATTAGAAGATGCAACTATCTAATTTCCTATCAAGATATTTGAAGGACTCTCTTCCTAATCTTCTCACCATCTCTTAGAAAATCATACACTCCATATGAAGCTTTTGTTCAACCCACTACACACAGTTTTGGCACATTTGGTCGCTCTAAAAAAACATCGTTGCTTCCCTTCATTTTATATTTAGTGAAACCAACTCATCCAATTCAATGATCAACTACTTCTTCTATGCAAACAATTCAAAGGAAGAAGAATGTTTTGGAAAGGCATTTAGGGCTTTTGTAACTTATCGGTCTCCTCAACCTTTAAAGAATGACATGACGATATCTTTGCTTATAATTTTGAAATTGTCTTTTACTAAAGACCATCACTAATTTCAGTTGCGGTGTCACATTTTATCATAATTGAAATATCCACCTTTTTGTCTTAACTTTCTCAAGAGCCACGAGTAGAAAAATAGTTGTTAGTTTTCTTTATTTTCTATAAACTCAATATACAAAGGTTTACCAAAATTCAAGTTGAGCAAATAATTTAACTCAAAACATGATACTGTTCATTTTTCAATTAAAAAATGGATGAAACAAGTAATGTCTTCATTTGGTACTCTAAAACTAAATTTCAAGTCCTAGTCACTTCTTACAAAGTACTCCACTTTAAACTACATATAGATGATTATCTTTATTTCTTCCATGTTTAACCATTTCTTTATCCCGTTTGCCATTTCTTTATCCCATCTGCAATAAGTAGAAATAATTCCAACATGTGTTATAGTTTTGACTCTTAGCTCATAAAACCTAGAAAGCTATATTTTCAACTCTCCATGCTTCCTTTTGTTGCAGTCTTACTTGAAAGACTACAATCCTTAGTCTATTAGTTTCCCACAATTTAATTTTTGTAACATGTCATATTATAATCAAACATATCTAGAAATTGAGATGAATAGTTATTTTTTGTGATCTAGTATATCTACTAGGAGTTAGCATCTAGTCACTTTACTCTATCATTCTTATTCAAGTGAAAAATCTTTCTCACCTTTTACACTTGACTCCCTCTATCTACCAACACATAACCTATTTAAAACAAGTTTCTAGTAACCAAACTTGAATTAAATAATTGGTGAAAAAATATATTTTTTAACTAAGAAGCTCAAGAAAATTACTATTGAAGCTATCAATCTAGATACAACATAGGCACCTCTCAAGATTGCAACATTGGACCATTCTCTTTTGTGGTGTTTACTTGCATTCAACACTCTTTCTAGATTCTATTTGAAAGGTATTATAATAATCATCAAAATCATGTTGCTTGGGTTTTAGTAAGGAATTCCTTAACATAAGCCCTACATCTTTGATGTGGCCAAATACAACAATGATGCAGCAATTAATTCCTAAATACTTTGTCTAGACTTTATGCATTATAAGCACCTAACATAGAAAACAAAAACACTTGTAGAGGAAAATAATACACCACTCCCCTATATACATCAAAAATTAGTAACTTCCTCATGATTATCATGTCCAACTTAGGTTTGATTTTTTTAGGTTCATCCCTATGACAATTTTATAATTGACAAGTCTATTTAAAGTCCATAGCAACAAAAATCATTTGGGGAAAAAATCAGCAAACCAAAAGTATAATATTTTTTGAAAAAAATCGAGAAAATTTGGGTTTAAAAAATGTAACAAATTGCAAAAAAAGAGAAAAAAACTATTTTAAAAAAATTTAAGGGCATTTCCATAACATAAATATATAAAGAGCAAATGAAATAGATAGTTTAACCCATGAATTGTAGAAAATAGGATTTTGTTGTTTTATTCATATTGTTGATTACATTGCATTGCACAAATCATACTTCATAGTGCATAAATAATAACTAGATGGTTATAGTTGATAAAGTTTCAATTACAACATAGTTTGTACAAAGTCAACCTATAAACTAAGTACAAAGTTCCAAAAAGTCAAACGTAGCCAATGACTCTTGCTACTACAAATAGAGTTATGCTAGAGGGTTGTAGGTCATGATGATAAAACTCCTAGTTCAGAACCTCTCCTAAGTCGTTCAATCTCATGACTATCCAAGTTGGCCTTTAGGATCGCAAAATCCTTAGGCTCAAGAAAGTCATTAAAAAGACAATTTTCTTTTGCTAAACAGACATCATAAATTACAAAATGGGAATCAATTGGTTCATATTTGTGATCTAATAGTACTTGCAATTTCTAGAACAATGTCAAAGAGAACTACATGAAGAGTGTGAAAGGGAAATTATATGACAAAGGAAGCAATTGTAAAATTCAACTTAATAGGTTTTGAATCAAATAGTTCAAGATGGAGTAATAGAAAATGCTTTTGAAACAAAATCTTAAATCTCAAAAGACCATAAATGATATTGAAATATTCTCATTGATAACTATTTTAGCATATTTGTAAAAGATTAAAGGGAGTGTTAAATATTTTTCCATTAGATAATAAAAACCTACTAATACAAAAGAAGAGAGCAACTATTTATGCCATAATTTTAGCTATTATATTCAACTAAATTTTCTTTGACTTTGTCTATAAGTGGATGGAGTTAAAAATATTTATTGACTTTGAATTGAGAATTTGAGAGATTATAGTTACAAGTTTCAATGGAAAATCAAAGCATGAGAAACATTCCCCTTCAATGGGATAGTTGCTACTGAAATCTATTTGGATCATTAAAGAGAAAATACATGAGGCCTACTTCGAGAGGGATTGAGATAAGCCCACAAGACTATGACATGATTTCTCTCAAGGTATGTATTATTTAGTCTGATACCTATTTAACATGCATGGAATGCTACACTATATATGTCTAAAACATTCATGCAATGCTAAATTTTACTCCTTGCATGCCTTCTGAACTTCCATGTATATGACAATCCTAAATGGAATGTAGTTCCTAAATGAGTGCAAGGCATGTATTTCAGCAATGAGTTTCACCAATTAATAAAATATTAAGTCTGCAAAATATATAAGAAATTTAAATATAACCAAAACAATCCTTCATTTTGATATAAAATACAACTATAGTTCATATTTTTAGCATTACAAGTTGATTTTTATCTTTTTGATAGGAACCATTGTGCGTTTGGTTCCATAATTTCTATATACTATTATGTATATACTTATGCTTCCCACTTGATTATACAATTGTCACTACAATACATGCTTGTCATTAAAACTTGATGGACAGTGTCAAATTGAAGCTCCAAATTATCACACTTCATTAACATCTAAAAAGGAAATTTGTCCCATCCTAACCTTGATAATCTAAACAACCACCTTGGTATTATTATTGACAATTGAAATAAAATTATTTTGAATAGTTGATATCACAAGCCAATAGAGTTTCATTTCAATCTAATCTAACCTTCTATATTTAATTTTGGCAAGTAGTCTTATAAGGTTCAAATATGTCAAAAAAATAAGATAGAAGCCTTTTCAAATATGTTAAAAACATAAGATAGAAGCCTTACTTAATATTTATGATATTGTCTACTATTTTCCACTGAATTGTCTTTTGATTTATATATATGGAAATAACTACTACAATCCTAAGGAAAATGACAGCAGTGTGGAATATAGTTAAAAAAATAACACATCTCTTAACCATTCCATGTTAATGTCCTTAACATCAAATGTAGAAGCATACCAAAGAACGTGTCTTTATTTTAATTTCCTTAACATCTATTAAAAATATACGTCAATTCAAGGTCATCTATTTGTAATTTTCCTCAACAACCTAATGAAATATAGTGAATATTTTATGGTGAATCACATCCCAGTGGTTAGTGATCAGTTATGTGCTGAAAATCAATGAAAAAACACAATTAAATAGCAATTTTGCATAGTTAGGATTTCACAATGGTTTGATTGGACAATTTTTACATGATTTTTTTTGTTATTTAAACTCTTTAAAATCATTGAAAACCATGACTGACTAAATTGATATTTAAAAAAAATAAAATATTTCAACTAAACATTTTTTTATAAATCATTTTTTTGTGATTTTTGAGGATTTGTGCTTTTATGATTTAAACTATACCCATGACCAAGTCTACCTTGGAGATCTCTATGTTTTGATATTGTTGCCACTCACCCCTAGAGACTTTTATAGTGGCATGCAGAGCCCCGAGTTGTTTACCCATGTGTCATGCTTGAAGTCCTAGGAAAAATTCTTATAGTTAGTCATTTTAAGTTTTCCTGAGGCCCCAAATGCATGATTGGAAATCCTCCTCTTCTCCACCTTCTAACCCTATTTATATTTGTTTTTCACTGATTAAGAAGATATCTTTATATGAATCTTATCATTTAAATATGTTCTAAGGTGTGTTTAGTACATTTTGAACTGCAAACTAGGTTGATCACTTTTTCATCATCTTTGACTCAATCAAAGTTATCCTGACCCATAGTTAGGGTGAGGTTCCATGGGGGGATTCAGGATCTATTTTGAAGGAGCAAGGGTTCCCATGAAGAAAAAAATAAAAGAAAATGCTACAGGATTAATTCGAATCTTTTCCTCAACAATAGCAGCCCCTACTTTTTAGTTCAAAAACTTGAGTGGGTGCAAAAGGGGTTTCTACCACTTGTTAATCATATGAAGTTTTGAAATTCTCACCAATTAATTTTTTTATTATTTTATATTTATTTAAGCTATTGAATTGAATATGCAAAATAATAAACTTCACGAGACCACCAACTTCCATAAATATAGGAGCTTAAACTTTTAAGCTTAAACTATGATACAAAATTCATGAGACCACCCACTTTAAAATAATCCTAAAAAATCTTAGCAACACCCACTAAATTTTTTTAGGAAGCCCCCCTCCATCTGACCCCACCCTTATTAGTCATTTATCCATAATAGCCATGTTCGCTCTATTTACTCGCTTTGTCATTGTAGACACTCAAATAGTTCCATCATTTCATTCTGATTAATTAACATCATTTCCTCCTAAAATCATTTATGCACTAACCAATTAATTAAATAATCTTTATTATTTAGTTAAATTCATCAATTTCTACTATTAATCAAGTAATTAAATTAACTAGATTAATTCACTTCTTGGTCACTAATGTTCACCACATTTAATTAAATAAATCAAATTATTTAATTAAAACCCTAAATTCCTCTCATTTGATTAAATAAATCAAATCATTTAAATCAAATTTCATAAATCCCCTAACCCACTTGAGTTGATTTAATTATGAATTAACTCTAATCTTCTCCTAATCCTCATTACCCATTTCTCTAGCTTTTGACTCAACATTGGTCAAATAAACCCATGATCAATTAACCAACTTGCACATAAAAATAATTTCTTCTAATTAACTAAATAGCCTATTTTCCTCACAATGACACATTCCTAGGAATATACCTCTCAACCACCCATTCATAAATTTCCCTCCAAAAGGATTTTAAAAGCCTCTTACAAAGGTCTTAAATGCTCTCACAAGGGCCTCCTTTGCCTTAAATGGCCTCTTACATGTCATCTTGTCCCTCTTACATCTCAACCATATTCATTCAATAACCTCTTACACCCCTCTTACACAAGCCACCTAAGCATTTACTCTTCTTACGTGTCATTCTCTCAAGATGTGCTCACACATGTGTAAGCACATATCTCCATGGCTTTCATTAGCTTTGTGACAAGTGTCACAATGCTATTAAATCTCATTTTAATCCCACATTCACCAAATTCATCCATTCTTCAACCCTTCACTCTTATAAGTAGAAGCCTCTTCTACTTGAAATGGATCCACAATCTCATGCAATCTTACTATAGGCATATTCACTCACATCCATCACTCATTTTCATCACATTTTAGCTTGTTTTTTCATTATCATTTTGGCATCAATCTCATATACTTGGAATCATTTACATCTTGGAGCTTATCAAAGGGATCCAAAAAGGGATACATTCCACATCAAAGTAGCACCAATCCCCCTATGGGATGGAGGTTTGGTTGCTTTAGATAGTTTTACATGTTTATTTGCTTATGTTACATGCTTTATTTCATGTTTTCTTCTCTAGATTGATCAAGAATTTTGTAGGGAATGGTTTTTTTGAGCTTTCCAACATGGCTAATCTTGTGTGTTTTGTCTATTGTTAGTTAGTTGAAGATTATACATTCAAATTCTAGTGCCCACCATGGGGCCAAAGATGTTCTTCACATTTATTGGATCACTTCTAACTATTTATTGACTTTCTCTATTAGCTAATATGACAATTTAGCATTAGATTTCATTTGCTAGAAATTTTTTAAAGCCTCTACAATAAATCTATTTATGCATATCCAGATTACATTTTTGCAATAAATCATAGCATCAAGGTGGACACTTTCACTTGACAACTTGTAGACATATTTAGAAATCTGTGATTTCACATTCAGTCTTTGCATACTCATGCACCTACATTCCAAGCATTGGCATTGGGTTTCACTGACTATGAATTTTTTATATTCTCACCATCAAAGCGCCCTCTCCTTGTTGATATTAGCGAGGCATATCTAATGTTTGAATGTATAAGGGTCACGAGTAATATCAATTAATGCATTAGATATGAATGGAAAGTTTTTTTTTCTGGACATATTAACTTCAAGCTTTGGGCACTCAGTTAGTTTTACTCTTACTATGGAAATATTTGTTGGCACAACATCTTTCTTGAGGTGGGATTTTTATTTTTTTATCTTAATTTGTGTTAATCATAGCTACATTTTTTATAGAAACCCAATTGATCATTCGATTGAAATATGAGTATAAAGTCTTTGTTTCTATTAATATATATTAATGCATTAGATAGGAATTTAAAGTTTTTATTTTTTTTCATATTAACTTAAAGCTTTGGGAGCTCAATTACTTTTACTCTTATTGTGGAAATCTTTCCTAGAGCAACATCTTTCTTGAGGCGGGCTTTTTATTTTTTTGGCTTAATTTGCATAAATCATAGCTACAATTTTAGTAGAAACCAAATTGATCATTTGATTGAAATTTGAATAGATAGGAATGTAAAGTCTTTGTTTCTATTCATATTAACTTCAAAGCTTTGGGCGGTTAGTTACTTTTACTCTTACTGTGGAAATCTTTGCTGGAGGGACATCTTTCTTGAGTTGTGAGTTCTTTTAGAAAGAATATTACTGCATAAATATATCAATTTTCTAGCTGACAATGATCAGGGCAGTTTACAAGTCTACAAAAAAAGAGTAATAAGATTGAATCAAGAGAATAAAAAGTTCTTCATGCTTATAGATATAAAAGTTTTGTCATGCTTCTAAAAATCTTATTTTTTAGTGCTATAACCATTGCTTTTTTTTTTTTACAGACTTTGCATGACAGTTCACATAAAGAATCAGTGGTGGTCTTTCTCACATTGGGATTAATAATATAACAATGTAGCAAGGAAGAGAAATCTAGAAAAATAAAAAGCAGATTTGAGTTGGAGAAATGAGCATTAGAATTGAAAAAACCATTTTCAAATGCTCATCGTAATAGTTTAGGGCATCCATTTTTGCTTTTTCATTTTAGGACCAACTAACATCATTTTGGGTTTAAAATTTATCATTGACTTGATCTTTTCAAATTGGTTAAAATTAAAATTACAAACTTAATAAATCATTGTTATGTTGAGTTAAAAATGAACAAGGAAAACTCACACTCAATTTGGTGCTTAAAATGAACTAACCATTGCTTGGAGGGTTAAAAAGAACTAGTATCTTCTTTGTCTTGTGGTTTGCAATTTTTCTAAGGTGTGTATGCTCTTCTCACACACCATTTGGTGATCTTGAGAATTAAAAACATCTTGTGGCATTTGCATAATCACCCAAACATTTGATTTTGGATTTTTAAAATGAACACCATGCTAGTGTAAGGAAAACACATTATACTCTATCCTCACACCTAGTGTGATCCAACTTGGAGATTCCAAGGCATTGTGTTTTTCTTTATTTTTTTCACCCTTAGAGGGGCCTTCCTAAGAGACACATTTGAAAGGAGAACTCGAAGGTGACTCCAATGAGTTTTTCACTTGAGGCGGTATATAAATGGATAAGACTAAACTGTCAAGTCCTCATGGTATGTAGGCCTTAGTCGTACAATGTCATTCAGAATGGGGTACTACCATAAAAAGTATAAGAGCCCCTAGTAAGAGTGATTAAAGCCTTAAGTGGATTTATGGATGCTCACAAGGTGCCATGTCCTCGAGTATTGACTAAGAAACATTATTTTAGAATCCTAAAAACCCTTTTACTTGCTAGTGCAGGAACAGTTGTTTTGAAGCTTCCCTACATTCCATTATTCATTTTAGAGAAAGAAATCCTTCAGGATTTGAAATTTGGTGTGCATGTTCCATGTAAGGGGGATCCAGTGTCACCAAATCTCTAGTTGTTTCCTTTTTCTTAGTGTTTGGAGTAATCCAAGTAGGGACTCAACAAGTAGTATCTCTTCCACCCTGGGTTGTGCATTCTTACGAGTCAATTGAACACATTGCTTAGTTCCAAAAAAATTAACAAACACCAAATTTCAAACCCTTTGAAAAAGAGTGAATACCTTTGAAGATTCCAATATTATTGCTTGTCCCTAAGGATCTCATTTTTAGTAGCTTCTAAATACTCATATCTCAATTTACTGTCTTCAAAGTCAACCTAGGGAAACTATGGCCTTGGCTCTTTGATTTTTGTATAATGTACCATATAGAATGAAAAGGGGCTTAGACATAGACATTTAGTTTGAAATTTAAGCAAGACAAGTTGATGTTGTAAAAATAACTTCATTAACCAAGATAAACTCACAATTGGACCCCACACATGTGCTTGTCTTCATGATTTCTCACAAGGTCAAAATTCCTAAACGAAGGTCCACATGTCGCCAGTTCAAGATTAAACATCATAGCCCAAAGGCTGTCAAGAAACACATTGTGGAACTCTATCGCAGGAGGAACATCTTGGTAAGAAACTTTTATAGGCATCTTATGAGGAATGATCCAGACTTGTATTTCCAATATGAGCCCCTCATTTAGAGCATTGATCTTTTGGGTTTGAGTCATTCATAGGGTAAAGTATGTTCTTCAACACCTTTTTATTGTAAAAAAAGTTCTTCTAGGTTCATCTGGGGTCAAAACAAACAACTCCATCCATCCTCAAAGCATTTATCAAAATCTATCTCACAAACAACTTTCTAGAGCTTTGGAAAACATCATTATTCTAGACTTGGGTACATCCTTTTATCAAATCAAAATCATCTTGTTTAGTTAGGTGTGTGGGAATGAATCCTTTTTCACACACTTTGTTAAATTAGTACCTCTTTTTAGAAAATTTCATCCTAAGATCACTACATCTTAGGGTTTACAAGTTCATTATCCAAATTAAAACAATCCAAATAAAAATTCCTAAGGTCTAGTATTGATCCAAAGTTCTCAAAAGTTCAAAAATCCATATCATTCACCCCCTCATTTACCATATTATCATCATTTGATCCTAAAACACATCCTAGAATTTATTTTTGTACCTAAAGTTTAGATCAACCAAAGAAGTCAAAGGTTTGTTCCATGTACTTCTAAAATTTGATCCCAATTTTATGGTCCAAACAAGGTCACAACACAAGATGAGCATGGAGAAAATCAAGGAAACATCGACCACAAGTGATTTCAATCAAACTAAATTCAACCCTAGGGTATCTACCAACCCTCCACCTAATCCCCCTCAACTACCACAATATCTTGAAGAGGGAGGTTGCCATGTGGAGGATGTCACAACCAATTACAAAGATATTTTCCAAGATGAATTGCTCGAATTAGTAAAAAATCCAGAAACCCACAAACTTTTCAACATGATCATGAAACTAAATCCCACCCAATAATGTTGGCATTGGTAAAAGAAGGGGCTAAAATGCCTTCTGATTTTGATGTAAGTACCATTGTGGAGCAACCTTTAGTGAATATCCCACAAACATCATTCACACCCTTATTACAAAGCATCATCCAACCAATTACTCAACCATCATCATCTCACCTATGATCATGAAAGGAATCTCATTACTCCAAGCCCTTCAAAGACACCCACTTGTCAACAATCAAAACTTGGAGGCCAACATAGTATTGGGTATGCCAGACACTGTCCCACAAGAACCCAACAACCATATGTACCACTGATCTTCCATGAGACAAACAATCCATCCTATTTCCATGCATCACCCACCTTTTCCCTTGATACACAAGGTTACACTCCAAAGCCTCATAAGGACAAATAGACCTATTCGAACAAGTGGGTACCTTCAATGATTCATCTTCACTTCCATAAGGGAACATACCACAATCATACACATAATTCCCTACCATGACACCATCACTACACCAATCCAAGGTATAGGACAAATCACTTCTTTGAACACATTGATCCAAAATCAAACAAATCAAGTCATCCCCCCCCAAAAAAATCAAATCAACACACTCATCACATCAAATCCTCCAAACATGCCACTAATATTGCAACACCAAGTGGCATCATCCAAAATATATCAACCACCAATCACATAATCAACAAAACCTCAAACATCTCAAATTTTAGTCTCACAAGGGCTAAGCACATCAAATACGGTTCCAAATCCACCATCTATCACCCAACCCCTTGTAATTATACACCAACCACCTCAACAACCACCACAAAAATCTCTCGGTATAACATCACAACAAAATCCGCCACCCCCACATCAAAATATTAACATAGAAAATTAGTATAGCATCACGTTGCAAGCAACATAACAAGCATATCAAAAGGCATTGCAACAATTTCAAATGCAGCAGGAACAACAAGCAGCGCAAGCACAAGCACAAGCCCAAGCCTTGCTACAACAACAACAAAAAGTAGCATAGAAACAAGTGCAAGCCCAATCACAAGATCAAGAAAAAGATCAAGAATAGGCCCAATAACAAGCACAACACGTGCAAGTGCAAGCCTATCAAAAATCCCTACAACAACATGAACAATAACAAGAATTGATAGTAAAATAGTAGGAAGCAATGCAACGACAGACACTATTAGCACAACAACAACAACAAGCATACCAACAAGCATTGCTCGCACAAAAAAACATTCAACAAACCTACACGAGTGCACAACCACATGCCTGGAACCTTAACACACAAGTAACACACGCCACCCCATCATTCACCCAACAAACCATACCAAATCAAAACACATACATTCCATAACCCGATCCAAAAGTCAAATTTCTCTCATGTGAAATACGGGACATTCAATCTAGAAAAGAAAAAAATCATACACCCAATAGGATTTGTACCCCTATCCACTTGATAGGAACATCGCTATGGTTCCATTCCCACTAGGATTCAAAATACCAAAATTTGAAAAATACCAAGGAAAAGGCAATCCTGAGGACCATATTAGAGAATTTCATGTACATTGCATAGAAATAGCATATGAAAATTCCTATCTAATGTTAATCTTCCCTTGAAGTTTGGTTGGCCCCGCAATGGAATGGTTCTCTCACTTACCTCTTGGAAGCAAAAAGTTCCAAGAAGTCATGGACCTATTCATAGAAAACTACTCATTTAACCTAGACATGGAGGTAAGCTTGGAGGAACTATCCGGCCTCAAACAAGCTAAGGGAGAGACATTTGTGACTTTCTTACAACAATGGAGATCTAGAGCTATCAAAATAAAATGGCCCATGCTAGAGGAACAACAAATTGGAACCATCTTCTTTAACCTCAAAGGGGAGTTATCCTTCCATCTGAAAATGCAATGCATCATGACATATGACCAACTAATCCCTAAGGCTCTCAACATTGAATGAGCCCTCACGACACAAGGGAGCACACTTGTATACCAAGACAATATACCATCGACTAGCTACAATGATAAACCTTGCACTTGGGCTAAAAATAAAAATGTTACCAACAATGGTGTTGTTGATTACAAAGTTGTTATTAGCACTCCAAGGAAAAACACACAACAAAAAACATACCCACAACATAACACTCATCAACCACAAATTAACATGCAACAATTCATCTATCAAAACACACCACAAACAAACCCATCACAACAACAACCGAATAATCAAACATTCAACAATGTGAATGCTCAAGGAGGACCACCCCCAAGGAACAAATACCCACCGAAACACAAATATACACCATTAGGGTAACCCATTGAATCTGTCATGCAACAACTAATGCAAGAAAACCTCATCACACTCCCTATCTATGAAAATTACCAAGAACCTCAAGTTAAGCCCCCCTAGTATAATGAGAATCACCTTTGTGATTTTCACAAGATCAAGGGACACACAATAGCTAGCTACATGAGGCTAAAATATCTTATCTGGGACCTCATCGATGATAAAACTATAACCATTGACCAACCAGTAGGAAACCAAGATCTCAAGATATACACGAATCTGATGTCAGATCACAACAAAGTAAAAGGGAAGAATTACACCAATGTAAACCATTTCTATGACCATATTGTAGCATCATTGGATGATTTTGTAACAATTATCAACATCACAAGTCCTAGAGAAGAGTGTGGAGTCACCACACGTAGTGGCAAGATCTTTATCCTAGGACCATCTCCACCACCTAGGGTACCACCTTCCAATATGAAATCTAACCCTAGTAGCTATAACATCTTGGAACAATTGAAAAAGATCCCTACCCAAATATCCATCATGGAGTTACTTAAAATATCACCTGCACATAGAGATATTTTGTAGAAGGCCTTGTATGCGTCCTTCATTCCCACGAACATTGATGTAGACCAATTTCAAGCTATGATTTGAAACAACACTGCACCACATCTTCTTACATTTTTCGAGCATGACCTCCCAATGCAACCATCACATAACCACATGCTCAGTCTTGAGGTCTTGGTCCATAAGAACAAAGTCAAGAGAGTCTTGGTGGATGGGGGTGCAGGCTTAAATATTTGTACCTTGCAGTTAGTCAAAAATATAGGATTTTTTGAGGATGTTATTGAAAAAGGAAAGGGGATAACCATCAAGGATTATGATGATTAAGAACGAGTGTCCCAAGGCACCATCCAAATCCCCATCCAGGTGGGACTAACCATCATGGAAACCACCTACCAGGTCCTTGACCTTGAGATTCCATATAATATTCTTCTATTTTATCCATGGATCCATGGGATGCAAGCTGTCACATCTAATTTTCATCAATGTGTAAAATTCCCATATCAAAATCAAGAAGTTATGATCCATGGCGACCCTGAATGCTTCGATTACTGCAAGAATTTTGAAGCCAAATATTACAAAATCCCCCATATCTTCCTGCATTGATCCATCCACTTTATCCTCCACTTCTGAGACAAAGACACACATAATCCAGAACACCCTAGATATCAAAGTTGTAATCAAAGACAATGGTTGTGGGGACTATAACTTACAGAAGGGAACATACGTGTTGGGAGAGTTACCTCAATCTCCTAAGTCTCATGGAAGACCGAAACCTATTGATGGTGCATCCCAAACATTCATAATGTCTCTCACCACGTTCAAAAAGTGGAGGGATTTGAGCAAAGAAGTTATAGGCAAAGAAGACATCGCAGGCCTCCTATATCAAGATAATCGGCCTGCACCTATTCTTCCAATGGAGGAGGAAAAAAAAGGTCTACAACTAATATTTAGATGGGGCTACAACAAGAATGAAAATCTAGGGAAAAATAACAATGGCTTATTAGAACCCATTATTCTTGAGAAAATTCCAAAGAATCTTGGCCTTAGGTGTATCCCTATTAAGGTGAATATTCTTAGCAAACATGCTCTTGTTAAGACAGTCAAAGATTCCCCATCGATACCCATATCACTTAGTAGTCCCTTCAAAGATCCTATCTCTGAGTTACCTATGTTATTTGAGGATTCCTCTCTTTTCATGATAACCACCATGTCATTTGAGCCAAATAACCAAGTCACTAAGCTAAAAATCATCTATCCCCAACTCATTGATTGTGACCAACGAGGACCACCAATATTAGATTCATTCAAAAATTATGAGGCTCTCTCAAAACTCATGGGACTAAGGGATAATATTCTATATGGAGATCAAAAATCAGGGTTTGACATTGATTTGGATACACATACATACTATTGGGAAATGATTGAATCTCTTAGTTGCAAAATTGAAAATCTAAGAGTAACGTCTCGATCCTTAAGTGAATCCAATCCTAAAATAGTAAAAACAAAGGATGTATCCAATAGTGAAAAACTCTCTGAGGCACCAAAGGATGAGGGATTCAATCTTCCCCTTAGTGCTACTCATCAAGAGAAATTAGTAGTCTTAGTAGAGAAGTGCAACCCAATAAATGTAGGAACTGAAGAAGCACCACAAATCACCTTCTACACTAAGTCACTTTTGACTAAGGAGCAAGAAAATCTAGCAACATTTCTAAAGGAAAGGAAAGTGAACTTTACATGGACATACGTTGACATGCTAGGCCTTGATCTAGAAGTAGTGATCCATCATCTAGCAATGTATCCTCAGGAGAAACCTATCAAACAAAAATTAAGAAAAATGCATTTGCAAATTGCCTTATTTGTAAAACTTGAGCTATAGAAACTCCTTGATGCAAGATTCATCCAACCCGTTGATTATCTAGAATGGGTTTATAACCTTTTACCTATTTCCAAGCCCACTGGGGGCATCCAAATATGCACTGACTTTAGAGACCTAAATAAAGCAATTCCTAAGGATAATTTACCCCTCCCCAACATAGATATGATCATAGATCTGACAACGGGGCATGAAATGCTATCATTAATGGATGTATTTCAAGATACAACAAGATTATGATTGCAAAGGAGGATCAACATAAAACACCATTTGATTTTCCATGGGGCACCTATTGTTCGATATGATGCCATTTGGGCTAAAGAACATCATAGATACATACCAAAGGGCTGTGACTTTGATATTTCATGATATGATCCACAAAACTATAGAAGACTATGTGGAAGAGATACTAGCCAAATCAAGGAAGCGCCAAGACCATATATCAACACTAGGCCCAATTTTCGATAGATTAGAAGAATATAATGTATGAATCAATCCCAAGAAATGAGTCTTTGATGTAACTTCAAGAAAGCTCTTGGGATATATTGTTTCAATGAGAGGAATTGAGATAGACCCAACAAAAGTCAAGTAAATCTTAGACATGGAGGCTCCACAAACATTGAAACAACTAAGAGGCTTGCAAGGAAGGCTACAATCCACCTGACAATTCATAGCACAACTCAGGGATAAGTTTTTCCCTTATTCCCATTTGCTTCACAAGGGGGTAACCTACAAGTGGGATAATAAATGTGATAAGGCATTTAATCAAATCAAGGAATACTTGTTGACGCCACCAGTCCCCATGCCACCAAACCTAAATAAGCCATTGATCCTCTACATTTCAGCTATGGTAGCAACTTTTGGTGCTCTTCTGGCTCAACATGATGAAACAGGGAAAGAGAGGGCCATTTATTATATCAGTAGAACCTTAGTAGGACATGAGCTCAACTACACTTTCATCAAGAAGGCTTCTCTTGAAGTATTATTTTCCTCATAGAAATTTATCCACTACATGCTTTCTCACTTGATTAAACTCATTGCCAAGATCAATCCCCTGAAATATCTCTTATCCAAATCAACTCTAATAGGATAGATGGCTAAGTGTTTGATTATTTTCACAGACTATGACATTGAGTATGTGGAACAGAAAGCCATCAACGGACAAGTAATTGCAGATAAATTGGCTAAGGCTCCCATATATGCAAAGAACCCACTACTATTGGAGTTTCTAGATGAGCTGTCAATCTTCCTCTTGAATGTAGTAGACCATTAGAAAGTGTAATTTGATGGTTCCTACACAAAACATGGGTCAAGATTGGGTATACTTTTCATCACCCCACAAGGGGATTGTATCCCAAGTCATACAAAGTGTCCTTCCCTTGCACCAATAACATTGCAGAATATGAATCTCTTGTCATAGGAATTTGAATAGAGGTACAATGGAAGATCATGGTATTGAAGTTCTATGGGGATTCGTAGTTGGTTATCAATCAAGTCAATGATGGATATTAAAATAAGGATGACAAACTCATCCCATACAAAAAGTTGGTAAAGGATCTTAGGAGTTCTGCATTGACATAAAATTTGAGTAGATACAAGAGTAAACAATAGAGTAGCAAATATTATGGCCATGATTGGATCATTGTTAGATATCTCGACGAACATCCATAAATAGAAATTTATTGTAGAGTAGATTCTCATACCAGCTTTCAAGGTACCAAAATCTGAGTTCCTGTGTGAATTTTTTGGTCCCGATGATCCCTAGTACCATGACATATTCACCTACCTAAAAATAGGAATCCTCCCCACCGACATCACCATGATCTCAAGAAAACCTTCATAAAAAAATCATCTCACTTTGTTATTTTAGGTGACACCCTTTACCATACAAGTATCGAAGGGACCCTATTACGATGCCTTAACCCCAAGGAAGCTTTGACTACCTTAACAAAGATACACAATGACATTTGTGGTTCACACTCCAGTGGTATGACCATGGCCAAGAAACTACTAAGGACAAGGTACTACTGGCCTACTATGGAGAAAGAAGCTCATGACTATGTCCGAAAATATATGCAATGCTAATAGCATGGGGAACTCATCCATGCACTAGCTCAGGAGCTCCAAACAATCATAACACCTTGGCCTTTTTCACAATGGGGCATCAATCTCATAGGGAAAATAACACCTACCTCATCCAATGGAAAAAAGTTTATCATTACTACCATAAAGTACTTCACAAAGTGGGTAGAGGCCATCCCTATGACCTACATCATAGGAAATCAAATCTCTAAATTCATCTTGAATTACCTCATCTGCCACTATGGTGTTCCCCAAGCCCTTATCTCATATAATTGGACACCTTTCAAAAATTAGGATGTCCATGAGCTATGCCAAAGATTTAACATCCAACATTGGTTCTCCACTCCCTACTACCCCCAAGGAAATAGTCAAATTGAGGCCAAAAATAAAACCATTCTGAAGATCCTAAAGAAAAAAGTCAATGAAGTTGGTCATGACTGACATCTATAGTTTAACCCCACCCTATGGGCCTATCGAACCAACATCTGTACACCTACAGGTGCAACCCATTTTTCCTTGGTCTACGAATCAAAATCATCCTGCTTATTGAGGTCAAGCTCCCATTCCTGAGAATATCCTTACAAAACCTTACTATTGGTGAAGAATACAGGGTGTCATGGTTGAATGAGCTAGAGTTGTTAGATGAGTGTTGCCTAGATGCTTTGAATCACCTAAAATTTTATCAAAACTGTCTAAAGAGGAGCTTTAACAAAAGATTAAAAGTTGGTCCTCCTAGGTAGGAGAGCTCATGCTAAAGGAAAATTAGAAGAATGTGCCAAATATAGACAACAAAGGTAAGTTTGAACCTAATTGGTTGGGACCCTTCATCATCATGGCGAGTTAAAAATCAAGAGTGTATTAGTTATCCACACCAGAAGGTGAGCCTTTGCAGGAGCCCATCAATAGCTCCCATCTGAAAAAAATTTATGCCTGAGCTTGCAAGGTATAAATCCAAAAATCCAAAAATAATCAAATTAGAAAAAGGATTGAAAACAATAAAGAAAAAAATCATCCTCTAGTGAAAAGCACTTCGGTGGCACATTGGGCATGCACCTTGGTGAAAACCTAGAAATCAAGCACCTTGTGTAAATAAAAGACTTCCCATACACCATGGATTCTTTGGCTTGTTCCACCTCACTTTCCATCGCATTCACTGATCACATTCCATTTGATCTTTCCATCACCCAATTGTGTCCATATCATGTCTTGATCTTGTATACGTGTCATGTTCCATCCTAGAACTACTTGGCACATTCCTAAGGCCAATTTGTTCTACCTATATTGGGGTAGTCTATCGCATCACGTTGGGGGAATTCCCTATACTTGCATTAGGTTGGATTCGTTTATATCCTTAAAATATTTCATAACATCAAAAAAATCCAAAAACATTCAAAACATATCAAAAATCCAAAAACAAGTCAAAAATAGAAAAAATCAAAAACATAGTCATCGTGTCAAACTACGAGGCTTTTGCATGTATAACATAGGTAAGGCTAATCTTTGATCAACCCCTGAGGCCCCTAGGATAGTTCCTTTAGGTGTCCACCATAATAAACTAGCAATCCAATTGTCCATATCTCATCAATAAATGATTATTTGTCAGTCAAACTATGTGGTCTCTATGTGTATAATGTAGGAAAGGCTTATCTTTTATTAGCCCTTGAGACCCCTAGGATAGGTCCTTAGGTTAGGTTCTTGGTCAAAATCTCAAAAAACCCAAAAACATTAGAAAATAGAAAATCAAAACAATTATAAAACATCAAAAATCCAAAAACAACCTCATAACATTCTGAAAACACCAAAAACATCCAAAAACTTTCAAAAAATCCAAAATCATCCATCCTATCTCACATTTACCCGCAATAAACATCCACTCACAATAAATGGATCATCGCCCTCAAACTTTGGTAAAACAAATAGAAACAAGCATGAAAAATTTATAAAGTGTAAACCTAAGCGTAAAGGTCTCGATTCTAGGTCAATAGGTAAACAAGTTAGTAAAATCTTGGTATCAATAGCCCATCATCCTATTAGTCTCAGCATCATCTAATAAATCATGTCCTAGGATGAATCCTTCTTACAATGGAAATCAACATCAGGTATCACCATAGTTTTATTCTTGGCTAGAGGTATGAAGAACATTGACTTGTTTATTTGTTTGATCTTTTCTTATGATTTATCTTATTGCACCTATTCCAATGACCTCTCAATGATGTTTATCAAAATTATTTAGAGAGAAAGGAATGTGACATTGATCATTATCTTTTATTTGTTGTGCTTGTTGGACGTCCTTGTAATATAACCTTGGTGAATACTTCCTTTTTTGAGTATGTATGGAGGTTTTTTTGAGGACCTTGTTGACTATTATAAGGGAAGGTTATGCCTTTTCATTTTTTGGCTTGAGATTTTTGAAGATTCCAAAGTGCATCCTAGAAATGTTTACGTATGTTAGGTGTGAACAAGGATACTCCTATCTATTTGTTGAATCAAAGTACATCGCACTAGATACCACACCATCCTGGCTATCCATACCTTGATGCAATGTATCTATATGTTTTATCAAACATAAGGAAAGTTGTGTCGTTTATGTCCCAATCCCTCGATAAGAAAACCATCATCACTCATCATCATATCTAGTAAAGTCTTGGTGACTCATGGACTTGTTGGACTTCTGCATCTTCTTGGAATCAAGGGTTGATACCTCTCATTCTTCTATCCTCTTTCACGGTAACATGGTATCATGACATTCACCAAAATAGCAATACATCCATCTTGCATCCACAAACCATCAGCATCCCACATAATCATTGCATATCATCATAATAGGAAACATCATCCACCTCACATACATTGTATCATCATTTAAGTTGTTTAGGATAATATTGATTTTTTATTCTAAGCATCTTAATTCATCACATTTGCATACATATCATCCATCCATAACATTGCATACATCGCATCATAGATCATAAACATCATAGCATAATCATAAGTAACAAATACATACATCCATAAAGTATATTTGTCATGAGCTCGACCTAAAATCACAATTTTTACCCGATCTCTTAAGGGGGCAGTGTACCAGTGTAATTCCGTCTACTAGGGCAATAGTGGGGCATCCAAAAAAAACAAGAAAATTTTGAATTTTGAATCTTAGCAGTGTTAGTCTTTGAACCAATGCAACGGGTACATTGCTTCAAAGAGGGGGAAAATGTAGACACTCAAATAGTCTGATCATTTGATTCTGATTAATTAACATCATTTCCTCCTAAAATCATTTCTACACTAACCAATTAATTAAATAATCTTTATTATTTAGTTAAATTCATCAATTTCTACTATTAATCAAATAATTAAATTTGTTAGATTAATTCACTTCTTTCTCACTAATGTTCACCATATTTAATTAAATAAATCAAATTATTTAATTAAAACCCTAAAGTCCTCTCATTTGATTAAATAAATTAGATTATTTAAATCAAATGTCATAAATCCCCTAACCCACTTGAGTTGATTTAATTTTGAATTAATTAACTCTAATCTTCTCCTAATCCTCATTACCCATTTCTCTAGCTTTTGACTCTACCTTGGTTAGCTAAACCCATCATCAACTAACCAACTTGCACATGAGAATAATTTCTTCTAATTAACTAAATAGCATATTTTTCTCATAATGGCATATTCCTAGGAATATTCCTCTCAACCATCCATTTATAAATTCCCCCCCAAAAGGCTTTTAAAGCCTCTTGCAAAGGTCTTAAATGCTCTTACAAGGGCCACCTTTGCCTAAAATGGCCTCTTACATTCCATCTTGTCCCTCTTACATCTCAACCATATTCATTCACTAGCCTCTTACACCCCTCTTACACAAGCCACCTAAGCATTTACTCCGTTTACATATCCCTTCTCCCAAGATGTGCTCACACATGTGTGAGCACATATCTCCATGGTTTTCATTAGCCTTGTGACAAGTGTCACAATGCTATTGAATCTCATTTTAATCCCACATTCATCAAATTCATTAATTCTTCAACCCTTCACTCCTATAAGTAGAGGCCTCTTCTACTTGAAATGGATCCGCAATCTCATGCAATCTTACTATAGGGATATTCACTCACATCCATCACTCATTTTCATCACATTTTAGCTTGTTTTTCATTATCATTTTTGCATAAATCTCATACACTTGGAATCATTTACATCTTGGAGCTTATCAAAGGGATTTGGAAAGGGCTACTTTCCACATCAAAGTAGCACCAATCCCCCTATGGGATGGAGGTTTAGGTTATTTAGATAGGTTTACATATATATATTTTTATGTTACATGCTTTATTTCATGTTTTTTTCTCTATTCTTGATCAATAATTTCACAGGGAATGGTTTGTTTGAGCTTTCTAACATGGCTAATCTTGTGTGTTTTGTCTATTGTTAGTTAGTTGTAGATAATACATTCACATTCACCTACTTCTTTTTAATTTCACATTACGGAATTTCGACTACATTATGGATATCTGTAACAATTAAAAATGTTGGCATATCCCATTTATTTTATTTCTCCCACCAATCCTATCCATTTTATTTTTGCAAGACTTTTATACACTCCAGAATATATCCAATACCTTCAAAATCCTCTCCAACCATCTTAAATATCCATATATAAATAATATAATATAATATATATTCAATATAAATTGTTATATATGAATTTAGTATATAATATATAATTAACATATATTTATATAATATAATGCAATATTTGTGTTTATAATATATTATATTATATTATATATATAGAAATTTTACATCATATTTATTATAATATATTAAATATATAATATAATAATAATATAATGTAATATAATGCATACTAGCAATCACACCTTGGTGTGCAATGGATATGCCAAAGAGATGTGGTAGGTCAAGTAGGGAAATTTTTGGTCTATTTTTTGCATTCATTTGTGTAGTACATGAGGTCAATTGGTGGGCCATTTTGAAAATGATGTTGCTTGTGCAACAAATGTCTAGAGGAATAATTGATAGCTTCAAATCAACTATGCATCCATGTATATGGATCCAAACATGACTTAAAAACCTTTGAATTAAGAAGATAATAAATTTTCGTTACTAAAAGGCTCATGTTGTGTTTGCAATATGGAGAGAGAGGGAGAGAGGGAGAGGTAGGGGTAGATAGAGGGGGAAGAGGAAGAGAGATAGAGAGGTAAGGATATGGAGATAGAGATAGATATGAAGAAGGATAAGGAGGAGAGGAGAGATAAAGAGAGATATAGATATTTAAGAGATAAATATATACAGAGGGAGATAATGAGAGTGGGAGAGATAGAAAGATAAATATAGAGATAGGAAATTATATAGAGAGAGGGAGAGAGGAGAAGAGAGAGAGGGGGAGATATAGGGGCAGAGAGATATAGAGATAATGAGATAGAGATAGAGAGATGAAAGAAGAAATGTGGAGAGATAGAGTTATAGAGGCAAAGAGATATAGATATATATTTCTAGGAAGAGAGAGAGATGTGTGAATAGAGAGGGGGAGAGTGGAAGAAAGAGGTAGCAATGAAGATAGAGGGAGATAAATATATATAGAGATAGAGAGAAGTAGAGGGAGAGATAGGGAGAAAAAGATGAAGAGACAAAGAGATAAAGAGGAAGAGGGAGACTTGGATAGATAGAGAGAGAGATATATGGTCATATAGAGTGATACAAATAGAGATATAAGGAGATATAGAGAGAGGGGGAGAGGGATAGAGTGAAAAAGAGATGAATGAACAAATAAGTATAGATAGAAAAATAGATAGGGAGAGAGGGAGAGATAGAGAGGGAGAGAGAAATAGGGGAGATAGAGAGGGATTTGGAGAAAGAGGGAGAGGGAGAGGTAGAGATATATGGGAAGAGAAAGGGAGAGAGAGGTAGAGATAGAGAGATAGATAAGAGATAGGGAGGGAGTGAGGAAGAGAGAAATGGGGAGATATAGGGAGAGGGAGGGAGAGAAAGGGAGAGAGATAGGTAGAGGGAGAGAGAAGAGGGGTCAGGGTGATCCCACAATAGTGGTTTACAATTTTTGGCCAAATTGGACACTGAAATTATTATTTTTAACTAAATATTCACATTTGGGCACCTATAGTGACTAAACCGTGAGGAATTTGAAGATGATGCAAACTAGAGTCTCCTCAAATTTTGTCTGTAGATTCTAAAAATATTTTTTTCAAAATTTTTAGAATCAAATTACACTTCTTTTTCGATCTCCCACAAAAACTGGTTTTTTTTCATAAAACAACATTTTTAAAAAGTGGCGCACACCATATAACGTATATTTTTTTCATGAAGGATAAAATTCTAATTATTTATAATTTAGATTTGTAACTCTAATATCTAGTGCTTCCACTTGGTTAGATTGTTTTTTATTGAATATTTTTTCTTTAATCAAGTTTCAAAGTCAAACCAATTACAATTCAGACATAGCGCAACCGTATAATGCGTAACCTTTTTTGTATATATCAAAATTCAATTTTATTTTTTTTGTTGGATCCAGGACTTCAATATCTAGTGCACTCATATTTTTCAAAAAAAAAATTATAATCTATTATTTTTCCACATGTGCAAAACAAAGACCTTCATTTTCAATGAAAAACCTATGTTTAATAAAACTAGAAAAATAAATACATAATAAAACCAAAACATATTAAAATTATATTTGTTGGATAGCTCATTCTGAGTACTACCTAATTCGAGATGGGTATTTTCATGTTCAAACTGAGCTCCAAAGTGAAAAAAATTATGTTTTTTTTGTGTTTCAGGGGGAGAATGAGGGATAAGGGGGGTTCGAGCGAACCACCCTTCCTAATGCATTTTTTTTGGTTTTTTTGGTGGGAAAGATCAAAATGGGTTTTTTCAAACCCTAGTACAAGCGAACCCCTTATGGATTCACTCAAACTATTAGGTTCGTACAAACCCCCAAAATCACATTATTTGCCTTGGGGTCATTTTTTGTGAGTTTTCCTTCCTCGTTGGAATTGTAAACCACTATTGTGGCTTCACCCGGAAAAGTGATAGGTAGAGGAGGGAGAGAGATAGATATAGAGGGAGAGAGAAGAGGAGGGGGAGAGATGGAGAGAGGGAGGGATGGCTTAATATATAGAGAGAGATAAATATAATGTGACTTAGAGAGGGAAAGGGAGAGATAGAGGGGTAAAGAGTGAGAGAGAAAGAAGATGATAGAGAGAAGTGATAGAGATAGAGGCACAACTATGTGCAAAGAGGGGGGAAGATAGAGATATAAAGATAGGCAGGGAGAAACAAGGAGTGTGGGTGTGTGTGTATGAGTGAGAGAGAGATATGTAGAGAGATAAAGAGGGAGATATATATATATAAATAGATAGAGAGAGGGTGAGGGAGGGAGAGAAATAGAGATAGGAGAGAGGAAAAGTAGAGAGATATAAAAAAGGGAGTGATAGGGAGAGAGGGAGATGTGGGGAGAGATAGGGATATAAAGAGGGAGAGGTAGTGATAGAAAAAGGAGAGATAAAGAGATAACAATTTCACCTTGTTGTGCATTGGATACGATAAATAGGTGTGGTATGTAATTTAGGAAAACTTTGTCTCCATTACCAACAAGCTCATGTTACATTTGCAATAGGAAGAGATGGAGAGATTGGGATAGAAAGAGGGAGATATGGAGGGGGAAGAGAACGAGATAGAGTGAGAGAAAAGGAGATAGATATAGAGATCAAGATCGAGATGGAGAAGGAGAGGGAGAGGGATATGGGGAGGTGTGAAAGAGATAAGGAGAGAGAAGAGAGGGGAATAGATAGAGATGTAAGAGATAAATATATAGAGAGGGAGATAGAGGGAGAGAATGAGAGAGGGGGAGATAGAGAGATAAAGATAGAGATAGGAAGTGATAAATAGAGAGAGGGAGAGAGGGAGAGATATAGGGCTAGAGAGATATGGAGAGGTAAGAAGATAGAGATAAAGGGATAGATGAAAGAAGAAATATGGATAGATAGAGATACAAGGGCAAAGAGATATAGATATAGAGGTCTAGGAAGAGGGAGAGGGAGATAGAGAGGGGGAGAGAGATGGATGGATAGAGAGAGGGATAAATGTATATACATAGATGGGAGATAGGAATATAGAGGTAGATATGAAGATATAGGGAGAGAGGAAGAGGGAGATAAATAGATAGAAAGAGAGGTAGAGGTAGAGGTAGAGATAAAGATAGAGAGAGATAGGGACATAGAGAGGGAGAGATAGCTAGAAATAGAGGAAGAGGGTGAGGGAGAGATATTAAGAGATATAGATGGTTAGATAGAGTGATAGAGAGATGGATATATAAGGAGATATAGAGAGATGGGGAGAGGGAGAATGACACGAAAAAATGGAGATAGAGAGGGAGAAAAAAGATGTAGATGTAAAGATATATGAGAATGGAAAGAGAGAGAGATACAAATATATGTAAGATCAATCGAATTCAAAAAATATATAATAGAAAATGAGTTTTTCTTAAGTGTTATCTAGGCTAAATAAACAAGAAGCATATAAATAAGCATAGATTAACCTAGATCCAATAATTATGTAAATTTAAGGGTATATGTAATTGAATCTAGTAGATGCTAATTGGGGAGATACAAGGTCTTGTCAGCAGGTTGGGGCGGATGGTCTCCCTCATGAGGTGTATAACTTAATAAAAATTAGATTTCATAAGTATTTGGTCAAGGGGTCCTCACCCCTCATATTATAAAAACAAATGAGACTATAATGATGACTAATCAATATGGTTGTTCATCAACGTGGAATTGAACACAATTCAACCTAACAAAAAGGTGTGGACTTGGTGTAATGAGGTGGAGACAAGAGATCAAAATTTTTTGGATAGGAAAACTCTCCACTGACATGGGAGAGAATCTCAATTTTATGGAAGCATCATCTTGTGTGATTATTTCAAAATGGGCCTTAATGTTTGGCATATTCTCAAAAGGGAAGGGCTTGCCAATTATATGGATGGCTTTAATGGGTTCAAACCCATGATTTTGGTGGATTTCACTAACATTAGAATTCTATAGTAAGAATATGAAAATTTAAATGAGATGTTTTCAAGGAGCTTATTGCTCAAATATGTGGTCAATCAAAGGAGGGAGGGAGGCTTATATGGATCACGAGAATAGGGAAGAAGTATTAATTAGATCATTTCTTAAGGTTGAAGTTATGAGGATTTAAAAAAGCTATGCAAGGTATTCTCTACCTCATCCTTGGAATGAAGTGGTGCTCCAAATTATAAGGTTTGTCACACTAGAAGACCACTTCCAAACCTTTTATATTTATTATTTTACTATGTCGAGTCATTTCCATCATAATTGTTTGATGACCTTTCCCTTATTTTTTTTATCCTCCATGGAATAGTCTATTCTTTAATTCAAAAAAGGAAATGGTTTCGCCCCTTACCAATTTGTAATCATTTTCTTAGCAAACATGCTATATCCTTGAAACCATAACTTGTTATCCTTATCATTACATCAAAAGTTCAACATCTCAATGCTTGATACAAGCATCAAATAAGATCAACAAGAGGTGGTTAAACCATGTCCCAAATCACACAGTCGGTGTTGATCGAGGGGTAGAAGCATGGAGCTTCCAACAATCCTCCCCAACGTGATTGAATTATTTGAACCCATGACTAGGATCTGATACCAATTGTTGGCCTTGTCATTGCACCAAAAGGTCAACCTCTCAATTCCTAATACAAGTGTCAAATAAGATCCATTGGAAGTGGTTAAACCATGTCATGAATCACGTGGTCAACGTTGACTAGGGGTGGAAGCATCGAGCTTCCAACACAAATTGTTATTGCTACTTGGAGCTATTATCCTACTTCTTCTTCATTACCTTGACATACCTACAAGAAGATATATAATTCTCATTTTTCTCTCTAGAAATGGCCTTTTCCTATCCTCTCAAACCTAAGTCTCCTTTTGAGGGTAGTCCTTCATTTGTCTCTACTAGTTCTAAGGATCAAAGCAAAAGGAATTTGGTTCGTGGGGAACATATTCAAGGAGCTAAAGTCCCTTCAAAGGAGAAGAGGGAAAGGTGATAGTAAAGGACCCTATAATGGAGGGCAAGCCATAGATAGGGGAGAGGGAAAAAAAAAATATTAAGGGAAATGGTAAAGTGTATGAGGTGGATGATATTCGTGTGCATGCTAAAATTTCTAAAGTAGAAGGATTATGCATTGGCTCTTCTAAATTTCTTATTGATATTTCACGACCCTCTTCATCTCTTGAAGTTGTGGCTTCAATTGAAAATCTTCTCACTAAAAAAACTAATGAAATGAACAAAGAGGTTATTATGAGCCATAATATTTTCAAATGGTTCTTTATTGAGATAAAAAAACTAAATTTAAAAAAACATTTAATGGTTAAATGGAAAATGCAATATAAGAAATTGATAGATAAAAATAGAAAAACACCAAATAAAATAAAAATATTGACATGTTAGAGAAGAACCTTATTGAAACTAAAATAGATGAGGGTGTTGTATCTCAATAATACTACCATTAATAACTTTACCAACATCATCTAAATGCTACAAGAGACAAAAAATTCATTCCATTCTAGATCAAGTTCATGGAATGCAATGTTGGTAGGATATGTGAAAAATAGATTTTGCAAGGATCCTCTCAAAATCTGTGATTGTACACAGTCGATCTTCTTGCCCATGCTTGCTATGTTGGCGACAACCTAAAATTTATCATTATGATTCCATTCAAACCTATGCCTACAAATCACAAATGAATATAGTCTTAGGAGCATTTATGCTATGTTGCATTTTGATTTAGATCCTAAATATGCTATGACTATTCTTTTCTTAAACATATTTGTAGAAGTAGGTAGGTGGCATGATGTCCAAATGGTAATGAGATTGATGGATAATAAAGGAGTTAACAAGATACTAGATGTAGTGGGATTCAAGGCCATAAAATGGTGTAGGATACAAGTCACATCCACAAACATGGGAGATAAAAAAAGCCTACATATAATCTATTAATGGAAGGAAAGAAAACTTTTATTCCCAACAATAATCTATGGTGATGCATCAACCAAACCAATCAGAAAATAGGTTGAATAATTAAATTAATTGAACAATATGAAGTTTTAAAAACATGATAAGAAACATAAAAATCACTTCTACAAAATTTCCAGAACTTGAAAATAAAATTCAAGGTCTTAATATTTATTCATCACAAGCCACTGCATTAAGCAAAAAATTGTATAGTTTTAATAGCTTACAAAAGAAGCAAGTCTCTCTGTAAATGGTAAAAAAAAAGGAACCAAAACCTATGAATCATGATCATGTAGTTAAAGGGATTCTAGTCTCTAAGCCATGAGAAGTGCATAGATTCAAAGCCATGGGCGGGGTCACAAAGTGATTTATTTCAGTCTTTGGCTTTTGATCTTTAGTTTCAATTAAGGCCCTGAATAAAATACCATATGTTATATCTTTGCATCATTCATTTCATACACAAATTCACTACATCTTTCTTGCAATTTTTCCATCTGTATCTCAGCATACATTTTCTAGTACATCATACTTGTGACTAGAGGCGAACCATCTCATTTACCCAATCAAAGGATATTTTTTTACATCAGCCTCTCAAGACTCGTTTTTGTCACTTTCTTGGTAGAGAAGAAAGTGAATGATGTATGTTATAGTTGGGTGTTATAAATGCAGGGAAAAGAGTTTGTGTTAGTAAAATTCAACGAAATAAAATGATGACAAAAAATAGTAGAAAATGGTCAAATTTTTTGAAATAACACTGATGGTCCAATGAGAAATAGGGAGAAGCAATGGATGGATGGAGTATTCCCAGTCATATTGCATCAATAGGGATATGTTGACAACCATATATACACTAAATTAGCTCATTCACTTTACATAGAGGTTCCTTTGGTGTAAATGTGAGAGAAGGGGGATTCACTACTCACGAGTTCTCTTTTATCAAAGAGCCTCATGGGATGAACTGCCCTAAACCACCTCAAAGAACAATAGTGAAGGTTCTAGAATTGGAAAGAGCAGGTCACAGAGATCCTCTGGACAAACTGTCAAGTTCTCGTCCAAAGGACGATAGTGCAGTGTGTTGGCATCCCCAAGTCTCATATGGACTAGAGAGCGATTTTATCACAAAGAACAACAAAGTGACTACCAGCAATCTGATTACTGAGAACTTCTAGATTGCAAGGAAATGACAAAAAGTGATAAAGCTGAAATAGAATGAAATAGAAGTAATAAAGATAAGGAGAAGAAGGGAAGGGAAATGCTTACAACCGTGTGACTGATGAAGCCTCCATCTCATGGATGTCTTCAATACCTGCACACAAGAGAGAGAGAAAGTGTTGGGGATTTATAGGGGTTTTCCTCAGTCAAACCCCCTTTTTGGTGTTCCCACCTCCACGGACAACCAGATAGATAGAGAGAAAAGTATGAAATGAAGTAAAGTACACAAGACACTAAAAAATAGTGTTATGCTACTCAACCAAGTAATAGAGAAGATTAGTGAAAGCTTACCACCTCCACCCAAAGCACTCAAGGCTTGTGGGGGAGAAAATTGGAGGAGCTCAAGCCTTTGTTGCAATGGTGTTTCGTTCCACACTTGCTCTACTGAAGTGATGGAGTGTTTATGTTGTTGTTGTGAAGTGTAAAGTGTTGAGTGATGAAGCTACTTGGAGCTTGTGAAGAGATTGTGGAGAGACTGTAGAGTGGATGTGAAGGGATCAACTAGCCTTGAAATGAATGAAGGTGAGTGAATATGAAGGAAAGGATGAAAGAAATAGCCATCTCCGGGTCGATTCGTCGAAGGGGGCATTATATATCAACTCCCAAGGGGAATGGTAATGCCTCTGCAGGCTCTAGATGCGAGGATTTGTCAAGGAC
Organism: Sequoiadendron giganteum; assembly: GCA_007115665.2. Lineage (NCBI taxonomy): Eukaryota > Viridiplantae > Streptophyta > Pinopsida > Cupressales > Cupressaceae > Sequoiadendron > Sequoiadendron giganteum. The sequence goes on along the minus strand of CM021109.1, from coordinate 322,474,549 downwards.
GTAAGTACACCGTGTGGACGTCTGCACGCCACGTGAGCATCCTAGACATAAACGCCTCCACCGACACACAAAGTGAACGCCAAGTGTGATGCGAGCAGCGGGCTTAAGTGGAATTAAGCCTCCACCTTAGGTTTTCTAAAGTGTTAAGGGACAAAAGGGAATTTGCGTTAGGGGTGAAAATTCATGTTGATACATTTTTCCCCCACTTTAGCGAGCACGAGTACTGATGAGCGCTTCGGTAAAGTAGAGTAGTAAGAAAGTAACAGAGTAATAAAAACATGCATAAGACAACAATGTTAGAACATAAAAGGATTCGAGTTAGCAAAGTAAAAGAGACCTCGATGTAAAGGTTGTCTCAGCACTATGTGTTGTCCCCAAATTAAAGGTACTAACACACAGAAGAATTTTGAGATGAGGAAAGAAAGGGAATATACTCGGGATGAAGAAGATGTAGATCTTCAATCCGGTATATACAAGAGTTTAAGAATGAAAGAGTGATAAAAGCAATCCCCACTCAAGGAGGAAAACTTGTACCACTAAGTAAGAGTGATAAAAGCAATCCCCGCTCAAGGAGGAAAACCCATACCACCGAGTAAGAGTGATAAAAGTCCCCACTTAAGGAATAAAACCTATATCACTGAGTAAAAGTGATCAAAGAAATCCCCGCTCAAGGAGGAAAACCCGTACCACTGAGTAAGAGTGATAAAAGCAATGCCCACTCAACGAGGAAAACTCGTATCACTAAGTAAAAGTGATAAAAGAAATCCCCACTCAAGAAGGAAAACCTGTACCATTGAGTAAGAGTGATAAAAGAAATCCCCACTCAAGGATGAAAACCTGTACCACCGAGTAAAAAGTGATAAAATCAAAACCCACTTCAGAGTAGAAACTGTATCACAGAGTAAAAGTGATAAAATAAAAACCCGCTTCGAAGTAGAGCCCGTATCACAGAGTAGATAGTCATGCAAACCATCATTAAGCTAGAAGACTTTCAAAGGGGTCACTCGGGAACCCTTCAAAAGGAAGAGGGGTCCACTCAAGGGATGCGTCATTTGAAAAGTGAAGTCCAATTGGGCTGCCCCCAAGCTAGACACAAAGATATGAAATAGGTCTAGTTGGGTTGCCCCCAAGCTAGACAACAAGATGTGAGGCGGGTCTAGTCGGGCTACCCCCAAGCTAGACGCCATGGAATTTATTTGAGATAAAAAAATTCAAAGGGGTCCCTTGGGAACCCTTCAAAAGGAAGAGGGTCCACTCAAGGGACACTTTATTTGAAAGACATAGAGAGGAGAGAGAGAGGGTCCTTAAGAAGGACACACATCTCCAAAACAAGTAATCACTACCCCCAATGTATAGGAGAGAATAACCATGCAAGATATTTAGAACATGTAGGATGGAGGTAAACCTCAATATCACTTGTCATGTGAAGAAAAGGTAGGTGCATCAATAGGAACCTAAACCAAGAAGTTGTATTTTTTCCTTCAAGGCCTTACATTCACTAGTGGAATGGCCAAGCGCTCGATGGTATGCACATAAATAATTTTTATGTGATTTCTTATGTGTAGGAGGACGAAGAGTAATTAGGCAGGCTTTAAGAAGCCACAAAAAAATATGCTCTTGTTAAGAAAAAGGATGAGGAGCAAGAAGTAATCCTTTCTCTTGTGGAGAAATGTTTGACTGCTCACAAGAAGAAGATACGAAGGTAGAAGACAAAGGACGATAGACCAATCCATGAGAATGAGGTTGAGTGGACAACATGTCAACATTCAATCATGGTTTCTACTCAGATGGTTTATTTGAGAAACCAATCCCCAAGTTATGCTTACAAGGTGTGAATTCTACAAGGACTTGAATGCCTTGTTCGTTACATGCACAACCTTTAGGCTCATAGCCATACTTAGAGATGAGCCTAAATCCAGGGCCATAATGTGTTTGCAAATCATGAGAAGGAGGGTCCCCATAGAGAGCCTTATTCTAGCAAGGGGGAACATACTCTTCCATGGGATCATCACCATCCTTCTTGATAGGACTATCAACATTATCCTCCTTAGAAAAATCATAATCATCTTCCTCTGAAGAAGGATTAATGCTAAGGACATTACAATTCATATTCACATTGTCTCGTGATACAAAGGAATAACCATCTTCGATAGCAGGTGTGAATGATGTTTTCAAAAGGTCTAAGCAGATCAAGTCAACTTTATATTCCTGGATGAAGGAATCTATAAATTCTGAAGGACCCCAACCATCACCAAGACATGTATTCCTTTGAGAAGAGGTGGAAGGAATAGGCTTAGTATTTCTTGTTTCAGAAGGATCTTCCTCAAGGAAATTCATCTCAAGAGTATCCTTTGTAGTAGGTACTACTGGAGTAAACATTGAAACATTGCAATATACTAAAGAAATAAGAGTGGGCACAACCGAGGCTCATCTGGTAACTACCATCTCACATAAGTGTATAGCATCAGGGTCAACCTTAACTATGACTACTCGTTTATTGCCAACGAACTTAATTGATCTATGCAAGGTAGACAGGACTGCACCCATAGCATGAATCCACGGTCTACCAAGAAGAAGGTTATAAGGTAACTTATTTGACATAACATATACAAGAGTAGATACGGTAATGGGTCCCAACCTCAAAGGCAAGACTATCATGCCTAGGGCTTGTCGACCAACATTATCAAACCCACGAATGTCAATAGAAGAAGCATTAATAGAAGATGGATCAATATTAATCTTAGGCAAGAGATCAATGCTACATACATCAAGTATTGAACTAACATCAATGAGAGTACATCTAATTCCAATCTTATTAATATTAACTATAATCATCAGAAGATTTTCTTGCTTATGTATTTTCGGAGGTGAGAGTTCCTGGAGATAGAACGTAATATTCGATGAATCTGCACGAATATAATCTATCAATGAATCAACATCTATCAGCCTAGCGGAAGAAGGAAAGAGGATATTTTGCAAGGCTTCCAGAAGCATACCTTGATAAATCAAAGCAGACTGAAGTAAGTCCCATAGTGTGATCTTAGTCAGAGTAACTTGAGGTTGCTCAACAAGATCATAATCACTAGGTGCTTTAGTAGTAGGTTCAGGTGCTTAAAGAAGGCTTAGTTGTTTATTCATTCTAGTATCATAGGTACGGGGTACCGCTCTATAAGAGGGAGCCTTAGAAGGATCAAGGGAATCACTATCAAATGGGACACCATCGATAGAATAGACCCTTTTAGAAGGACTAGATGGATTTACATAAATGACTGGTCTCTTAGGCCTTTGAGGGGTAGTAGAGACATAGATTACATTTACCGAATCATCACAACTAGTAGAACAATTATTTGAATACATATTCTTAACATCGATCCAAAAAGGATCAAATGTGGAAGGAGATTCATCATGTACTAATGTATCATCTCTAAGAGAGAGTGCATTAGCATAGACAAGGAATTCATTAGTCACACATGCATCATCTCTAGGAGAGAGTGCATTAGCAAAGATAAGGAATTCATCATTCACTCATGCATTGTCTCTAGGAGAGAGTGCATCAGAAGGAGTAGAAGATTCATCATTAACAAATTCCTCATCTCTAGAAGAGAGTGCATTGGAATGAATAGAAGGTAGATTAACATTTAGAAAAGTATCAATGATTTTATCTTCTTGCAACAAGATATCCTCCAAAGGAAGAAGACTCTCCTGAGAAGGATCAAAGATACAAAGTGACATGGGAAAAGCCAAGTCACTATCACATGCATGAAATGGAATATCATTAATATCTTGAACAAGGTTAGATACAAAACTAATAAAAGAAGATATTAAATTCATTATAATTTTTTGGTATTTTCTATGTTCTAGTAATTTGTATTTTCAGAGGTCTTTGGAGCGGAATTAGGGTTTGAAACTTGCATCAGTCCCTAAAATTTGACTATTGAAGGCACTTCTATTTTAGGGCCTAAACTAGTTCTCTAGAAAAACTTTCTAATGGTGCAAACGGTTATGAAATCCGAGCATCGAGATAAAAGTTATGACCCCGCCAAGTAGGGGTAAATAAATTCCTAGTTTTCGAAGAACATTGTTCTTCACGTCGGGTTCACCAAAATGTGAGAGAAGGGGGATTTTCTACTCACAATTTATCTTTAATCAGAGAGCCTCATGAGATGAACTACCCTAAACCACCTCAAAGGACAATGATGAAGGTTCTAGAACCGGAAAGAGCAGGTCACAGAGATCCTCTGAACAAACTGTCAAGCTCTTGGACAAAGGACGATAGCACTAGATTCGAACAACAGCGCATTGTTTTGGCATCCCTGAGGTGTGCTGGCATCTCATATGGACTAGAGAGAGAGTTTATCAAAAAGAACAACAAAGTGACTACCAACAATCCGATTACTGAGAACTTCTAGATTGCAAGGAAATGACAAAAAGTGATAAAGCTGAAATAGAATGAAATAGAAGTAATAAAGATAAGGAGAAGAAGGGAAGGGAAATGCTTACAACCATGCAATTGATGAAGCCTCCAACTCATGAACATATTCAATACCTACACACAAGAGAGAGAGAAAGTGTTGGGGCTGTATAGGGGTTTGCCTTAGTCAAACCCCCATTTTGGTGTTCCCACCTCCACGGACAGCTAGATAGATAGAGAGAAAAGTATGAAATGAAGTAAAGTACACAAAGACACTACAAAATAGTGTTATGCTACTCAACCAAGTAATAGAGAAGATTAGTGAAATCTTACCACCTCTGCCCAAAGCACTCAAGGCTCATGGGGGAGAAAATGAGAGGAGCTCAAGCCTCTGCTGCAATGGTGTTTCGTTCCACACTTGCTCTACTGAAGTGATGGAGTATTGATGTTGTTGTTGTGAAGTGTAAAGTGTTGAGTGATGAAGTTGCTTGGATCTTGTGAAGAGATTGAAGAGATTGTGGAGAGAATGTAGAGTGGATGTGAAGGGATCAACCAACCCTGAAATGAATGAAGGTGAGTGAATATGAAGGAAAGGGTGAAAGAAACAGCCATCTCCAAGTCGGTTCATCAAATGGGGTGTTACAAATCAACTCCCAATGGGAATGGTAATGGATCTGCAAGCTCCATATACTGGAATATATCAGGGTCGTAAGCATGTTGTGCGAATTTTTGCGCACCGCATGGGAGTCCTAGACAGAAACGCCTCCACCGACACACAAAGTGGACGCCAAGTGTGATGCGAGCAGTGGGCTTAAGTGGAATTAATCCTTAGCCTTAGGTTTTCTAAAGTGCTAAGGGACAAAAGGGAATTTTCATTATGGGTGCAAATTCATGTTGATACAGTAAATATAATATAATATTTCATATATATAAAAAACATAAAGTGCAATATCAAAGAAATAGAATTTGCATTTTGCAGACAACATTGAAAGTAGTGAGAATGAGAAGGGGTTTGAGGCGATAAGGTCCAAATCAAAAATTACAAAAATAAAGGAAGGAAATATAATATAATATTTCATATAATATTTAAAACATGGAGTGCAAGATCGTAAAAAAATTGAATTTGCATTTTGCAGACAACATTGAAAGTAGTGAGAATGAGAGTGGGTTTGAGGCAAGAAGGTCCAAATCATAAATTAAAAAAATGAAGGAAAAATAAGAATGGATTTATGCATGAAAATTTTGATCAAAAATATGTTATAATGTGGAGTAATTGACATATTCGAGAAGAAATATAGGCTAGAGAAAATAGAAAAATGGATAGTAGAGAATTAGAAAGATTGTTCCACCCTAAAATTTATGTCGAAAGGCTTCTTTCATGTAGAACTCAATAATGAAAGAAGGTGATCAAAGATAATGAGAAAGGGCTCTTGGAAATTGGAAAACCCGATGTTGTACATACAAAAGTGAGTACCAAATTTTGATCCACTGGAATATATTCCACAATCGAAGCTAGTGTGGATAAGACTATGTAACTTACCCCTAGAATTTTGGATCACAAGAAAATTAAGAGTGATAGGAGACAATATGGGGATGATGGTGGAAACATATGAAGGTTTCACTAAATCCACTTTCTACCTATATACAAGATTTTACGTGGCACACATTAAGCCAATCCTAATAAAACTATACATGGATATATCTTACAAAGAATGGACACAATCAACAATTATAGAAGAAGAAAAGTTTTTTGTCTTGAATGCAAAAGTAGGAAGCATTGGGAAACAAAATAACTTAGAAAGAAAATACAAAAACCAATAGAGGAGTGGAGGAAGAAATAAATAGGGTCCAAAGAAGAAGCAATGAAAAATGAAGGGAACATATGTCTGAGTATGGTGGCAACAACTCCTTATCAGATATATTGGGAGTGGATAGGATCCAAGAAAATCAAGAGGGAGACAATCTAGAGGAGAGAAAGGAAATGATCGATCGGGATGGTATAGGAGATAAACAAGAAGAAGGGAAATGGTTGCAGGATGAGTATTCATAACCAGATGAACAAGGCATTGTCAACCCTAGATGCATAAGCCATCCAACATCAAAATAAATGAACCACAACATAACAATGAAAAGGAGGAAAGGAAGAAATACCAACAAAAAAAGTGAGAATAAATCACAATAAAAAAGAACTATCCAACATTAAGGAATAATGTTGATCCAAGGGAGGAAATACCTTCCTTGGAGAGCACTAAGATCATAACATGTAATTTTAGGGGATTCAATGCCCGTAAAAAAAGGTGTATGACCAAGCGCCATCTGGAAAAAAAATGGTCGACCTAGTGCTTCTATAGGAAACCAAATTAGGAGCGTTGGAGGCATCATACTTAAACACTATAAAATATGGAGTGGGATCTTTAGCAAATGAGTAGGCACAATGTGGGGTCTGACTACAATAGGAGTAAAGGAAATCAAGAAAATTTACAATTGGATCATAGTGGAGGTAAGGCATTTTTCATCAAGCTTAAATATTTATATTTTTAATGTGTATGGCATTATCAAAATAGATGAGAAAAAGAAATTATGGGACACACTTTCATCTAAAATAGAAACATTAGCTAGAAAATTTATACTAGGTGGAGACTTCAATATGATTTTGAAAATTAAAGAAAAAGGTAGGGGATTGAGATTTTAAAATACAATAATCAAATATTTTAGGCACTTTGTAGAAATAAATAGGCTTCGAGACATTTTTCCCAGGAATGGGATATATACTTATACAAATAGAAGAGTAGGGCTCACTAATATATTAGAAAGGCTTGATTAGTTCTTAGTGTCTAGGAATTGGTGTAATACATATTTTAGATTGGAGTCTAAGATACAACCAATAGCCATTTCTGACCACTTCTCGATCAATTTGGAAATAAGTGAAGACTCTCCAACGAGGAGAAGCTACTTCAATTTTGAAATAATATGGATGAGGAGGCCAGATCTAATTGATCTTATTAGTAAATGGTGGTTGGAAGCCCCCAAAATGGATAGTACAAAGAGCTTTCTTTTCACACAAAATATGACATATATAAAGAGGAAGCTAAAAGAATGGAATGCACAATGCTTTAAAAATATTTTTAGATAAAAGAAAAGAGTGGATATCGAAATGAAAGAACTAAATGAGAAAATCATAAAGCATAGGATTTTCTAAGAAGATTTTTCAGAAGGAGAAAACTTTGTAAGCATAATACTCAACACTACTAGCAAGGGAGGAGCTATTTTGGAAAGCTAAAGCAAGGGAAACCTAGTTGGTAGAAGGGGATCACAATACAAAGTTCTTTCACAACTCGATTAAATCCAAAAGGATGTACAAAATATGATTTGTAACATTCAATACAAAGATGGTAAGAAGGTTTCAAAGAGGGAGGACATAGAGAACATCGCAGTAGAATTATTTAGGTCCATTCTAGCTCTAGAAGAAGGAAAAATATACTATCTAACACAGAGATAACTAGTTGTATCTAGAAGATCATAAGCGATAGTGATAACAAAAATCTTACAGAACCATTCACTAAAGGGGAAATTAAAGAGGTATATTTTCATCTTCACCCCAATAAGGCACCGAGTCTTGATGGTTACTCAACAATTTTCTATCAAAGTTGTTGACACATAGTTGGAAGGGACATATTGGAAATTGTAGAGGAATTTAGAAGGAAAAAGAGATTTCTCAAAGACAAATTAAAAATATAGTTACAACACTAATTCCAAAAAAGAATCAATGTATTTCATTTTCTAAGTATAGGCCAATCTCACTAAGCAATACAATATATAAGATAATCTTGAAAGCCTTAGAAAATAGACTGAAGAAAGTACTAAATCAAATTATTTTGGAGGAACATAATGGGTTTACTCCTGGCAGACAAATCACAAACAATTTATTATATTAGCCAATGAAACAATATACTCTATCATGGTAGAAAAACATGGAATTATGATTATTAAATCATATGTGAGCAAGGCTTACAACATAGTAAGCTGGAGATTCTTAATGGAGGTTATGAAGAGATTTGGATTTTGTGGGGAGTGGTTGGGATGGATCTATTAGTGTATATCAACAATTAGATTCTCAATCACAATTAATGTCTAATTATGTGGATTCTTTGAGTCATCGAATGGTCTTTGATAAGGATGTTTTATTTCTCCATTCCTCTTTGTGATAATGGTGGAAGCATTGGGGAGGACAATAAAATCTAGGCAAGCTTAGGGGAGATAGAAAGGGATAGAGGTGGCAATGAACATCAAGCTAGTGATACACTTTCAATTTATAGATGATACAATGGTCTTTGGGGAAGCGAATTTGAGGGAGGAAAAAATAGTAAAGGAAACTTTAGCCACATATGTAGGTTGATTAGGACAAATTATAAATAAGAAAAAGTTGAAAATTTATTTTTAATACAAAAAAGATAATGCAAAAAAGGATAGCACATGAGTTGGGGTTTGCAATAGAAACATTACCTTCAAAATATTTGGTGTTCCCAATATTTAATGGAGCAAATAGAACTAAACTATGGGGTGATGTTATGGAGAAGTGCACAAATGAAGTTGCATCTTGGAAGAGTACATGACTCTCCCTCATAGAAAGGATTGTAATGATTAAAGCAGTCTTAGTTGCATTGACCATTTAAGTGATGGCTTGCTTCCATGTAACAAATAAAGCAACGAATTCAATGAAAGGATGCTTGAAGAGATTTATATGGGAGGGATCCAACCTAAAGAAACTTATTCCTCTAGTTCATTGGGACACAATGTGCAAACCAGTCAAAGGGGGGTGTAGGGATAAGGGAAATCGAGGCCCAAAAAAAAGTGTTAGGGTGAGTTTAGTGTGGAAAATGTATACAAATCCAAATAAGCCATGGTGCAAATTTATGTGCAACAAATATCTAGACAATGAAGATCCAAACATGATCCTAACAATAGCAAATATGATTGGTGGGTTTGCAACATGGAAATTTCAATGGGAGTGCAGACCAATAATAACAAAACATTTGACATAGAAGATAAATAACATGAAAATTTCTAATAACTAGAAGGAATCTTGGGAGGGATACACCTAGCTATGTGAAATAGAAAATCTCATACCTATTTAAGATTTGATAGAAAGAGCATTAGGAAAAAAGGTGGCAGACTATTTTAGATTGGTGGACAAGTCTCCATCCACAAATTTTGAATGGGTAAACTTTAAAAACATCCCGATGGAAGAAGAGCCAAAAAAACTCCTTATCATTGAATTAAACCAAAGAAAAATAGTCCTGAATCTAGAGAGTGACAAGATAATTTGGCATGGGGCCAAGTTGAGGAAATATATAGAAAAAATGGGATACCAAATAATGCAGGGCTAGATGGTCATGATAGGTTGGAGCACAAAGTTTTTTTTGGAGTGATCAAGTACTCCCAAAAGCGAGAGAATTTATGTGGATGGTGTTACACAAGAGGATTCTAAAAGGGGAAAGGTTACATAGTATTAGTATTCAAGGTCCTAACCACTATGTGATGTGCAAGAAGGCATAAATATGACCAACCACCTTTTACTAAATTGTCAATTTACGGAGAAGTGTTGGGATTGGATACAAAGGAAACTAAATTGGTCAAGCCTAGAAAAGAAAAGATGTGTTGGAGTTCCTCAATGGCTAGCCAAAGATTCATGGTAATGCTCTATGAGGGTGCATTTGGATAACCACTCCATTAATGGTACTGTGGTAATTGTGGAAGGAGCTGAATAAACATATATTTGATGAAATTGAGAGTTCCATAAAATAGCTAATTATGTAGATCAATGTAGGTATATGTGGAGTTTTGAATAACAAAATTTAAATGAAAACAATGCATGAATATATGAGGTGAGAAAATGAAGTAAGGAATGGCCTAGGCTTAAAATCCCCTTCTTGTCTCAATAGGGTTAGGAAATAGAATTAAAAGGAAAGAAGCCAAATGGATTTCCCCTCTGAGTGGCAGGTTGAAATTAAATTTTGATGGGGCATCGAAAGGAAACCTAGGAAATTCAAGGATCAGATGCATATTGAGGGATGCTAGAGGTAAATTAATTTGGTCTATTTTGAAGATTATTGGAGTTGCAATGAACAATGGAGTAGAATGGAAGCTTTGGTAATAGGGCTCCAAGAATGTAGATGTAGATGAATAAGTCATATAGACATAGAGGGGGAGTCCATGGTCTGTAATAATGCATTCCTGAAGAAGGGAATAATAAAATAGAAACTATAGGTGTGGGTGGGAAAGATTCTAGAATATCTACAAGGGATGGTAGAATTCTTGATGAAACACATATAAAGAGAGAAGAATAAGTGAAGGGAACACAATCTAATGAGAGGGGGGTGTGAATTAGTAGATCAAATCTATTTAAACTTTTTAGTTTTTTCCATATTTATCAAAATATATGATTCCTCATGGGAAACCTCACATAAACAAAAAAACATAAGAGCATATATCACACAAGAGGACACCAAATATACATGGAAAACCTAAGATGGGAAAACCATAGTGAGAATAGCTACTTGCAACTACTACCCAAATCTAGTCTCACAATGCAAATTTATACAAGTGAATTTTACACACTAAAGTAGGCACCAAACTATTGGAGACAAAAATCCCCTAATGTTCTTATAGGCACCAACCTATTAAAGACACCAATCCCCAAATGAAATAATACGACAAGTAGAACACCATTCCTACCGGAGTACAATCATAAAGCTTGTAGATCTTCAATACAACACATACATGTGATAGAGTCTCTATTGAGACTCTTCCTTGCTAAAAGTTATCTTCTAACACTGGTGCACTCTCTTTTCTTCACACCTCTTCAATTTACACCCTTCAAACAAGTTTTCTTCACACCAGTGTAATTATACTTCCATACATACACTCAAGTCACATCGCATGCATCTAAACATTTTAAATATATACATGACATTACATTAGCACTCTTCTACGTTGACCAAGGATCTACAAATAGATAGGATGAAATAAGATGGACCTAAATTCAATTTACATGAAACATGTAATAGGTCGGTCCTATTTCAATGTTAGTTTCCACCAAAATAACATGATGTTGTGCACTACCACGGGGACCTTAACTAGATCATGTCCTAACACCACACATAAGATTTGAATTTTGCATGCTACTAGTTGTTACCACACATGCCTTGAAATTCAACTAGTTGACAGAGAGACACAACGAACATTCTATTACTTCAATCTTCTTGTACACTGATGATGCAGAGTTAGGAGGATTCAACAACATATATCACAATCCTTCAAAATTAATCCAAATCAATCTTTGTATAACACATTCTATTATTCATTCTATGTCACATTGGAAACATAACCATGGTAGCCCAAAAGAAGTTATTTCATTTTTCCCAAAACTGCAAACCCTAGACAGGGTTCAAACCTGCCCTCACTAAAATGATCATAACTTATTCAAATATTAATTAAATTTGATGAGACTTGAAAAAAATGAAATTATATTCATATAGAAACAACATAAACCTGGTTTCAGACCCAAAATATATACTTTAAAATCCATACCATCACATTCTTTCAGACTGTAAATTCTGCACAATATTGTTAAAATAGGTAGTCTCACCAAAATAATCATATCTCCCACAAAACTCAATAAAATTGAATGAGACAAAAATAATTGGAAACTAGAAATAGATATATTTCCATCCATATATTATACTCCATTATTTGAGTGCATACCAGGCCGTACAAACCACAATTTCAACCTGGAAACAATGTAAAATCAGAAAATGCACACAAACTTGAGGTTGCCATTCATCAAACTTCACAAATAATGTCTCCAACCTCTCCAATTCGAGTTTTTGAGGGTGTAATTATACATTTACAACCAAATCAAACTATTTTCCACCACCTTTTAGTTATTTTGTTGACAAAACACCTTAATGACACTTTTGACAAGTTGCTCGACAACTTTCTTAAGCAACTTTTACAATTTTTACAATATGGAACAACTTTAAACATTATTTGACAAATGACTTCAAATATTACTTCCTAAGACTCAAACACCTATAAAATGGTTTTATAAACCTTATTATAAGACCCAATACATAAAATAGAGCAACTATTTACAAATGGCCTCATGGAGTCAAGAAATCAAACAAGTGCTCCTGCACCAACTGAACATATCCTTTGAAAACTCTAGAATATGATAGAACTAGTGTAGGCATACTCTCCTTCCAAATTGCAGAGTAAGAATGCATTTTTGAAATAAATGTTGACCACATTTGTATTGCTAGAGAAATCTCTTTTCCCAAAATATATCCTTGTGCAGACTTCCAAACCACCACAGTCGTAGTGACTAAATACTCTGCATGGTATATTTAGTATATAGTACACACCAGCTCCTAGAAAGGTAGTCAAGTCTCAATAAAACTTTATTTAGTGATATGATTGATGAGACAACTTATTCATGATTAACACCTCCTAGTACACAACATGCTACAAGAAATATAGCATATATTTCTACAACTCTCTTGCAACACAACATGACAATCCCAAGTGAATATAATGATAATTCAAGTAATCCTATAATCTTTTTTATCTTGTAACATCAATGACATTACTAACAACCTTTGACACCCTTTTACATCAATAAAAACCTATGTTCAACAATCTCCCTCTTTATCGTTGATAAAAAAATGTAACAACCCCAATGTTCTACTTAGTTAAATTTCAAAGTTTTTACCACAAGTAAATGTGCCATGATTTCATAACATTGCAATAAAAAATTTCTTTTCCATAATGTAAATTACATGCATATTTGAAATAAAAAAATTTCCAAACTTCCATTGCATTTCATTGTAATTCCACAAATATTTCCATAACATAGACTTCATATTGAATAAACTCAAGTTAATAATTCAAGAATACATTCTTCCATATTCATGGGTACAAGATACATGCATAGCTCTCTTGAGATTCATTTGGAAATATATATACAAACTAGTCCTGATGTCGCTACTTTGGTGCATACATTCTAGATGTCTCTAATCCTAGTGCATACACTCTAGTTGATCCTAAAACTGGCGTAAACATCTACAAACCTCAATTTCCAACTAATGAGGAGAAGCATCGCTCAAGCACTTTTCCACCAACCACAGACTCAAATGTGGTCCCTTGCACATCTACCACATATGGTAACATGGCCCTTCCCTTCGACGAAGTGTTTGGTTGGTAAACCCCATAACATTAGCCTATCTGAGCTTAGTGTTGTGCCCAACATAACTAGAACCTACATCCACTACAATCTTAAAATATCATGCTTAAAAGGAATAAAGTGAACTTACAATGCAATCAATGGGAAATTACACTACGTTGGCCAAAGTATTCTCACCCATTACTTCGAGTGATGGTCATCCTATTCACACACACTATCCTATCTTGGTTTGGATTATAAGCATTTGTAATCTATGCCTAGGCAATTTTCTTCCATAAGTAATCTTCAACCTTAGAAACAACCTATTCCCTTTTTCCAATTCACAATTATATTTCTATATTCACTTGCATAAGTAATCCCCTCATTGGAAAATCTAACCCTAGGAATAACCTATGATCCCTTCATGATTCTAAGAGATTTTTAATAAATAAATTTATATTCTAAAGTATAGCTACATAATCATCATCTTATCATAGAGTAAATAAGTTATTCTCATCAAGAGTATTGTTTCTTCAATGAATGACCTCAATCGAAGAATTGTCATATCAATAAGTGATTCCATTCAAGAGTGTAATCTCTTTAATAAAAATGATTCTTTCAAAGAGATGAATTTTGTCAACAATATAACTTCATATTAAGAGTATAAAACAACCATTTAGGTAACAACTCTAACTCAATAGGTAACCCCACCTATGGCTCAAATCGAATAGCAATTCATAAACTCAAGTGACCAACTTAATCACAAAGGTGAGTCTCAACCTTTGTATATCCTAATAGTGGTATGAAGTCAAAAATCAATGACTAGTCCAATAATGTAGGTTAATCTAACCCTATGTGCTTTAAACATAGCTTAAATATGTAACCCATCCAAGTAAGTTAATCTCAACCTATGGTTTTTCAATCATTTACCAGATAAACTTCTTGACCCAAATAGGTTATTCTAAACCTAGGTTTTCATTCAAAATTAAAGTAATGATTAAGTGCTTAATCATGTAAATATTATTGGTGTGGTCTGCATGACATCACATCCTATCATATCTTTCATACCATCTCTAATATCGTATTGCTAAACCTCATCTTTTCCAAGTTTTCCTAGCATTGTAAACTAACAATGTCAAGTTACTTCATGACATTGATACATCTCACATTATACATATAGTGCAAACTACCTATGCATAGATACATCTTTATCTAAATCCCCATATAGGGTATATAAGAGTATTAAGACACTTCCTTAAGCTAATCACATTTCATCATTCCTAGTATATAATACTAATGACAACAATCACTCCTTAATATGGAGAATATAGACATACTCATAAGGAAAACATAAAAACATGATTCTTTTCCTTTCCAAAATAAAATAGTTCATTTCACTAATGCAAGAATTCTCATGCAATTTCAAACAATTCAAATAAGACAATCAATCTTTCATATCAAAAGATAAACATAAGGAGAATAGAATTGCATGCCTGTCAATCGCTTAATCCAATCATCTCTTTGAACCCCTAGCTTGGCATCCTCCTATTATAAACTTAGCAATCAACCTCTCTTCACTAATCTCACTAAACATTCCTCACAAAATCTCTCATCAAACCAAGGTTCACTCAAATGACAACTACAATATAAATGGAGCAGCATATTGTTGTAGATGAAAAATGTAGCAAATGAGGTGGGTCTACCCTTTATTTATACACAAGAATTAGCTTCACAAGGCTACAAACAAGGTTCATTGTATGTCACTTCTTAATCATTTAAAATCGACTCACCTTAGAAGAAAGGTGGTGAAATCTCAAGAAGATAATCATTGATTCATCATAGAAAAATGATCCAATGATCGACACAACAATTTGACACATTCAAAAATAACATGTTTTAACACAGCTAATTGGTTTCTAGCTTGATAGACTTCTAAAGAAATAAAAAATATTATATTATGGATCCAAGTTTTCAGCTTATTCCATATTCACAAGGCTCGCGGTTTAGCAATTAAAAAGGTCTATCACCAATTTGTTGCACATATATAGTCGACTAAGTCAAAGATTGGGTAGTTGACACATATTTTGATTGACCTTTTCCATTTGTATTTTTCTTTGACCTGGTATGTTGTTATATGTTGCACTATATTTCAATTTCATTCTCACACAAAAGTTTAAAGTCTCACGTATTTCATTATAATTTAATCTTAAATGATATATAGGCCTTATCATTTATTTGAGTGCTATTATATAGTGCGCTATATTTCTCATTCATTGACCAAAGCATATACTTGTATGAATTGGCCTTTATCCTTGCATGATATATGTATAAATCGGCCTCCAATACTTTGCATAATATATATACAAATCAACCTTTATTACTTTGTATATATACAAATATATATATCTACATATGTATACATGTGCATATATATATCGATGAATAGACTCAATGCTATATGTGTGTGTGTGTGTATATATTATAATATATATATATATATATGATATTCAAATGAATAAGATCAAGTTAATATTCATATACCATATCATTTGTTTATATATATCAATATGCATGTATATGTATGTATGCATATGTCAACGTATCTATATGTGCATTTTCATTCGCCTTTACATATGTATATATTGATACATGTATACATATGTATATATGTATATATATTATATATATATACATTTGATAACATAATTACGTGCATAACCAATTACTATCTTATTGGTAGATATAGATACATATGATGTATATATATATGCATATATGTCATATTGTCCTCTCGATATCTCCAAGCTCATAAGAAACCCATCCATAAGTGTGCATAGGTACATCTAACTATATATTCTCATGTACATGTTCCTTCATGCATATGGATTATCATTGACATGTGTGTGTATACATATATATGAATTCAACATATATATATCTCTTCAACCAAGCATAGTAATATAAAGAAGTACTCGCATGCATCAAGCACTAAACATAAACCAAGAATTCTCCTAATATAATTCAAACTCATTTCTATTGCAAACACAACATGCCTAGAGGATGACTTACCAATTCCCAAATCTATGACTTGACTCAACAATTCTATCAATGAGTGTGTGTAAAAGCTTAGTAAGGTTTCATTTAGGGTTACTCAGCCAAAAAATTCTCATAACTGATACTTCCCCTCCCTTCTAGAGGCATGAACCTATACCTACATCCAACTTGACACATTTTCAATGGTAGTTAAACATTCACATGATATCCACTTTCATTATTTAAACATTTTCATTCATATTACAATCATATTGTTATTTATCTATCACAATTTCCTTTAATATAAACATATTCATTCCTTTTAAATCAACAACATCTAATTGCATATTTTGCATATTTTAGTATTCATTCATCTGATAAACATATCAAAGCCATATTTAACATTTATCATCCAATTTACCCGTGAAGATTAAAATTAACTCATTATCAACAAGACAGGGTGTGACAACAAACAACAAAATGTTGGGCCACCAAACTAGTTAGCTACACACAAAGATATTTACTCCCCCTTAGAATGATTTCTCCTCTATAGCATTTTGAGTTCACTTTCACCCTCAACACTTCAACATTTTGATTTCACTCTCTCCCCTTTTGACATCAATGATAAAGGCTCAACAATCTCCCCCCATTTGAGTGTACTTTCTCTCCTACTGATACAAATCTTTGCAAGCACATCCTTCAAGTAGTAGGATAATAACTTCAAATATAGATAAATTCAGAGGACTTATCTTAGCAACACTTCTTTCTCTGCCTTCCTTCATTTCTAGTACTTTGCACAACCTAGAAATTTTTTTCTTAGATAGACTCCCCCTGAGTTCATGTTTCACTGCCTTTGAAAATATATTGCAAGACCACCCAACCTTCTTGCAATAGGGAGACCAAGCTCCCCATAAACCTATGATTCCTCTTGATTCAAGAGGAGGGAGCAATAACTCCCAACTTCTACCAAAGAAACTCAAAGGTCTCCTTAGGAAGTGGCTTTTTGAATATATCTGCTACTTGATCCTTTGTCTCCACATACTCCTTTAGTATTTACCTCCTTTGCAACCTTCTCCCTTAGAAAATAATACTTGATTGCAATGTGTTTTGTCCTTGAATGCATTACTAGATTCTTTGAGATGTTTATGGTACTAGTATTATCACAAAGAATAGAGATAGGTTCATCAAACTCAATCTTCATTTCCTTCTATAGATACCTGAAATTGTCCTAGCCTACAAACTATAATTTCAACACTTATTATCATCTTTCCCTAATGATTAAATAATGTTCAAGTATTTAATTATTATCTAATGTCATATTTCCACTATTAATTAAGTGACTTTATGTTAATTAATTCGCTTGATTATTAATCTTTCTGATTGATTAAATAAATATTATATATTTAATTATATCTTTAATTCCTTATTCTATCTTGATTAATTAAATAAATTTACATTTTTAGTTATCTTATTCCTCTAAATTAATTAAATTATTATTATTTATTTAATTAACATTCAACCACTTTCCAAATTAAATAATTAATTATCACATATCTAAGTTAAATAGTTATTTTAATTATTCAATTCTCCACATTCACGTCATTGCAAGGTGTGCACCCTTGGTCTCCTTGTGTTATGCAACACCCTTGGTCTCCTTGTGTTATGCAACACAATGCTCGAATTCGTGACATAGCTTAGCTACCTCTCATAGACTCATTAACTCTAGTGATTGTATCAGGCATTAACATGTCAATCTTATGGTGCAACGATAACCATCTTTTCAAAAATCGGTATCAGAGCTTGGGTCATGGGTTTGAACCCCTCGCTTGTGTTGGGGGGATTTTTGCAAGGTGTCCGCCCTTGCTCTCCTTGTGTTGTGCAGTGCAATGCTTAGGTTCGTGGCATGGCTTAACCACCTCTCGTGGATTCATTGACTTTGGCAGTTGTATCGAGCATTAACATGTCGATCTTTTGGTGCAACAACAATCGTCTTTGCAACAAACACTTCCTAAATTAAATAATTACTTTAATTATTTAATTATCATATTTCTTCTCAACATTATCCACTTCTTTGAATAAATAAAACATTTTATTTATTTATCTAATTCCCACTTGCACATTCCTAAAATAATTAATTAATATAATTAATTATTATCTCATGCATTCCAACCTCATTCTTAATGAACACTCTCTTCCATTTGATTGGATAATCAATGTTAGTCCACTGATCAATCAAATTAGTTCACTCCCACTTAGTGAGAGTTAACGAAGCAATCAAATCCCTTAACTCCTCAATCAATTCCTCATGCAAACAGTTAACTAAAATCTTGCAACCAGTTGCAGTCAGTTAACTCGTTCATCAATTCCTCTCGAGTATTCTTGACCCTTAATCTTGATCATCCACCTCTTAATCTTGATCATTCTTTCAAATAAGATAAATCTATAAAAGAAGCCCTCATATCTCTTTGATGGCTAACCACAAAATTTTGATGTTTTGCACACATTGATCTCATTCATTCATATTTGAGCTTGAAGAAAAGTAGTGCATACATAACTAAGAGCAAAGAAAGACAAAGAAGAACAATGGAGGTAAATCATGGTTGACACATTGGAAGGTAATTGCATAGCTTTATTATTTTGATTTCATTGTTATTTATACTCCATTGGTTGAATTTGATTGAGTTTTGGTATTGAATTGTAGTTTAGTGGTTACTATATTTATTTCATTACCTATGATGATTAATCTTGTTTTCTATTTGATATTTTTGGTGAACCCGACATGAAACTAACTATTTTTTTTTTAATTTTGATAAATTTTAAGCTACAGAAGTCCACTACATCTATTATGAGAAATACCACAATTGTTCTAGAGTGTGACATATTTTTTTGATATGGATTCGCATCTATGTGTTGGTGCATCACATCTAGACTGCAATGCATGTGAGGTTTTCAACACCACATTTGTCGTATACAACACTACATCTAACTGTGGCTTTTGAAATTTTTAAGTTTGCTAAAAACTGTTGTCTTTAACCATTACACAAGGCTAACAATCATTTTTTTGACATCCTAATAGTGAATTCATCTTAGCTAGGTTGTTGGTTTCTGCATTTTTGGTTGATTTTTATTTTTGTAGGTCCTCAGCTAGTGTGTCATAATTTTCTTGAACTACACTACAGTGTAACACATCTATGTACCACAATTGTTCAAAGTTGCACCATAATTTTCGTGAATCTCATTTGACTATGAATCAAAATAAAGGGATAATTTTTTTATTTCTTTGGCTCAAAGAAATATGATTCCAATAGACTAGGTTTTTTGGTTACTAAATTTTTATTTTTAGTTGTCTGGCAATAATTTGGGAGAAGACTTTAAATTAAAACTACTAATCCAATTTCCTATAGGTTTGATAAATCAAAGATTATTCTATAAACTTGTGTGTTTACGATTCATAATTTATGAACATTTATAATTGGTGCTTAAAAAGAACAATTATCTACTATGTTTTGTGCATTTGCATGCTTATGAGTTAGTCTTGTCACCCGCTTATTGGTACATATCCTCTCCCCTTTCACACTTGTGCAATCTTGGGTGTACAATAAATACCAATGAGCCTTTTATTTTTAGTAGGGGGTCTTCTTTGGGATTTCATCACCCTAGGGTTTGACCTCAAGCATATTTTTTTCAGCAAGCTATATAAAGGGGTGAGAGAGAAAGTAGTAGCTCAATCTAATCATGACATGCTAGGCATTCCATGGCCCCAAGTGATTTTGAACACAATGATTTAAGATTTCGATCTTATGTTTGTGTATGTGTTGGTGTTTATAGACTACCTCCACTAAGAACCCTTTTACTTAGAATCTTTAAAGTCCTTTTGGCCATCAGTTTATATTGGTCCAATGTGATAGCATTGTCACATGAAGTTACTCACCATGTGTTGACCCTTGTTGAGGCTACATTAACCCCCTACAAGGAAATTTTCCTTCCAAAGGCATTAAGGTGGTACATGACCTTATCATACTCTATTCATCCATTTAATTGGAAGGTATTTTATTGTGCAAACTTAATATAAATTGATAAATCAGATCTACACACTAGATAGGCTATGCTTGTTTTCATACTATCTTTTCTTATGCAATACCAATATAGTCAAAGAGTCAAATAACTTAATCTATATTTTGTGTGTTTTTTGTCCATAAACTAAAATTATCCAAAATGAAAAACCACTTAGAAACCTTAGATTTTAGGTAAAAAATGGGTAAACCGCATCTATCAGAGTTTGAACTGCAATTGTCAAGTCTTGAACCACATTTGTCAAAAGCCCTAGTAAAATCTAGAAACCTGCATCTGTGTGAAACTAAGCTGGATCTATCTATGCACCACAATTGTCAAATTTTGCATCACATTCATTAGATTTTGAGCCACATCTGTTAGAAGACCAAAACACTACATCTATCAAACTTTTCTGATGTATTTTTCTATACTAATAATTATAAGTCAATTCATCAGTATATAATTTACAATCCTAATTCAGACAGTGACCTTACATATAGACCAAATACTTGTCTAGTTTGTCTTTTACTTTTAGCACTTTTACCATTTTACTAGATTAGATTACATCCCTTAGCTTAGCACTTGTCATACGACATCATAGATAGTCATCTTTGTCTTTTGAAATCGGGAAACTTACCGGACCTTGATCAGTCCAGAGTCATCGATTTGAGTGTCTTGACCTCATAATTTTTATCTATCGTATCCACAAGTTGATCCTTAAACTCACATGTCTAGTTTAAGTTCTCTTTTATCTAATAATCATTCTAGTTTTTGTCCTTCATGAGGTCCCAATATTCTGATCTATTACCTTGGTACATCATTGTTTGTCTAGTATCCTTTTCAAAATTAAAAGTCAAAGTCTAGAAAATCCTAAAAATATAGTCAAATCTTATTATCATTTTGCATCCTAAAATTCAAAAACCAAAAACATAGCATAATTTCTTTTTATTCCTAACTTGTTTACATCCCCAAATCACAAAAAACCCAAAAAAAATCAAAAATATCCCCAAAATAGTCTCAAGTCTTATATGGTCCTCACTAGGTCACAAAGGAAAAAGAAAAGTCATGGATCACTCAGATGACCCTAACTTCAATCCTACTAGCACCATGCATTTTGGGTCATCTTCAAATGATTCAAAAAGGTCACAACCTCAAATTGCATCACCTTTTGACAATTACACCTTAAACAAGGTGGAACAAGGCTTAACCCAAGAATAAATTGGCAATATCGCGCAAGATCCTCAAATATTGTGAATTATAGATGAGCTCATAGTTGTAGACCCCAATAGATACTTTTTGTCACTCGCACAAAAAGGGGCTAGACCTCCTTCTAGATTTGATGTTATGACACTATTAGAACATCAACTAGACGTTACACAACAAGAACAAGGTTCCCTTAATGGTACAACCCCACCTCAACATGCTATCTCAGCATAATTACATACAAGTATCCCTTTGAGAGGAACCTCACACAATGAAAAAATAATCAATACACCTCCCACACCAATTTTTGGAACCAAGATAACTAATCCACTATTCAATACATCACCAACATCTCATACTCCATGTCCACAAACTATGAATCCATTTTTACATACATCCCAAAATACAAGTGTGAACATGAATCATAACTAGATTAAACACAATTTAATTAGGCAAATAAATCAATCAATTAACCTAATTAACTCAAGTTGCCAATAAAATTCTTCAAATGTCAGCTAGGAAGCCATTAAAACACAAAATAACATGAAATCATGTGAAATTACAACCTATTTAACACTCAAACCTCATCCCATTGGGTGATTAGTGCTTAATTGATGTGGGATGATCAGCCCTTTCCTAATCCCATTGTTGAAGCAAGCTTTGAAATGATGCTCTAATGGTGAAATGAATGGAAAATGCTCAAATGCTCTCAAGATGGATATAAAAATGGCTATAGTGTAGTTTCTCTAATGCATTGTGGATGAATTACACATAAAGTGAGGGCTATTTATAGAATTTTAGGTGAATCAATGGCTAGGATCAATTTGGTTAATCAATGGATACAAATGGATGAGAGGCAATAACATGGATCAATGAAAAAATCCATGGATGATATTCAAAGATCGCACAGATTGATAAAGTTAATCAAGGGATGCAATTGATCTCAACAAACACAAATCCTAAAAATTAGGGATGTGCAAGATATTTCCATGTGGAGGGAAATGTTCATATTTGAATTGGGAATATTCCTTTAAGGAGTGGGAAATTAATCAATTAAATAATTAAAACATTATTTAATTGTGCAAGGTGGAGGAATTTAATATTTTTATTAAACAATTAGATCATTTCATCAAAAGGGGGAATTAATGACATTTAATTAAACAATTAAGATTATTTAATCAATGAGAAGAATTAAAGGATTTAATTAAATAATTCACATTATTTAATCAAATAAGATGAAAATTAACATAAAAGAGGTGAATTAACCCAATAATGTTGATTATCCGATGAATAGAGGAAAATGATGAATTTAATTAAACAACCAGTATTATTTAATTAAATAGATGAAATTGGTTGAATCAAGATGAAATGGTGTTAGTAGATCGAATCAAATACGTGATATTGATCAAGACAATTTTAAGTGTCTACATTTTTCCCCTTTGAAGTGAGGTACCTGCTACATTCGTTCAAAGAACTAATGCTTCTCAGATCAACATTGTTGCTCAAATAAAAAATAAATTAAAAAAATCATCTTTTCTAGATGTCCCAATGGAAGGAATGAATGCTAGTATACTGCCCCCTAAGGAGATCGAGTGGAAATTTTGATTTTTCAGGTTGAGATCGCGACAAGAATATAATATTGGTTCAGTTGCAAAGAGGATGCAAAAATAAGCTCTAAGACACTGATAAAATAATTCTAATAAGCTGCCAAGCTAAAAAATGAAGATGCAAGAGCACAATTGTAGGTTTGTACTACGCTACTAGGTCAAAAACCTTAATTTTCATGCATATATAGGGGCTAAAGGTCATTTTAAAACTCATTTGCACACTTTGAGTTGGATAATTTGACAGATTTGGAGAGAGACCCTATAGGGCTCCTGACGTAATGGAAAATCGTGTGATTCCTCTACACCTCACAGATTGAGTATGTGAGTTCCAACGGCCAACCAATGCAAGACCATTGGTGCTTACCTCAAAAAAAATTCCTTGCATGCTTTTCTAGGTAGGATAATTTTAGGTCAAAAACTGCCAACAAGTATGTTGTTATTTCAACGGCACACTTGTTATGGTCGGCGATGAACTTGTCTAACCCATTGACACACTTGTAAAAGTGTGACACACTTGTTACGGTCAGTAACACACTTGTCTGACCCAGGGACACACTTGTAAAAGTGTGATACACTTGAAGAATAGTCGTGCACTTGTTAAAACCCTAGTGCACCTACTTATCTTCCAAATAGACACATATGTAAAATTATAGAATGAAGCACTTGAAAAACCCTAGGCACACTTGTAGAACTATTGAGCACTTTATTTTTAGCGATGCAATTGCAAAATATACTAGTGTGACACACTTTATTTTGAGTGAGACACTTGTTCAAAGTGTGACACAATTGCAAATATGATAGTGCAACACACTTTTTTAGAGTGGTGAACTTGCATTTCTAGGGTACCTGACTTAGAATTTTTTCTTCTTTTTAACAAATTTGATGTTGTGCATGTTATACATGTAGATGAGCATTCATCCTCTATAGTCACATGAGAGGAGACCTAGCATTTTATCATGGGTAAGAAGATTCATGGATGATGAGGGTTTCTTCCTAGGTGCCATCAACCTACACTTTATTACACACATGCCAGAGATTTGGACACATCTCATGATGATGACTCCACTCGTAGAGCAATGGCATTCAAAGACCTCTTTGTTTCACCTCCCTATCGATGAGGTGACTGTCACACTTGAGGATTTTTGGCACATCCTTTGAGTTCCTATTCCTAGTACGAGAGTTATTTACGACACAACTCTCATCTTGGAGGCCATGATTTTAGTGCTACATGTTGATGCTCTACAAGTGGAGAGTTACCAAATTGACTTGTGTAGACACCATGGACATGTCAATGATTTAACCTTGGTTATTGCAAGATTGACTATGGGGGTCTTGGTTCTGGATAAACACAACCAAGGATTCAATGTCAACTAGAGTTTAGTCTTGGAGGGTATAATTGATGACATGATCATGTACATATGTGGCACAATTATTCTAACTTCTCTTTACCACGATATGCACCAACTGGTCTACATGCATGGATGCAACTATCTACTAGCATGACTTTACTATACATCTGGGCTCTAGAGCACATTGTCATGCTCGGGCATATTATTTCCCTAAGATTCGATAATGAGGAGGAGCCAGTTGTGTACAGGTACACAACCATGACCACACTCCACCACACAAGAGTGACATGGCTACCATATTGGAGGAGGGTTATAGATGGTATGACAGTATTTAGGTGGAGACCTTGGCTCTAAGCACAACCATGGTTTGATGATCAAGAGGATTTACTATATGCATGATAGACATGATGGATTATGGGTCACTGACATCATATCATTGAGATTTATTTACCAGATAGGGTGGCTCGATAGTTCGATGACTAGTAGTATGTCATGGCACTAGATTACAGTGTTGTATATCCATGCACCTCTAGAGAGGTAGCTTGGGGAGAGAAAGTGGACCCACAAGTTGCAATTCAAGATTTTTCCCATCTTGTTCTATTAACATGGGCTTGTGTAGGGTACCAATGATCCTAGCATCATGCCTTATTATGATGTGTGGTTCACTCATCACACTCCTATTAGATTGATAGATCTTGCAATAGGTGACAATACAAGTAGAGGTCGATGGTGAGGCAAAGGCAAAGTGAAAATTGGATAGATACCACAACAACCTCATCAACAACCTCCTCATGATGGTCAAGTTACATGATAGGTTTTGGGCCAACATGATGGGAATATTTCTATGATTGGCCAGTAGCTAGGAGTACAACCACTAGGGCCACCTCCCCTGCCACCACCACCACCACCATAGTAGCAAGGTCTAGATCTTCAGGTACTACAACAAAGGATGATCAAGATATATTTTCATATAGGAGAGAGATAGTGTGAGGGTTGATCAAAATAGATATAGATAATAGCACGATCAGGAGTGCAAGTAGAGCCATCGGTTAGCATTATAACTTTCCCAAGAGACCGTTCGAAGGCAACAACTTGAGGCTACTACATAGCTACAAGAACATGCTTAGGGATAGGGACAGGTGTTAGCTACCCTTTATAGATAGGTCATGGCAGAGGCTTCTTATTAAAAGATGTTGTACCACTGAGATGTTCCACAACACCAATGGTAGCTAGATTTTTCCCATTGGAGCGAGGTTACATCGAGCAGTTTTGCAGGTGATCCATCAATAGGGAGTCCTTTAGATGGAGGGAATTAGTAGCCCTCTTGATAGGAGGACCACCAGAGTAGGGGATATTTCATGTATATAGACACATTGTTTATGTATATTCATTCATTGGATAGTTTTGATAACCTCATGTATATATTTTGATGTATATAACACATTACTTTTGATATGTATCATGACAATCATTATTTTGATATGTATATATGAGATGAGTAGATGCATAACTTATATTGATGATGTGACTTTTATATCATGTTTACACTTATGTATGTATGGATGCATATGCTTATGGTATGGATGTAGATGCTTATGAGATGCTTATATGATTATGATTCCTTTATTATTCCTATGATGTGATGTGTATGATTTATGGTTATGTTTATGATGTGCGTGTATGTTTTATGATATGATGCAATATGAATGTATGAAAATGCAATGCAAGGTTTATTTTTTTAAGTATATTTTCTCATCTGATATGTAATGATGGTGCACGATGTATATGCTATGAGATGCATTTCCTTTTTTTGTGTTTTTCATGTGACATATGATAATTATTCAAGATGTATGTATGTTAATGGTTTGTTGATGTAGGATGGATGCATTTATATGATTTTTTTTACTGTCATGATATCAGGTTAGAAATGTTAGTGTGGAGAGAAGATAGAAGAATAAGATGAATGTTGATTAACCATTGCATTTGATATTGATTCAGAAGTCCAACAAGCCTTTGATCATTTGAGACTTTATTAGATATGTGATGAGATAGAGTAGATGATACTGGTTTCTTCTTGGATTAGGATAAATGTATCATATCATTCCTTATTTTTAATATAGAAAATAGACATGATGCATCAAGGTATTGAAAATGAGAATGGCATTGTATCTAATGTGATGGACTTTGACTCTGCAAATAAATAGGAGTATCCTTGTTCATACTTGACATACAAAAACCTTGTTTAAATCATGTGAAAGAATAATCCACCGAAGTAATAAGACTAACACACAAAAGGTATGAAGAACTTGATATGTCATAGCCATCATTTTACCTGAGACTACCCCGCACACACAAGGAAAGTATTCACTAAGGTCGTATTACAAGAACATCCAACAAGCACAGTAAATGAAAGCAATGATCAATGCCCCATTTCTTTCTCTCTAAATCATTTTGATAGACATCATCAAGAGGTCATTGGAATAAACCAATAAGATAAACCATAAGAAAAGGTCAAAATGAACAAATGGTCAATGTTATTCATATCTCTTGCCAAAGTAATGTAACTAAAGTGGTTTCCAATGATGATGTCCATTGTAGGAAAGATGTATCCATAGGAAATGTTATCATATTTTTAACTAAAACTAATTGTTTTGATAGGTCATTGATATGAATATTAACCAACATGTTTTACTCGCGATCAAGATTTTTAAGGTTTTTATACTTTCAAGTTTATACTTCACTGATTGTCATGCTTGTTTTTGCTTGTGTTGCTAAATTTTAAAGATGACGATTGATTTATTAGGGATGAAAGCTTATTATGGGTGATAGGCCAAAATTGGGGGTAGATAATGATAAATATTAAATATTAATAACTAGATTTTTCTTTGGTCTAAGTGTCAATTTGAGGGTGGAAACTTGTGAAAGATGTCATGGCTATATGCACAAAGGCTATAGGTAGTGAGGTGAGTGTAATGAAATGCACTACTAACTTTATAACTGAAAGTTCTACTTAATGAAAATAAATCTTTTAAAGTATATCAACCCTTTGAATTCTATTTTAAATTGATATTGTTAGATCATTAATATGATCTAAACATTACTCCAAATTTGAGAGATAAAATTAAAAAACTATAACATAAAAACTATAATGAAACAATTATAGAAATAGAAACTATGTGCAAATGACAAGAACTCTGTGCAGGTGATAAGAACTGTCATCTTCCAAAATGTATAGATTTCTGCAACTATAGTCCTATGAAATAAATAATTTAAATTCAAACTAAAATCATGTAATCACAAAATTACTCACATTTTAATAAATAAAAGAAACCATAATATTAAAATAAAATATATAACATAAAAATTAACATCACCACCATTTCAAGAGAGTGGGCCCTTTTCTCCTTCCATGAGGTGACAAAAGTATTTTTTTGTAAACTCCTTAAGACTTCAAACTAGTTGTTGCATTATTTCTTTTTTGAAAAATATTACATCTCACTTCTCATGCCATTTCTTATGTATATTATATAAGAAATGAGGCATTTACTAATTTACATAACTTTTCCCTATAATATCTCCACAAAATCAAATTTCAAATGAGAGAATCATGTAACTAAAATATTCTTAACATGGCAGGTTTGTTTGGTAACAAAATAACCAATATATCATATTGGTTTTAAAAAAAATATATGAACATTTAATTTTTGTCTCATGTCCATAATAATAGGGAGCATAAAAGTTGTTTATGGCCAAAAAATATTACATTTATTTTATGGTCATTATAATATAATAATTTGTTATTAAAATGGTGGAAAATGGGATAGGTTCTTTCGTATGGTTTAGGACATAGAGAACACCCACTTTCCAATTATTTCATTCAAGGATAACCCTAGAGATCTCAATGCAAAAGAGAAAGAGATCTTGCAATAGGGTTGTCCTACAGGATAATTGTAAACTAATGAGGGGTTCACCACCAAGTTAAGACTTGGAAAGACAAATGTAATGTAAGATGTAATTCTTAACCCTAATTTAATGTAATCTTTAACTAAATGGCCTAGAAATGCAAATAAAACAAAACAGAAAGCTACAAGATGAAATGTGTGCACCTAAAAATTTGGAGATGATTGAATGAAGCTCTGAAATGTTCAAAATAGTGACTTTAATGCTAATTGGGACTCATATGCTAGACTGGGTGAATCAGTCCCAGATTTGGGTTTCTGTATAGAAATAGGAATTTGGCAAATGGGTATCTGAATTTGTAAAAATCTAAAAAATGACCTAAACTAGGACTCATACACCAGAACTGGTGTATTAGTCCAATTAGGGTTTCCTAAAGGTTCAAAGTTTGAATCTTCTATTTAATGTCTACTTTGTCCTTTCTGATTGATTTTTGGATCTGAAACCTTGATTTGCAACCTGTAGAAGTCTTCCAAGTATCTCTAATGCAAGGTGACAACTTTGACAACTTTAGGCACTTTGACAACTTTTTCCAAAATTTCTCCTCAATGTATCTTCAATCTAAACCTAAAAATCACACAGTAAAGAGGGGAAAATGTTGCTTTGTTAGTGGATAGGGGTTTTCCTTGGTCAAACCTCATTTTGGTAATCAAACCTTGAAATGAAATGAAATAAGAATGGAGAATGGTAAATGAACAAAATATGATGTTGCAACTCACCAAACCCTAGAAATAAGAGGTTGCAACATGTATGAGATGGCTCCAATGGATGTAGATCTTGACTCTTGCTTGAATGTGATATATCTTGAGTGAAATGCTAGTTTGAATCATAAAACCCTACATCACAATTGTTAGCTCCAAAACAAACATGATGCATGAAGACTTTGACATGATGACTGATGCTTGAATAATGCTCTAAAATTCTTGATAATCTTCCCTTGAATGCTCTTGAATGCTCTTGAATGCTCTTGTAAACACATGAATTGTCTTGTGAAATCAAACTTGCTATAACGATGCTTATTCAACTTGCTAGGTCACTTGATTGCTTGTTAGGATAAAATGAGTGAAAGAAACTTGTATTTATACTTGATTATGCAAAAATTCCTAAAATTACAACACTACAAGCCAACATGAGATCTAGGAGGATAAAATCCTACCAAGAATTTGAATTAGTTCTAATTTTGGGCCACACATGACTCATATGCCCAAGGTGGTTAATGAGTCCCATTAGACATAATTTATGGGACCAAATTCAAAAATGCTTAGAAAGGTGTAAAACCAGGATCGAGACCCAAAACCCTAGGTGGGACCCATATTCCCAAGGTGGCGAATGAGTCCCAGACCACTAAATCTAGGCCACACAACCTGAAAACACCCGAATTATGATTGGATGTTAAATTATGTCGAGATCATCCTCGAAAAAGATGCATTAAATGAGGCTTGCGGGTGTAAAGTAAGGCCAATTAAAGCATAAAGAACCCTAATTATTTAATAAATCATAGAAAAGTTTGAAATCATGTTACAACACTCCAAATAGGGCATCAATAATCTCATTTAGTCCACAAGGGCCCAAGACCTAATGTGAATATGTTAGACACATTGCAACACTAAATCAAGGCCATGTTAGGGGGTACTTTTCCCATCATTATATCTAGCTCCCACTTTAGTGAGAGGAGGAACTTGCTTCCAACTCACATTAAAGTAGACCAATGCACATCAAGAGGGATCCAAATGCACCAATGCTAGTAAAATAGGATGGTCATGATCAAGAGGGTTGCGCAAGCCCCCAAGACCAAGGTCATATGGCAAACCAACATAGGCACAAAGGAACAAACATGAAAATGATATGAAGAGAGATAACAAGGCACAAGCATACACTACCAAAGTCAAAGAGAAAAGAAAAACAAAACAAAAGAGGAGTGGAACAAGCTTCAACCGTTTGTCCAACATGATGTGGATCAGATCTAGGTTTTTTGTCTGAAAAATGCACAATCACTTTGAGGCAACGAAACCCTAGGCTATCCATCGAGTGATTAATCCAAGAATTTGACACATACCACATGGATAGTATGTGATAACACACACACATGAGTGGCTAAGGGAAATTCATGCCTTGGATTGGCTTCCCGAAAAACCATACCAAAGTTATACCTCCTAATAACTTTGATAAAGTACCACGCAAAAATAAACTTCGAGCTTCACGAGGCAAGCAAAGCTTCGTATGATTGGAATTCATGAACAAAAAATATGGCTCCACAAGCATGCAAAGTGTGTTATGCAAGGTGTCCATATAACTAAAAAATTCAAAATGCAACAAGAAAGAATTTTCAAAGGAGTCTTGCTTAATTCATACTAGGTCTTAACTTAGGGAACATTGTGCTTAATATCTCCAAGAGAGGAACAATCAAAGAATAGAAGATTCACAACTTAGGGGATGCAATGTGTCTCATCAAGCCACTAAGAGGAATATAATGTGCTAAGAGAGATCACACTCCTGAGGGACCTCACACCTAATGTCATCCACAAAGTGAAAGACACATCGCATGAAGAAAGAAGACTGCACCATGAACCATGAAAAAGAATAATGCCACTATATGCGCCCACTTTAAAGAAATTTCTAAACACCATACTGTGTGCAATTAATTTAAAGTAGAAAATGATAAATGCTAACAAAAGAGAGGAAATGAGAGCTTACTTGGAAACCCCTATGCCAAGTCATATGTTTCCAAATGAAGCTATGTCATGCAAAACAAAAGGGATGGGTTACCCCCAAAATGAAAATCCAAACACATAAGGGATCTATGGGTTTGGGGTTAGTATGTTTTGCTACAATATTTTTATAGAGCTCAGAACTATCATCATTCTCCAAATACTCATAGAACTGGAATAATGAATCAAAGAGAGTGAAAACAAAGAAAAAACTTTTAGGTCAACATGGAAGAGACATGAATGTCTCGATGCCTTGCATCATCCCCAAAAGGAAAACACAAGACAAATGAAAAAGATAAAGGAAAATATTTTGGGTCAACATGGAAGAGACATGAATGTCTAGACACCATGTGTCATCCCCAAAAGGAAAACACAAGACAAATAAAAAAGATAAAATGAATTACGACATAGAGAATAATGTAGGTACAAATAGATGAATGTCACAAAGAGAGAGAGATATATATCAAACAAAACATCACAGGGAATCACATCACACACGTGCAATCACACAAAATAAAAATAAATAATTCAAAGAAACTATTAAGGCATGTGTGAGTCGACCTAGCTAAAGGGACAACGACAAATTCACTACTAGGACAAGGCTATCTAATTCTTTCCCCTACAATGTGTAGGTCAAGAATGAGCAAAGTTAAGTGATGAGAAAGATCATGTAATGGTGAGAATACAAGATTCTACAACTATTACATGACAAGGTGTGAAAGGGTCCCACTTTAAGGGACTATTTCTATAATATCAAGCTTTTTCAATATTTATTGTAAAGCATGACACTCGTCGGTACTATGTCCAAGCACTTTATGGTATCAACAATGCGATGTGTTTTTGTTCTTAGGATTTGGTTTTTGGTCTTCTCTTATGGGAGGTAATGTAATCAATACTCTATGTAAGAGTATCTACAAATTCCTTTCAATGCCAATTGGTGGATAAGGGAATTGAAGTTTCTTTAGTTTGTAAGGTATTTTTTGTTTGCTAGATTCACCAATTTATCAAATTGAATGTTGGGGAGGAGGACCTAATATTATCCTTTCATCCTTATCATCATTACGAATCATTGGTTGTTCCTTAGGAAGGAGGACATTCATATTGGGGGGGATCTTGATATCCCAACACTTTTATATTTTCAATTGTTATTTGATCTAAGATTTGATGAATTTAATGTTCACTTGTTGTATCACATCCTTGTTTGCTCAAGATTGTAAAGCCTTTTCCATATGTATCTTCTAGATTGATGAGATTATTTGTCTCTTTGTTAACATAGAATGGTTGAGTGTTTCCTTGCTTAGAGGAACTAGGTTCATCTATTGTAGGGAACTTAGGTTCAAATTTTGTCTCAACTTTAGGATGTAAGTAACCAAACATATCAAGTGGTGGTATTATAGGGGGTGTTGTTTGTTCCATGGATGGATAAAAGGATGCATTAGCTTCAAGGTTGTTAAGACAATCATTTAGGAACTTATTCATGTTGTCATCATCTTCTTCAATGATGTCAACATCATCTGGAGGAAATGCATTAGGAGTTGAGTGAGCATGAGTAGGTTCAATTTCATTATGGTCATTTCCAAAAGCACAACTTGACACATCCACTAAGGACTTCAAATACATCCAAATCTTACCAAAGCACATTGCCATGATGAAATTTAATGCAAATTTCAGATTCTAAACTATGCAACAATGTGAAGTGGAATTTTAAGCAATGCACAAGATGAACTAATTTAAAATATATGCAATGAATTGAATGAAACAAAAAGTCTATAAACTAGAATAGAAAGTTATTAACAGTAAATGGGAGCATAGAATCAGAGCTTTAAATTCTGAAAAATGTAGTGCAGAATCAGCAATAGGACTAATTCGCCTAGAGGGGTGTATGAGTCCCAGTGGGAGTTTTTCAAAATTTTCAGAAATTTTCAATTGATTTTTATGCTTTTTATGTTGTATGATCTGTAACCTAAGTGAAAATACAAATTTTGTATGATTTTCAATGATATGAGAAGCAAAAATTCAAGCTATATTCACTTTCACTAATGCAAAATTTGGAAACCCTAGAATGCCAATTAAGTAATGCAAACCTTAATGCAATGTTAATGCAAGAAAGATCTAGGATGATGATGCACTCAAAATCAGAATTATGATGTTTTAATTGCAGGTTCACCAAAATGAAATGGCCAAAAATGGGATAGGTTCTTTTGTATGGTTTAGGACATAGAGCACACCCACTTTCCAATTATTTCATTCAAGGATAACCTTAGAGATCTCAATACAAAAGAGAGAGAGAGATCTTGAAATAGGGCTATCCTATGGGTTGATTGTAAACTAATGAGGGGTTCGCTACCAAGTTAATACTTGGAAAGAAAAATGCAATGCAAGATGATAGGTTGTCGTTAGGTCCTATCTCTTAAGTTTGAAAAGTGCATCAAATATCAATCGGGTAGTGTTCAAAGGTTGTATGCAATAGGAAACTCCTCAACTATCTCTCTCAGATTTCTAAGTGATTGGAACAACTGAAATGAAACTTAACTAAAGCCACTAAATTAGAAAGCAAGAAATATAACGACTAAAATAGAAAGAATAGAGATAATTAAACTAATAAGCATGTAAATTGCTGAAGAGGAAATGACTGAAAAGAAACTATGAAACATCTAACTAATAACGGATAGCAACTTAACGAATAACATAAAACAACATAACAACTTGCAAATAAAAATTAGATTAGGTACTCTGAAACTTCAAATAACAAGATTAAAATACTACAAACTCAATCTATAGTTTGTAGGATTAACTAACAGAGCTCGACACTTAAAAATAAACTTCACTTACAATTATCATTTACAAAATGAAGCTAACAAAATTAAAGATGGAATACTTATCTATCTACTCTACAATCCCTCAAGTGGCCAACTCTTGGGTTCTCCTATGCTTAGCTCGGATCACATACACTTTGTAACTCCAAGATTACTCCATTCAAGATGATTCCATTCACAATACTTAATAACTCGGAATGAGGAGGGAAAAACTTGCTTTATTCATATTGAAAGTATAACTCAGAAACATAGTTTATAAACTCATTACGATAACATAGCAATATCTTTGTATCAATGCTTCTGAGGGTTACATATTTATATAAAAACAATTAAAAAAATCCTATAATTCAGATGGTAAAGGTTACCACTGAAAAATTATTTAACTAAATTCAACAAACTAGCAGACTTAAGTCCACTACATAAAACATTAAAGGTCTCACGATGAGCCATAAAGTCTTCAAACTGAAAATAATAGAAAGCAATAAAAACTTGATCCACCATACATTCCCCTAAAGTTTTGGTGCCTATTCTTCTAGTTCTTGTCTTCAATTGTGTTGAAGTTTGCGTTGAATCCACTTGGATGGCATGATGACTAGTTATTCTTATTAACCTATACAATACTTGAAACTAAACCATTATGTTAGCGTGGGTTAGCTTATTTCAATTAATTTCAGTAAATAAAGATTATACATATTTCTACAAAAATTGAGTAATTACTAATCCAAAAGACAATTAATTGGCGAGGTAAAATTGACTGGAAAATATGAGGAAGGATATTTAGTTCATTATATTGATGAGGTTATTTTTACCTCATCACAAGATGTAATGCTTAACCCTAATTTAATGTAATCTTTCACTAAATGACCTAGAAATGCAAATAAAACAAAACAAAAAGATACAAGATGAAATGTGTGCACCTAAAAATCCGGAGATGACTGAATGAAGCTCTGAAATTCTGAAAATAGTGACTTTAATGCTGACTAGGACTCATATGCCAAACTAGGTGAATCAGTCCCATATCTGGGTTTATGTATAGAAACGGGAATCTGGCAGATGGGTATCTGAATCTGTAAAATTTTGAAAAATGAACTAAATTGGGACTCATACGCAAGAATTGGCGAATCAATCTAGTTAGGGTTTAATGAAGCTTCAAAGTCTGAATCTTCTCTTTAATGTCTGCTTTGTCCTTTCTGATTGATTTTTGGATCCGAAACCTTGATTTACAATCTATAGAAGTCTTCCAAGTATCTCCAATGCAAGGTGATAACTTTGATAACTTTAGGCACTTTGAAGACTTTCTCCAAACTTTCTCCTTAATTCATTTTCAATCTAAACCTAAAAATCACAGACTAAAGAGAGGGAAAAATGTCATTTTGTTAGTGGATAGGGGTTTACCTTGGTCAAACCCTGTTTTGGTAATCAAACCTTGAAATGAAATGAAATAATAATGGAGAATGATGAATGAACAAAATATAATATTGCAACTCACCAAACCATAGCAATAAGAGGTTATAAACATGTACATGAGATGGATCCAATGGATGTAGATCTTGAATCTTGCTTGAATGTGATAAATCTTGAGTGAAATGCTAGCTTGAATCATAAAACCCTACATCATAATTGTTAGCTCCAAAATAAACATGATGCGTGAAGACTTTGACATGATTCTTGATGCTTGACTAATGCTCTAAAATGCTTGATAATCTTCCCTTGAATGCTCTTGTAAACATTTGAATGCTCTTGTGAACACAAACTTGCTATAAAGATGTGTATTCAACTTGCTAGGTCACTTGATTGCTTGTTAGGATAAAATGAGTGAAAGAAACTTGTATTTATACTTGATTATGCAAAAATTCCTAAAATTATAACACTACAATCTGATATCATATCTAGGAGGATAAAATTTTGTCAAGAATTTGAATTAATTTTAATTTTGGGCCACACGAGACTCATACGCCCAAGGTGGCGTATGAGTCCCATTAGGCATAATTTAAGGGACAAAATTCAAAAATGCTTAGAAAGGTGTAAAATTAGGATTGGGACCCAAAACCCTAGGTGGGACCCATATGCCCAAGGTGGTGAATGAGTCCCAGACCACCAAATCTCGGCCACACAACTTGAAACACCTAAATTATGATTGGATGTTGATTTATATCAGGATCATCCTCGAAAAGGTGCATTAAATGAGGCTTGTGGATGTAAAATAAAGCCAATTAAAGAATAAAGAAGCATAATTATTTAATAAAACCCTAGAAAAGTGTGAAAGTGTGTTGCAACACTTTACAACACTCCAAATAAGGCATCAATAAGCTCATTTAGTCCACAAGGGCCCAAGACCTAATATGAATATTTTAGACACATTGCAACTAAATCAAGGCCATGTTATGGGATACTTTTTCCATCATTACATTTATAATAAAAGATTAAAATATATCTTATCAAATATAGTGAAAAGTGTTTATTTATTTTTTTAGCATAATGGTAGCAAATATTAGTAAATAGAATCCAATATTTATCATTCACGTATTTTTTCTAAAAACTAAATTAAATATTACTTATATATATATATATATTAATCATATGCAATATAAAGGTGGTAAAATGATATAATATGGTGTGGAAATGGAATATAAAAATAGGTATATGAAAAAGACTAAAATATGGCATAAAATGGAACATGGATGACTCTCATCAGTGGGTGAAAGCGAAATGGGATGAGTGATTTTTGTTTTCTAGATATTTTGATGTGTTTGAAATTTTGAAATGTTTTGAGGCTATTTTTAAACTTTTGAGATTATGTGAATGTTTAATTTTTCACGTTATTTGAGGCTATTTAGGAATTTTTCAAAGATATTTGATGTTGTTTTGATATTTTGAACATTTTGTGAATGTTTTGGGTTTCAAGATTTTCCAAATGTTTGTATTTTCAAATATTATACCAAGACCTAAGGAGAAACTAACTTACCACCTCGAGGGCTCATCAGTGATGGTCTTGCCTACATAAGCACAAAGATGACATAGTTTGACTAACTTTGACGAGTGACCATTTATTGATTGGATATGAACATTGATGAATTATTGGTTTATTATGAGAGACTCCTAAAGGACTGACCTAATGTCTCAGGGGCTCATCGATGATGGCCTTGCCTAAGTAAGTGTAGAGACAACGTAGTTCAATTGGTGTTTTTGACTTTTTGATGTTTTAGGGGATTTTAGTATGATTTAGATGTTTTTGAAATTTTTCACGATGATTTAGATTTTTTTAAGATTTTGAACTCTACAAATTTTTTATGTTTTTAGATTTTTGAACTTTACACATGTTTTGAATGTTTTTGGATTTTTATGATGTTACGAATGCTTTTGGACTTTTTAACTTTAACAGTTTTTGGATGTTTTTGGATTTTGACAATGTTATGGATGTTTTTGGTATTTTGATGATTTTGCTGATGTTTTTGAGATTTTTGAGAATAACCTTAAGGGAATATACAAGAACCTGATATGATGCCAATATAGGAAGATGCCCCAGTTTGATGTGATAGATGACCTCGATATAGGTAGGACAAACTGACCTTAGGAATGTCCCAAGTAGTACTAGAGGGGAACATAATACTTACTTAATACCTAGTTATGATACAGACACAAATGGATGAAGGAATAAATAGGGTGGAGGATGAATGCAATGGACAAATAATGCAAGATGAGCCAATGGTAGATGGGACATGGTGCTTATTTATGCGAGGCACCTGTTGGCTAGGTTTTCACCAAGGTACTTGCCCAAAGCACCACTGAAGTGATTTTCACTAGACGATGATTTTTCTCTTTACACTTTTCATCCTTTTTCTATTTTTTTTGGATTTTTATTTTTTATTTTTTATTTTTGGATTTATACCCTTTAGGACCTAGGCATAATTTTTTTTGAGATGTGTTATATTGATGGAATCCTACAAGGGTTCTCCTTCAAGGGTTGACAGTTGATAAGATTTGAAATCATAGCTAGCTATGACACTGGATGGTCCTAACTAGTTAGGTTCTAACTATCCTTTTGTTGTTCTGATCTAACATGTTCTTTTAATTTTCTTTCAATACAAGGTCTCCCACTTGGAAGCACCTACCTTTGATCTTCTTGTTATAACTCCTAATTTGGTTTTGATAGGCTTGTAGATGATTTAATGCTTCAAGCCAATGTTCATCCAACAACTCCAGCTCATTCAATCTAGTCACTTTGTATTATTCATCAATGATGAGATGTTGCAATGACACTCTAAGTGATGGGAGCTCAACCTCAATAGGTAGGATGGCTTTAGTTTCATAAACTAGGGAGTAGCATGTAGCACCTATAGGCATACATATACTAGTTTGATAGGCCCATAAGGCAGGTTTCAACTGGAGATTCCAATCACTGCAAGTTGCATTGACTATCTTTTTAAGGATCTTTAGGATAGTTTTGTTAGAAGCCTCATCTTGAATATTTCCTTGGGGATAGTAAGGAGTGGAAAAATGATGTTGGATATTAAATCTTTGACATAGCTCATGGACATCTTGGTTCTTGAAATGTGTTCCATTCTTTGTGATAAGGGCTTGAGGAACACCATAACGACAAATGAGATAATTTAGGATGAATTTACATATCATCTTTCCTATGATATAGGTCATTGGTATCGTTTCAATCCACTTTGTGAAGTACTTAGTGGTTGTAATGATAAATTTATGACTGTTGGATGAGGTGGAGGTGATTTTTCCTATGAGATCGAGTCCCCACTGTGAGAAAGGTCAAGGTGAAGTGATAGGCCTAAGCTCTTGAGAAAGTGCATGAATAAGGTCCCCATACTATTGGTATTGTGAACATTTCTTAACAAACCGATTTACTTCTTGTTACATGGTAGGCCAATAATATCATATCCTCAACAATTTATTGACCAAGGTTATACCACTCGAATGCGACCCACAAAATCCTTTGTGCACTTTGTTTAACGTAGTTGAAGATTCCTCTTGCTTAATACATTGCAATAGTGTTCCTTCAAGTCTTCATTAGTAAAGGGTGTCACCTAAAAGGAAAAATCAAGATTCTCTTTTGATAAAATTATTTCTAAGGTTTGAAGTAAGGTCATATGTGAGGATACCTCTATGTATGTAAGTAAATATTTCATGATAACTGTTATTATAGGGATTTGCACATGCATGCATGGCTGAAAAGCTTTGCAATCCCATGTAACATTGGACTAATTTCAGGTTGTGGGTATCCTATTATGAAACTAGACCTCCAAATTATTGGTCGACTTCCTTTTTATTCTCTAATGATTAACTTTGACTTGGATGGAAAAGGGAAGAAAGGATCTAATTGAATGCATAAACTGAACTTAAAACCAATGGTGATGTACCTAATAAATGAAACTTAATCTGCAACCTGACTCATATGATTTCTCAATATTTTTATTTGCACAACTAAATCTGACAACTTAAACACTTGAATGTTTCATACAAAGGATTTGACAGAATATCTTTTCGAACGAAAACTCTGTTTTCACAACCAAAATATAAAGTAATCGTATGCATAATGTATAACCCGTGAACTTAAGCATAACTGCATGCATACATTTATGAAAGAGACAAAAATATTAGAGGTTCTGAAATGAAACACAATAATCTCTCGATCAAATCCAACACGATGATGACGCCTAAAATCTTGAAGGCAAAACTATACAATATTGCAAAATCAGAAGGAATTCATCTGCAAATTACAAACATCATTAACCTGTAATGCTGTAAAAATTGTATTAATGTAAAATTTTAGTTACAAATCTTTTTCTCTCTACAAAAGGTATGCCAAAAGAGATGAAAAATAAGAACTAGAGGAAAAAGAATAACTTTTTCCAATATATACGATAAAGGAATGCATAAAGCATCCAAGAGGAGATAACTGAAGTCAAAATATCTAAACCCAAAAGCTATCCATGAGTAAAATCAAAATTGCCTGAAAAAGGGGCCCACCGAAGTTGCAAACTGAGCTTAAATAGCTCAAAATTCTGTCTCATACCATGTATAACTGAACTGTGACTCGAAATGACTCCTGACTCCATGGAGGTGACACTGAAGTTGAACAAGAAGTGAAAAAATCATCTCACGAGCAGAGAATAAGAGCATGAAAAAAATGGCCCCACCACTGAAGTAAATAGAACATTGGATACTCCAAACTCCACCTGATGTGATGCATGATAAAAAACACTCAAAAATTGATGTGAAACTATAAGAAAACTCCACCATTTTCTCCACTTAATCCTCGCATGATCTGATCTACTTTACTTGTGTCACTCTGCATGATTTTAGGGATAAGAATAACTATTTGATTAAATATTAAAATTAATCAAAGTGATTATGTTAATATTTAATTTGTAGTAGTCTTGATTTATATTTTGAATGTTAAATATTAAAGTAATAATACTTTTAATATTTAACTACATCGTTACTCCTTGCTAAAATCATGCAATGAATGGGCTAAGTAATGTTTGCTGTTTAAGTAATAAGGTGATGTTACCTTAAATATTTAATTACATTCTTCTTATGACCTCCCATAATTGCACTCCAATCTCTCACTTTACATTTTATAATGTTTAGAAGACTAAAAGTCTTCAAAGGGCCCCTCTATGCAATATAATCACTCATGCCTTAGTCTTATTGTTCACAGGTAATGATTAGGGTCAATGAATTTGAAGTCATGACCTCTACCTCCATTCGAGTGATTTTGTTTTCTTTCTTTTTTAATACACAAGGCAAAAACAAATTATGTCGATGCCCTTGTCATTCAAAAGACATAATGATGAAAACCCTAAAATCATTTCTCTCCTCTTGTGTTCAAGATGCTTCTTCTGCTCCTCAAAGGCACCGCCATGGTCTTGAGTAGGGTTTGGAGTTTTGGAGCTCATTTTTCACTAATTTTAGTCAGTTCTCCTCTGTTGGAAATGATGGTGATCCATTCCTCTATGATTTTATCATCTTTCACTTGAATCTTTTGAAAAATTTATAAGTTGGGCGCCGCCATGATTACTTCCTTCTCATACATGTGTCTTGCAGTTCTTGTGTTTCATCTTCACCTTGGCCACCATGAGCACTAGACTCAGAGGTTTTGGAAAGTAGAAACATAAGGGAAACTCGTGGGTTTTGAAGCTTGCAACATAAAAAGAAGGGGTTGCACAAGTTAAGTCATCACCATGATGTTTTCATTCTCTTTTTTGTTGAAGAAACTCAAAAAGAGTTTTACAGGCATCTCTCTACTATAGAATGATGGATGTTTTCCTTTCTTTCGTGAGAAGAAACTAGAAATATTTGTTGGTTTCTCCATGTTGGTTGTGGCCATGTATATATATTAATATTTTGGGGGCTCGACCCACGTTAGAGGATGATAAAACCTTCATGTATTATGTTTTTTTTTACCAACCCTCAATTTGGTATTTTGTATGTCAAAAGAAAATAACTCTAGGTTGCGGCCATGTATAAATCTTCTTTTCTTTTTTGTACAATCAGCACCATTTGGCAACCCAAGATGTAGCTTGATGAAACCCCATGCACTCGTAATTTTCTGCAAAAACCCTTAAGTGGGTTTGTTGTATTTTTTTATAAAATATGCATTTTCTATATTTTGGCCTCTGCTAAGGCATGATACTTTGCCATCTGGGTTTGATATGTTGTAGTCTTTTACTTACAAAAAATAATCAAAACCCCCTTCACTTTGTAGTTGGAATTTTACAAAACAACACAACCTTTTTCTATTTCTCCAAATATTCTGAGGTGCTCCCTCACTTGATCTTCATTCCACTATATGTTTCTATTTTTTGTCTCCTATAAACTATATGCCTTGCAAACATCATGAAAACACTTTTCTGAAGCATAAAATAGTCTTTGTCTTCCTCCATTGATTTTCAAAATATAATCAATGCTCCATACTACCTTTCGTAAATGCAATGTTAGATTTGAAATGAAGCTACCTTTGAAATCAATTCTATGTATAGTTATTAAACATGCTACTAGTTGTAAACTCCCACCATAATGTGCCTTCTTTTTGCATTGTCATTGTGCAAATTTCTCTGTTGTGGTATTTTTTGTATGCATAACTTGGCTTCTCTATAGAATATATAATTGCATTTCTATTTATAATTATGTATTTTTCCTTTGCAAGGTGTATTAATTATATTTTACTGCTTTCTTTGTTTCACTGTTATTTGGAAAATTGATTGCACTACTTATGTAAATGATCATTTCAAGATATGGTAGTGTAGTCTCCTATAAGTGCTCCATTTTCTCTCCACGGACTTTATCAAACTGATGCAAAATTTACACCTGATGGAGTTCTTCTTTGAATAAAAGTTATAAAGCACCAAGCAGTTTCTAATGTCATCATTGATCAATAAGCGATACCTAATCTTGCTTGAATGCCTTTGTCCTTCTCTTTTTGGTTTACATGATGTAGCTCTTGTAGATGGACTGTTTGATTTAATAATCTATAATATACCCCTGTAGCTTTCATAATGTATACCTATAGCTCATTGTGCTATTAACACTTTCTTTCATTAAGTGTACTTTAGTTATGTACTCATGCCTTACAATCCTTTAAGACCCCTTATATCCACTTCATGGCTGCCTCCTTTCATACTATCATAGCTTGTTTATCATCACTGACAATTTCATCAATTAGTCCATGAACTAGCTTGATGCTTGATGTTCTATTTTGATATGCAGGAAGTGAGTCCCCCTTAGCTCTATGTGGGAATCCTTTAGCTCTTTGTAGGAAATTAGCAGTAATAGATAATGATTATAAAATCAGCTCTCTTGACTTCTTGTTAATGCCTTTATGTGACAATGCCTTTATTACAGTCATATAGACTGTTTGCTTGATGATGATGCTGAATTTTTTATGATGTAGACCAATTTCTTTTTGAGCCTCAAGACATTATATGTATTTCAAAATTTGTTTAGAAACAATCTAAATAGTATTGATACTTTGCTCTCCCTTTAATATAAAGGGGCTCAATACCTCACTAAAATGCAAAAGAATGTAAGGTAGAGCTAAAACAAGATAACAATAAAAATGATGATC
Organism: Sequoiadendron giganteum; assembly: GCA_007115665.2. Taxonomy (NCBI): domain Eukaryota; kingdom Viridiplantae; phylum Streptophyta; class Pinopsida; order Cupressales; family Cupressaceae; genus Sequoiadendron; species Sequoiadendron giganteum. The sequence continues at coordinate 322,431,104 of CM021109.1, read as the reverse complement.
TCTTAACATGTTTTTATCATTCTTTTAGTATGATGAGCAATAAGATGCTTGCTCAGGTTGTTTTCACCATGTTGAAATAAGGTTGCTTTATGAATCTCTTCTTGGTTACAACAGCTTTTCTTAATGATTGTTTTGAATATTTCATGACTCTCATATAATGATGTAAATGAAAGGGTGTCTTGGTATGATGGGCTCAACCCTTGTGGGAGCCCATTTTGCTCCACATATTTGATGAAAATTGATCACGAACATAATGAACATGTTCTTGCACAATGAACAAACATGTTAGCAAAATAATTGAAGCTGAAAGTTTCCATTGAACTAATGCTCTTTGATCATCTGCTTTTTTGATGAGTTAATCATCTGATGAATGCCTAATAGGATGTAGGTTACATTTATTTTGGTAATATAGGGATAAGGAAGGATGTTATTTATCATTGCTCTAACACCACCTTTCAACAATCTTGTAGGAAACCATAGAGCTTGGAGTTGAAACAACTTGGAGGCATTGGAGACACTACAACTTGAAGACATCGAGTAAAAATGATTCATCATTACAAGTAATGAAAAATCACTTCCTTTTTCCTATTTACATTATCTCTAGTTGTGTAATTTACAACTTTATTTTGTATTCATTATTTGATTATAAAAATCAAATTAAGCTACTCCCATGGCTTGTGTGGGACCTTTGTTTTTACAAGATGAATAAAGCAGCAAACATTATGCAATTTTATGATTTTTTTTGTTACAACATTTGCACAATGATACTGAAAATTAAAAATTAATTAGCTTTTTTTTTAGCAATGAATACTTAGAAAAAATTGTTTATGTACCCTTTCATGATGAATGAAATTTAGCTCTACCTGTTTTGAGTTGTAACTAAAAATAGGTAACAATTTGGTGACCTTTGCAAAGTGTTTGTCTATTAAGCACCATAGACTAGTTATGTAGCTTATCCATTGGGTATGGAGTCCATTTTTGTCCTCTTGGACTCTGAAAACTTGTAACTCAGCTTGTGAAACAATACAATAGCAAACAAAACTAAAAACTAATCATGACTCTATTTAAGACGGAGCCAGAAAACAGGTGCAACATCTGCACTTATTGAAAGAAAAGCAATACTAAAAATGAAATGTGTCATGTGGCACTTATTGAAAGCAAAACTAAAACTGAAACTACTCTACTATGTACGACTGCAAACTTTGATGCTTAGTAGCACTGTTTGAGGTGAATCCCATTGACAGGGATTGGTAAGACCTCTCCATCTAGCCTTGAGAGCTAGAATGCATTATGCTATTTGCATTCAGTGATAATGTATGGGCCATCCCACATGGCATAAAATTTTGTGTGTTTACCAAGCCTTCTCTTGAGCTCATCCCATTTAAAACCAAATCTCCCTCTTTGAAAATCCTTGGAGTAGCTTTTTTGTCAAAAGTCCTCTTCATCTGAGCCTGATGCACCTCCAAATTCCTTAATGCTTCTTTCCTGATTTCCTCTAGCTTTATCAAATGTGCTAGCCTAATCTCCATAGGTTCTTCATCAAGCAATTCTAGTTCTTTGATCATATTCAATGTAGGCAGCTCAACTAAGATAGGTACCTTAGCCTCTTTTCCATATGTCAAGACGTAAGGTGAATTACCAGTTACCCTCTTTGGTGTAACCCTATCAATCAAAAGAGCTAGCTTCAGCTTTTCATGCCAGATCCTCTAATTATCTTGAATTATCTTCTTTATGATTTTAACCAATTTTTTATTAGTGGACTTTGCTTGTCCATTACCATGGGGATAATAGTTTGAAGAGGTATTCAAAAAAAATATTATGCTTTACTGACCAATCTATAACTTTCAAACTTGTGAATGCTAAATCATTATCAAAAATAATTGAATCTGGTGCACCAAACTTGGAAACTATGTCTTGATAAAAGTTCAAAACAGATGTCTCATTCGCTTCCTTTAGTGCAACTACTTCAATCCACTTGGTAAACTATTCAGTGGCTATAAGTATCCACTTATGTCCATCACTCAAAGGTGGATTGATTGGACCTATGAAATTCAGTCCCCATTTGTCAAATAGTTGTTCCACTTGTGTTGGATGTAATGGCAAAGTTGTAAGCTTTTGTTTTCCTATAAAGACTGCACATTTGTTACATTTCCTGACCTAGGCATGGGCGTCTTTGAACAAATCAGGCCAGCAATAACTAGCTCTCGCTATTTTCAGGGCTGTAGTTCTTGGTGTAAAGTGGCCTCCAGTTGGCCCTTCATGAAATTGTTCCAGAACTTTCTGAATATGTACTAGCTCCACAAACCTAAGCAAGACACCATTATAATATTTCTTGTACAAGATACCATCAATCACTGCATAAGGGATTTCCTAAAGTGTGAAATATCTACATTTTGACCTGTCTAAACCTTTAGGACAGTCACCTATATGTAGATAATGAATAATCTATTATATCTAGTTTTCTGAAATGGTTGGAGTAGCAACTTCGTCTTCATTATTAAAGGTTGTTTCAGCTTGTTGTTCAACTATTGTGATATTTTCTAAATTTCCAGCAAGATTCTCACAAAGACCTTTGCCTCTAACGAGCTTGGTAACCTTTATTTTGATGTCATATTCCATCACCTTCATGATCCAGCTTGCTCTCTTATCATTAATGTCTTTGCTAAGTAAGAAATCCTTAACAGTGGAATGAGCAACCATTAGCTGAATCTTATTATTTGAAAGCATATGTCTAAACTTTTTAAGGCTTCTGACTATGGCTAATACATTTTTTTCAACGAATGAATACCTAGCTTCATAGTCATACAAAACTTGGATAAAAAAGGCCACTGGCTACTCTAAGCCTTCTTCATTCTAATGGCATACCATAGCAGAGATGGTATCAACACTTTTGAATGCATACACGATAAAATCTTTGCAAAATTAGGATTGATAGGTGTTGGGGCTGCTGCAAGTGTCCCTTTGATCTCTTCAAAACTGTTCTTTCCTTCCTTAGTCCAGTGAAATGGAATGTTCATTTTTAGCATGGTTGTGAGCGGTTGCAACAAAGCTGCAATGTTAGGAATGAATCTCCTAACGAAATTAGTTTTGCCTAGAAAGCTTTGTAGGCCTTTCTTATGGGCAGGTAGTGGTAAAGCTAGGATGGCTGCAATTCTTTCTGGGTCAATCGTGATTCTGTTCTTTGAAACGATGTGACCTAGAAGCTTCCCCTCATGAACTACAAAAATGCTCTTTTGGGGGTTTAATGATACCCCGTACTCTCTACATCTTTCAAAAATTTGTCTAAGATGATCAAAGTGTTCATTAGCATTTTGTGAGAAAATAGTGATATCATCTAAATAAACAAGAACAAACTTGTTTATCAAACCTTGGAGAGCCATATCCACCGCTCTTTGAAATGTTGCCCCTACATTGGACAATCCGAAGGGCATCTTTTTGTAAGCCATAGTACCCCATTTGGTGGTAAAGGTTGTTTTATACTGATCTTCCTCTTTAACCAAAATCTAGTTATATCTTGAGTAACCATCCAGCAATGAGAACCTTTCTGAACCTAAAACAACCTACAATATTTGTTCCATTGAAGGCAGTGGATAGTGATATTTAAGTGAAGCTTTGTTTAGATCATGGAAATCAATGCACAACCTTATCTCTCCGTTCTTTTTCCTAACATGTACCAAATTGAAAACCCAAGAAGTGTGCTTGATTGGAAAAATAATACTACCTTCAATCAGCTTGTTCAATTATGTCTTCATCAGGTGTTCTAACTTCAGATTCAGGGGCCTTTGCTTTTGTCTTACTGGTTTCGCATTGGGTTCTAGCTCAATGGTATGTTGAGCTAACTCAGGGTTAAAAACCTTCATATCTCCATATTCCCAAGCAAAAATGTCACTGAATTCTTGGCAAAGAAAGACAAAGGCTTGTTGTTCCTCCTTTGTATAGATTTTTCCAAGCTTGAGGAGCTTGTCTTTGAATATCTCAATTGGTTGGTAGTGCTCCTGCTTCACCATGAAGCTAGATTTATCTTTTCTAACCTGATCATCAGTGTTAAAGATTGATTCAAGGGTTACCAAACCCTTTGGCAGCTTGTTAGACTGTAATTGCATGATCTGATCACCATGTTGCTGATCAAACTTTCACTGGTTTCCAGCAGAAAACTCTACTTCTTCCATCAGAAAGTGGATTATCTGCTCATCACTGTCAAAAATCTGCCAACTCACATTATTATCAGGTATTGATGGTCTAAACACTATTTTTACATATTGTTGCACCTCCACATTATGGATTTTAGTTTGAATATCAAACTATGATCCTAAGGCAGCAAGCTTATCAACTTGCTTGTTTTGATTTCTTGGTACTGATAGCAAATTAAATGCATCAAACTCCTCAATTAAGTCCCAAACCTGATTTTTATATAATTTCAACAAATCATTCTTTGTTAAATTCATATTTCTAACTTGATTTTCTATTAATTCAGAATCACCAAACACTTGTAAGCACTTAATTTTTCTTTTTCTGGCCCATTCTAAACCATGTATTAATGCTTCATACTCAACAACATTAATAGAACAACTGAAAGAAAATCTAAAAGTTGAGTAGTACATGTCTCCTTCTAGTGAAATCAACATAGCTCCTCCACCAGCACCTACTTTATTTCTTGAACCATCAAAATACAGCTTCCATAGTTGATTCATTTGTTGTTTTGACCATTTTTTACTTTTAACCAGATTTGGAATAGTTACATCAAGCTCTTGAATCATGTAAACGCCCAAACCTACTTCATCCATGAGACTGAATGGATCAACCTTGTGATTCTCATCTGCCCACTCATCTAAATTTATGTTGAGTATTCCCTCTATAGGTACAGTGGGGTCGAGAATCATGGTTTGATCCTCTTGATCATGGAAAACTAAGTTTGCATTTATGGGATTTGCTACATAAGGCTCAATGTGGTCTTTAGCTTGTGGTTCAGATTTAAAAGTTACTCAAGTACCATACCTAGTCCTAAAAAACATGTGTGACCAATTTGATGACAAATAACCTCCTAACTTTGTTGTAAAATCTCTGGAAAGGAAAATGGTGTAGTAGGGAGGTAAGTCAATGACAAAAATGTCTTACGGAATTGAAAATTTTGGACATGTAAGAGGCAGACCTTTAATCACTCCAATAGACTTAATGGTTGTACCATCTAGTTGGACTACCCCTTTTGACAATGGCTCATAACTCAGTCCTAACTTATCTACCAGTTGCTTGGGCATAATGGAGCTACTTGCTCCTGATTCTATCATGCAATTATTTACTACACTATCACCAATAATCAAACTGACATAAAAGGGTGGTGGCTTTACCTCTTGAGTTGGTTGTTCTTTCTTTCCTTCTGAACTATTCGCAAGGACTCTTGGATGATTTTTAATAGACTCCTCAGAAATGGATATCTTAGCTAGAGCCTCTTGTAGGCTTTCTGTCTGCCCTGGAAGGTGTAAATCATCCAGCATAGTCATGGTAACAGTAGCCTTTTTCATGTGATCAACGATATTAAGAGAAGAACCACTAACCTTTTGTTGCACTTTGGGAACAACATATTCTTTCTATACTAGAACTGGTTGAGTTCTTGGTTGTTCTGTCTCAGGTTTAGCTTTTTTTTGCTACTCTTTAGAAGGTTTAGGTTGACCTCTTAGTAAGATCAGAATATTCTAAGAAGAAGAGGGTGGTGGCTGATCCTTTTGAGTTGCTGGAAACTGATTTTTCTATTGAACAATGTGTTGTTTAGCTTTATCAGCCTGTTGTTTGTCTATTTCTGTTGGTTGTTCATTGGAAATAGCTTCTTATCTCAGGTCAATGGCTCTCTTTTTTGACCTTGTGTTGGCTGCAATAGAGGTAGCCGACTGGTTTTGTCCTTGTATCTGATTTACCTTGCAAAACTCATTCCCTTGCCAGTTCATCATGGCAACATCCAAATTATTGTGTTGTGTTTGATCATCTTGTTGATCATTGCTTTCTTTTACTGTATTTTCTGTAGAAGCATAATTTCTCTGTACCATCAAAGCTTTATTAATTACTTTGTTCATGCATGTGGCCTAATAATGAGGTTGATTGCATGGATAACACCACACATAGTCTTGTGTTAAGTTGTTTTGGACAGGTACAAGCTCCTTAGAAGAGCTGGCAACATTCTGGTTGCATGGTGGCCTAGGATTGAAGTTCCTTCGTTGTCCCTAATTATCTGTCTGATAAGGTGGTATGTTAGGCTGGAATGGTGCTTGGTAAGGCTTGAAATTTTGACCTTGTTGCCTCTTAAGACTCACCAAGTCATTACTAACTATCTACAATAAATTTTCCATTTCCTGTTGAGTACCCCTAATCTCTTATAAATATGATTGTGTTGAAAAAGCATTATTCTGAACAACTAGTTGATAGCCTAAGGTTAGATCAACTGGAAGTGGGGAAATAGGAGGTATATGAATGGGCATCAAAGGATGAATATCTAGAAAATTTGGCATAGGAGGCCTTGGTGCAATTTTACCAGCCTGTATAAGGTTGTTTTTGGCTCTAATAGAAATGTCATATGTTGTTGGTAATGTTAATCCACCCATTGATTGTATCATTAAAGCAATATCACTATTTAACAATCTAAGATAATACAAAAATGCATGATTAGGTGTTGGCCTTACCATTGTTAGAATTCAGTTCCAAGCTTTCTGGAATCAGAAGTTGAAATATGCCATATGTTCTTGTGGAGCTCTCTTTATAGTTGTTATCTATTCAACTAGAGATAGATGATCAGATTTTTCTTGAAACTATTTGTTCAGTTTATCCCCCAAATCATCCAATGTAGCGACAAAATTTACTACTAAACCTCTTAAACATTGTAGTGCTTTACCTTTGAGTGATGTTGTCAGAAGTCTAATTGCAACGTTCTCTTAAGTTACATGATGAATGACACACAATGAAGCCATGTCTCTTATGTGATCTATGGGTGTGAATGATCTTCACATGTGAAAAAAGGTAGGCTTTTGAGCGCTGATACTGGAATGTCATTGTGTTGAGCTAAGTTAAATGGGCTACCCCCATTAAATGGTACAAACACATGAGCCCTAGCCATCAAAGCTACTGGGACTCTAAGATTAAGAGCCCGAAGTATTGGCACAAGATGTACCACTGGAAATATTTGCATAGAATATGTAACTACTCGGATTGGGCTCCTTGAAGGTGAGATTGATGTCCTAAAACTAGGAGAAGCTGAATGAGATCCTAGTTGTCTCCTAGCTGGTTGCCTCTTCTTTTAGGCGATGAAAGTAATATTTCGGATCTAAAACTAGGAGATATCGATTGATTCCTAGAAGATCAATCGAGTGTTCTCTTTTATGTTCTTCCTCTTCTATTTGGAGATGAAAGTTGTAAATATTCAAAAGGAGAAGAACTTATTCTCATTTGAATGCTTCTCATAGGCTATCTGCACTGATCTACTTGTAAATCTTGAGCTGGGAATCACCAAGTATATTTGTGACCTTCTGTAAGGTATAAAACATTGTTGTGTATACCAGAACAGTAGCTTTATCAATGAAATTCTTGCTCTGAAGTGAACTTCAAAGTCCCACCGGATGTGCCAAAAACTATTATCATAGGGATTTGCACCCACATGCAAGTCTGAAAAGCTTTGCAATCCCGTGTAACATTGGACTAATTTTAGGTTGTGGTTATCCTATTGTGAAACTAGACCTCTGGACTATAGGCCGACTTCCTTTTTTATTCTCTAATGATTAACTTTGAATTGGATGGAAAAGGGAAGAAAGGATCTAATTAAATGCATAAACTGAACTTAAAACGAATGGTGATGCACCTAATAAATGAAACTTAATTTGCAACCTGACTCATAGATGATTTCTCAATATTTTTATTTTCACAACTAAATCTGACAACTTAAACACTCGAATGTTTCATACAAAGGCTTTGACAGAATATATTTTCGAAGGAAAAATTTGTTTTCACAACCAAAATATAAAGTAATCGTATGCAAAATGTATAACCCGTGAACTTAAGCATAACTACATGCATACATTTATGAAAGAGACAAAAAGATTAGAGGTTTTGAAATGAAACATAATAATCTCTCAATCGAATCCAACACAATGATGACACCTGAAATCTTGAAGGAAAAACTATACAATACTACAAAATCAGAAGGAATTAATCTGCAAATTACAAACATCATTAACCTATAACGCTGTAAAAATTGTATTAATGTAAGAGTTGAGTTACAAATCTTTGTCTCCCTATAAAAGGTATGCCAAAAGAGATGAAAAATAAGAACTAAAGGAAAAAGAATAACTTTTTCCAATATATGTGATAAAGGCATGCATAAAGCATCCAAGAGGAGATAACTGAAGTCAAAATATTTGAACCCCAAAGCTTTCCAGGAGAAAAATCAAAATTTCCCAAAAAAGGGGCCCACCAAAGCTGCAAACTGTGCTTAAAAAGCTCAAAACTATGTCTCATGTCATGTATAACTAAACTATGACTCGAAATGACTCTTGAGTCCATGGACGTGACACTAAAGTTGAACATCAAGTGAAAAAATCATCTCACGAGCAAAGAATGAGAGCATGAAAAAAATGGGCCCACCACTGAAGTAAATAGAACACTGGATGTTGCAAACTCCACCTAATGTGATGCATGATCAAAAACACTCAAAAATTGATGTGAAACTGTAAGAAAACTCCACCATTTTCTCCACTTAATCCTTGTATGATCTAATCTACTTTACTTGTGTCACTTTGCATGATTTTAGGGATGAGAATAACTATTTGATTAAATATTAAAATTAATCGAAGGGATTATTTTGATATTTAATGTGTACTAGTCTTGATTTATATGATGCATATTAAATATTAAAGTAATAATAATTTTAATATTTAACTACATCGTTACTCCTTGCTAAAATCATGCAATGAATGGGCTAAGTAATGTTTGATGTTTAAGTATTGAGGTGATGTTACCTTAAATATTTAATTACATTCTCCTTATGACCTCCCATAACTGTACTCCAAGCTCTCACTTTACATTTTATAATATTTAGAAGGCTAAAAGTCTTCGAAGGGCCTCTCCATGCAATATAATAACTCATGCCTTAGTCTTATTGTTCATGGGTAATGATTAGGGTCAATGACTTTGAAGCCATGACCTCGGCCTCCATTCAAGTGATTTTCATTTCTTTCTTTTTTAATACACAACACATTTTTTTTTTATGTTGGATCCCTTGTCGGTCAAAAGATATAATGATGACAACACTAAAATCATTTCTCTCCTCTTGTGTTCAAGATGCTTCTTCTGCTCCTCGAAGGCGCCACCATGGTCTTGAGTAGGGTTTGGAGTTTTGGAGCTCGTTTTTCACTAATTTCACTCAATTCTCCTCTGTTGGAAATGATGGTTAGCCATTCCTCTATGATTTTATCATCTTTCACTCAAATATTTTGATAAATTTATAAGTTGGGCACGGTCATGATTACTGCCTTCTTATACATATTTGTTGCATTTCCTATGTTTCATCTTGACCTTGGCCACCATGAGCACTAGACTCGGAGGTTTTGGAAAGTAGAAACACAAGGGAAACTCATGGGTTTTGAAGCTTGCAATAGAAAAAGAAGGGGTTGCACAAGGTAAGTCATCACCATGATGTTTTCATTCTTTTCTATTGAAGAAACTCATAAAGATTTTTATAGGCGTTTCTCTGTTGTAGAATAATGGACATTTTCCTTTCTTTCATGAGAAGAAACTAGAAAGATTTTATGGTTTCTCCATGTTGGTTGCGGCCATGTATATATTTTCATATTTTTGGGGCTCGACCCACATTAGAGGATGATAAAACCTTATTGTATTATGTGTTTTTTGACCAACCCTCAAGTTGGTATTTTGTATATCGAAAGAAAAGAAATCTAGGTTGTGGCCATGTATAAATCTTCTTTGCTTTTATGTATAATTAGCACCATTTGGCAACCCAGGTTGTAGCTTGATGAAACCCCATGCACTTGTAATTTTCTGCAAAAACCCTTAAGTGGGTATGTTGTATTTTTTTTGTAAAATATGCATTTTTTGTATTTTGGCCTTAGTTAAGGCATGATACATTTCCATCTGGGTTTGATATGTTGTAGTCTTTTACCTGCAAAAAATACTCAAAAACCCCTTCACTTTGTAGTTGGCATTTTATAGAATAGCACAACCTTTTTCTATTTCTCCAAATATTTTAAGGTGCTCCCTCACTCGTTCATTCCACTATATGTTTTTGTTTTTGTCTCCTATAGACTATATGCCTTGCAAACTTCATGAAAAGACTTTTCTGAAACATAAAATAGTCTTTGTCTTCCTCTATTGATTTTCAAAATATAATCAATGCTCCATACTACCTTTTGTAAATGCAATGTAAGATTTAAAATGAAGCTACCTTTGAAAGAAATTCTATGTATAGTTATTAAACATTCTGATAGTTGTAAACTCCCACCATAATGTGCCTTCTTGTTGCATTATCATTGTGTACATTTTTCTGTTGTGGTATTTTTTGTATGCATAACTTGGCTTCTCTGTAGAATATATAATTGCATTTCTATTTACAATTTTGCATTGTTCCTTTGCAAGGCGCATTAACCGTATTTTATTGCTTTCTTTGTTTCACTATTGTTTGGAAAACTAATTTCACTCCTTCTGTAAATGATCATTTCAATATATGGTAGTGTAGTCTCTTGTAAGTGCTCCATTTTCTCTTCACATACTTTATCAAACTGATGCAAGATTTACACCTGATGGAGTTCTTCTTTGAAAAAAAATTCTAAAGCACCAAGCAGTTTCTAATGTCATCATTGATTAATAAGAGATACCTAATCTTGCTTGAATTCCTTTGTCCTTCTCTTTTTTGTTTACATGATGTAGCTCTTGTAGATGGACTATTGATTTAATAATTTATAATATACCCTTGTACCTTTCATAATGCATACCTGTAGCTCACTGTGATATTACCACTTGCTTTCATTAAGTGTACTTTAGTTATGTACTCATGCCTTATAGTCCTTTAAGACCCCTTATATCCACTTCATGGCTGCCTCCTTTCATACTATCATAGCTTGTTTATCATCACTGGAAATTTCATCGATTAGTCCATGAACTAGCTTGATGCTTGATGTTCTATTTTGATATGCATGAAGTGAGTTCCCCTTAGCTCTCTATGGGCATCCTTTAGCTCTTTGTGGGAAATTATCAGTATTAGATAATGATCATAAAATCAGCTCTCTTGACTTCTTGTTAATTCCTTTTGATGCCTTTATGTGACAATGCCTTTATTATAGTCATATAGACTGTCTACTTGATGATGATGTTGAATTTTTTATGATGTAAACTTGTTTCTCTTTGAGCCTCAAGACTTTATATGTATTTCAAAAGTTTTTTAGAAATAGTCTAAATAGGATTGATACTTTGCTCTCCCTTTAATATAAAGGGGCTCAATACCTCACTAAAATGCAAAAGAATGTAAGGTAGAGTTGAAACAAGATAACAATAAAAATGATGATCTCTTAACATGTTTTGATCATTCTTTTAGTATGATGAGAAATAAGATGATTGCTTAGTTTGTTTTCACCATGTTGAAATAAGGTTGCTTTATGAATCTCTTCTTGGTTACAACAAATTTTCTTAATGACTATTTTGAATATTTCACGACTCTCATATAACGATGTAAATGAGAGGGTGTCCTCTTGATATGTTGGGCTCAACCCTTGTGGAAGCCCATTTCACTCCACATATTTGATAAAAAATGATCATGAACATAATGAACCTATTCTTGCACAGTGAGCAAACATGTTAGCAAAATAATTGAAGTTGAAAGCTTCCATTGAAATTTTTCTCTTTGATCATCTGATTTTTGATGATTTAATCATCTGATGAATGCCTAATAGGATGTAGGTTACATTTCTATTGGTAATATAGGCATGAGGAAGGATGTGATTTATCATTTCTCTAACACCACCTTTCAACAATCTTGCATGAAACCATAGAGCTTGGAGCTAAAACAACGTGGAGGCATTGGAGACACTACAACTTGAAGACATCGAGTAAAAATGATTTGTCATTACAGGAAATGACGAATCACTTCCTTTTTCCTGTTTACATTATCTCCAGTTGTGTAGTTTACAACTTTATTTTGTATTCATTATTTGATTATAAAAATCAAATTAAGCTACTCCCAAGGCTTGTGTGGGACCTTGGTTTTACAAGATGAATAAAGTAGCAAACATTATGCAATTTTACAATTATTTTTTGTTACAACATTTGCACAATGATACTGAAAATTCAAAAGTAATTAGCATTTTCTTTTAGAAATGAATACTTAGCAGAAATTGTTTGTGTACCCTTTCATGATGAATGAAATTCAGCTCTACCTGTTTTCAGTTGTAACTAAAAATAGGTAACAATACCACAGGGAACTAGGATTAACAATTTCACACACGAATTCGGATTTAGGTACCTCGAAAGTTGGTATGAGAATTTGATCAATGAGGAATTCACATTTCAAGTTGTTGTGAGGCATATTTAACAAGGACCCAATAGTAGCCATAACATATATTGCTCGGTTGTTGATCCTATGTATCTGCTCAAATGTTGTGTTAATGAAATAATCCTCCACCATTTTCTTATAGGGCATGAGCTTTTTGTCCTTGGTCTAGTAGACATCATTAACCTAGTTTGCTATCAAATAAGAATCTCCATAGACTTTTAACTCTTGGATTTATCATTGTACTGTGATCCTTAATCCTTTGATAAGGGCTTCATACTCAGCTATGTTATTAGTACATGGGAAAGCTAATCAGCATGACTTAGTAGGGATGAAATCACCTTGCGGGGTGATGAAAAGGATACCTGCTCTAGATCATTGTGTATATGAAATTTCAAAATCATGCTAAGGAAAAATATTGATTCATAGGGAAATTTAGACACCAAAGGATTATCTGCATAGATAGGTGACTTTGCTAGTTGATCCACAATAAATTTCCCCTTGATAGCCTTTCAATCCACATACTCTATGTCAAAGTCTGTGAAGATCATTACCCACTTGGCTATATGTCCTATAAGAGTAGTTTTGGATAGAAAATAATTCAATGGATCCACCTTAGAGATGAGCTTTATCTGGTGAGAGAGCATATAGTGCCTTAGTGTTTGGGAAGAAAACACAACTACTAGGCAAGCTTTTTCAATAGGTGAATAGTTTATCTCGTATCCAACCAAGGTTTTTCTAATATAGTAAATATCTCTCTCCTTTGTCATTTCATCATGTTGGGTAAGAAGAGCACCTAGAGTTGGTGAAGTAGTTGTGATATAAAGAGTCAAAGGTTTACCCACTATTGGTGGCATAAGGATAGGTGGTGTTGCTAGATAATCTTTGAGTTTTTGAAATTAGTGTTCACAATTTGAATCCCATTTGTAAGCTACAACCTTGTGGAGGAGATGAGAAAAAGGATGACACTTGTCCACTAATTGTGCAATGAATCTTTTGATGGCCTGGAGTTTTCCTTGTAAGTTGTAGAGCTGCTTGGGAGTTTTTGGTGGTTGCATGTCAATAATTTCCTTAACCTTAGTTGGGTCCACTTCAATTCCCCTTTGTGATAAAATGTATCCCAAGAGCTTGCCTATAGTGACACCAAAGACACACTTCTTAGGATTCAATTGCACCTGATATTTTTTAATTCTATCAAAAATTGGTACTAGCACATTCAAATGTCCCTTCCTTGTCAATGATTTAGCCAAGATTTCATCTACATAATCCTCTATGGTCTTGTGAATCATGTTGTGAAAAATCAAGGTCATTTCTCTCTGATAAGTGGCTCCAACATTCTTAAGACCAAAAAACATCACATTCCAACAATATGTTCCCCATGGGCATGTAAACGTTTTCTTATGCTAATCCTCATTGGCTATCAAAATCTTATTGTATCCTGAGAATACGTCCATGAGTGATAGAATTTTATGACTATCTAGTAGATCCATAATGATGTCAATATTAGGTAGAGGAAAATCATCCTTGGGACATGCCTTATTTTAATCCCTAAATTTTGTGCATATCTTGATGAACCCCATGGGTTTTGAAACTGGTACCAGGTTGGAAACCCACTCTAGATAATCAATTGGTTGTATGAATCACACATCAAGAAGATTTTGCAACTCCACCCTGACTAATAACTCTATTTGCAGATCCATTTTCCTTAACTTTTGCTTCACATGTTTAGCTTGAGGATGAACTGTAAGATGGTGAAAAACTATTGATGTGTTTAGGCTAGGCATGTCTGCATAGGAACAAGCAAATTTTACCTTTGGCTCTTTCAAGAGTGCCGCCAAGTTTTCCCATTCTTCATCAAGGATGGATTATGCATACAAGTTGATTTACGGTGTCTCCTCTATTCCCACATTAACTAGATTAGATTTTTTGACAAGCATTGTTGATTTCTCTTGATGTATCACACTACTAGGTAGATTGAATCCCTCATCCTTAGGTGCTCAGAGAGGTTTTCACCATCGAATACGTCCTTTCTTTATTGTTTTGTGAGTAAAAAAGTGCCATAGTGTGCTTCTCACTTAGGGATTGAGATATAATTTTTATATTTTCAATTTGTGACTAAGGGATTCAATCATTTCCCCGTAGTATGCTTGTGTATCCATCTCAATGTCAAATCCTACTTTGTGATCTCCAAATGGCATGCGGTCTTGGAGCCCCATAAATTCAAAGATGGCCTCATCATTTTCAAAAGAATGAAGAATAGATGGGCGCCATTGGTCCCCGTTTATAACTTTGGGATAGACGAGTCTCAATTCAATGATTTGGCTAGTGGAAGCGAAGGATGTGGTAGTGATCATGAAGATGTAAGTATCCTCAAATAGGTTTGTGATGTCAAGGGGAAAAAAAATCAATGGTACCATTACGCGATGTAGTTAACCAAGAGGAAGATTTGACTCTCTTAACAGAAGCACCCTTTCCAAGAAGGGTAACTTTTCTTGTGGTAAATCCAAGACCAAGATTTCTAAGTCGTTTCTTAGGAGCAAGAGGTTCTAGAAAACCATTATTATTTTGACCAAGCTTTTTGTTTTTGTTGTATCCCATGCTCTTCATCAGTTCAAGTCCTTTGTTGTCATCATCCATTAGAAGAGGAGGCTTTGGTTTCTCATTTTGGTAGAGACATTCTAATGTGTTTTCCTCACCAATGCTTTATTTATTCAAATCTCCCAATTTAGTGAAGGTGGTAGATGTCATATTGATTATTTTTACCTCCTTGTTAGTAGGTTGAGGCTTCCCATAGGTTCTAAGAAAAAAAGGAAGCTCTCCAACTACAAAAGAATCTTTTAGGTTGTAGTCCCCACATCCATTGTCTCTGATAATTGATTTGATCTCAGGGATGTTTTGCAATATAGGTGTCTTTGATTCAGAGGTAGAAGGTAAGGTAGATGAGTCAATAAAAGAGGATGGTATTGGTACATCATCATTCTTAGGAACTTGTGGGACCCTATAATACTTCTCTTCTAGATTCTTGCAATAGTAAAAAGGTTCTAGATCACCATTAATTATGATTTCCCTATCTTCATAAGGAAACTTGATGCATTGATGGTAAGTCAAAGTTATGGCTTGTATGGCATGGATGCATGGACGACCAAGAAGTGTATTGTACGGTAGGTCAAGGTCAAGAACTTGGTAAGTGGTTTCTAAAATTGCAGCACCACAAACCAATACTACATCTGCGAGTCAAAACACCATGAATCAAAATCCACTTACTAACACAAAGGACATTCATTTCCTTCTTAGGACCACAAGAAAAGATATCCAATACTATAAAAAACATGAACATACCTTTGAGTCATTCAAGAACCTTTTTTGGGTCAACCCAAAATATAAATTCACAACCACCTCAACAACAAACCAATTCAAATCCCACATACACATCAAATTTGCATCAATCAAATCAACCTCCATTGCAGCATCACTTCAACAAATTCAACATCAACACCCATGCTTCTGCATCAACTACGAATTATCAACACACTAATCCATTTGTGAACACTGCACAAACTCAAATGAACAAAAATGCATTACCTTCACCTATGGAGAATTTATCACATCATGCAAGTAACAAGAACAAATAAGACCTACTCCATTGAGGACTTATGTTTGTATCCTTTTCATCAAATTATATACATTCCTCCCTTTCCACAACACTTTAACCTACCAAACTTCAACAATTGCAAGGGAAAGGGAGACACTATCGCGCATGTATGAGAGTTTCACACTTCTTGCATGGATTTCATATATGAACATACATACTTGATGCAAATTTTCCCACGAAGTCTCATGTGACAAGCACTAGATTGGTTTTCACATCTACTTCCCAGTATAAGGACATAGAGTGACTTGGCTGACAATTTTGTGTTGAACACACTATAGTGCTAAGAGGGGGGTGAATCGACATACATTAAAATTTAACCATTCCATTTGTAGATTAAACATCACACACATTAACTGGAAAAAAAAAAAAAATGGAGAACATGCACAACACAAGGACACCAATATTTTTATGTGGAAAACCCAATGAGGAAAACACCACGATGAGAGTTAACTCACAATATATGAAGCTCACTTCTTACAAAAAATACAATTTAGTTTAAGGCTCGCTGCCTATGGACATGCAAACTAAGGCACACAACCTTATGGAAAGATACAAGGACCTGATGAGACTCATTATCTCAGAGCAAGATACATGAAAATTATAATAAAAAATTTGAATATGAACTACTATAGAGAAGCACCCAACATATGTTACTATTGTAGTCCCTTTCTCATACAATTAATCCTTCACACTGACTTCATACACTTCATCTTCAACATACTGCTCAATCTCAATTCTCTATACTCTCATTCCTTCACAAATAAATTTTTTCTTCTATAAATATCCCCTACAACAACACACAACTCTAATTAGGTCAGCTCCAAGATGACCTTTAGATGAAACGAATGATACATAGGTCAGCTTTAATCACATGCATCATGAGGAGAAAAATAGTTGTGAATCAACACATGGCATAACAAGGCCCAAACACATCATAAAACATTCTCCAAAACAAAATTAATTAAATAGGATCAATCATAGATGAAGGAAACAAGCCTGATGTCCCAAACTACATCAACACCATCAAAAACTACCAATTGTTCAACATTGCACCATCAATGAGAAGCCAAAACCTTCATGCAAATCAAGATGCAAGCATTATAGTCCATGCAAAATATCTCTTCAACCTTTTCTTGAAATTTATGATAAGCATATGCTAGCACAATAGAAGAAACCCACTGAATATACAAGAATAGAGCATTCTGGACAAACTGTACAACAAATTTTCATTTGAAAACTGATATTGTGGACCACCAAAACACCGGATATTGCAAATTAGTGTTCATTTAACATTACTAATCATGTCTTCAAAACAGAAAGGCCATCACTTTACTTTTAGAGAAATGCAAAGCATTCCAACATGCCTTTATCAACACATTATTTTTTCAAAGTACAAATTAGAGCTCTGCCACTTATAAATTTCATTGTAGAAGGTGTAATTACTTGAATTATTGGATATAACACCTTCACATTTCAACCATCTTATATTATGAATTGTAAGACAAAAGCTTGCACTATGGAGGGATGTTGACCAAAATACCATAACTCTATCATAGAGTATGCACTGTGACTGCCTTAATAAAACTTTTGCAACATATCTTCATGTGTGGTACACAAAAAATGAATGATATCAAGGTAGGAATGCATGAGACATATTGGAACAGGTGTACCAACCTTCACACCACACATAGACAACAGATAGATTATCATTCATTCATCAAAGGAAGAATTATTTATGTAATAAGCTATCCGTAATTAAATGTAGATCCATGAAAAAATATAACATTTTAAGAAATCCTTTGAGCTTAGCTATTGGTTCCCTCTTGCCACATTTGCTAATCTGATGTAATGAGAAGATGCTTAATGTATGAAATTTCATTAAAATGTATTGCAAGTTATCTTGTAGTGGTCTCTTCTTATTACATGTGGATTATCATTATTTTGGGATGGACATTTGAAGTATATCCTTATATTTTTATTTGTATGCATATGCAAGCTCAATTCCATTGATGATTTCAAGCTTGATCTCATCTTCCTTGAAAACTTTGAATCAATTTCTTAATAGAGTAGGCACACTCTAGATGGTGAGAGTCCAATTTCTTTCTTGTTAGTTTACAAGCATTATTATGTCGAGAGGCGTAACCCTACAATAACAACAACCCCTATAAGAGGCCAACAAATGTAACCGCCAGAGAAAAAAGAAATGATTTGTATTCTGCATGGAAGTGAAATTGTGGAGGGTAGAGAAAGAGTTGTGTTGTGAAATGAACGGTCAGAATGTAACCGGCGGAAATGGAAGAGCCGTAGATAGCTCTTGTTGGGAAATTTCTTATATTTATTGCCACAGATAGCTCTCATCTTATGGCAACCCGCTTAGTCCAAGAGTAAAAAGAAACCAACATAATGTGTTTTGTATGTAGGCCATGGTTGATGCTGAGTAGAGCAGCACTCTGGGTATAGCGATGTTGCGGAAACCCACAGGAGATCCCATGGCGGAGGAAGCTTTGAGGAAAAAGGCCACTTCAAGTGTACACAAAAATCTAAGATAGAAAGTGAGATGTTATGCAATGCTATGGCTTTTTCCTCGACAACACCTTGTTGTCCACTTTTGTTTTTCTCTAATAGTCATCTGTAGCAGTGTTCGCATGGGTTTCGAATGCCCCTCCCCACTGATCTCTTCCATACATTTTTTAAATTATTTGTTTTTGTGTAATGGATAGATTTTATTTATATTAGGATAGAATACAGGCTTTTGAGGTTTCTTAGATATGCAAATTTTTGAGGTTTAAAGCTTTTGTATGCATGGATGTCCAAGTTCTACAGGACAGAGGTAGTTGTAGCATTGGAGTATTTGCACAGGAAAGGAATAATATAAGAGATCTGAAGGCGAAGAACATATTGGAAAAAAATATAGTGTCAAAATTTTAGGGAAAGTGCAAAAAAATAGTTACGTAGGGTAAGGAATGTTGTAATTTTAAAATCTAAATTTGCTCAATACTAGGATCTTGGTCGTAATTTTCATTTTAATAAACATACTCTATAAACTTCGTCGAAATCTTATGTTCAAGCTTAGCTTGCCAAATTGGAGAAGTGAAAGGTCAATACCAGCGAGGATGAGTTTGGAGGAGTGAAAACCAATAGCGACGTGGAAAACAACAATAATGATCAATAGTGGTGAGAAAAGCAGCAAAAAAAGATGAAAAAAAGCCAAAAAAGGGCAAAAAAATGATGAACAGTTGAGATTCGTTTAATCATCTTGCATTGATATAGACGCGGGTTACCTCTCAATATGCTTTTACAGGTCACCTTTTTAAACCACATGATGAAAATAAAGGCGCCCAACTATTTTAAAAATGGACAAGAAAGTTTATTTAAAATATCTTACCTTTCAGTGTTAATTGTAGATCAATTTAGGGTGAATAAATAAACTAATTGAATCCTCTTTATAGTCATAAAACACTGCCAATAAAATTTGGGTGTTTAGTATGGGCATGGGAAATTCCATTATATTTTTAAAATCAAGACTATTAACATCTATCAAAAAATACTATTAACTAAAATTAAAATAAATTACTGCCTCTATATATATATATAATGATGATGATGATGTTTATATAGAATTATATTTTTTAAATGAAGACCATTAACATCTATCAAAAAAAGTGGAGATTTTATTTATTTAAAACAATTCTTTTAATCAGTTTTTTTTGTCTATTATTAATAATCAATTATGTGATTTTTTAATAATTTATTATAAGGTTCTTTTGGTCTTTGGACAAAGGAAATATTTTGAGGAACACACCATGTGAATGATGTACTAGCAAATACAATTTTATTTACTTCAAAACTTGGATTTGGGAGCACAAAATTTGTTTCCTATTCGAAACCCCATAAGAAAGTTTGTAAAATTTTGATGAAGAAAAATATGTAAAAATTCATTACATTGAAAATTCTATATTCAAATAAGATAGAAGATTGCACAAATATTTACATATATATTATTGTTAAGGTTCAATAATCAAAGCAATCTTGCAGCTACACATAAAAAATAATTTTTCCTTTGCTTATCTTTATTGGTTGATCAGTGTCTAAGTGTATTCCCAAAGATAACTTTCATGCTAAATTGGGTGATGCACAATTTGTTAATGGGATTTATATTTAGCATTAGTATTCTCTCATTATTTTTTAATGTAGTGGTAAATAATAAGTTTATTTTAGCTGATCATTATATTCGATGTAGATTTTTTAGGTTGTGTCCAAAAAAGTATTACCTTTCACATAGGATGGTGTACATGCACTTCAATCTCTTTTTGAAATGCACCCCAAAATCCCTACAGTGAGTATGCATCTTGCATGTTTTAGAATTTAAGGTATTTTAGTGTATACTATTAGTTATCTCATTCAAAATGTTACCACAAACATTAAGTTTGGTTCACAATAAATTAACTTCTAGCCCAATTGAAGTGAATGATGTAATAATACCATACAAATAACACTAAAAATGAAAATAAGAAAATTTGTATAAAAAAGAAATGGATAAAAAACAATCTCCTCTCACCTAGGGTTAGGGAAGAACTTTCATTCAAAGTCAAGGCTACAGTTTAGTTCAATTAGAGTTAGGGTTATGACACAACTAGGGTTAGGGTTGAATCAATATTCAATCATGATTAAGATTTAATTGGGTTAAGGATAAGGTTCGATCAGGGTTAGGATTGGGTTAGGGTAAAATTAGGGTAAGGGTTAGTGTTAGGGTTAGGGTTGAACTAGAGTTATAATTCAATTAAAGTTATGATATAATTAGGATCAAGGTTAAATTAGGGTTAAGATTTAATTAGGGTTAGGGTTTAATTAGAATTCAATTAGGGTTATGCTTTAATTTTACTTAGGGTTATGAGTAGAGTTAAATTTGATTTTGAATTATGGTTCAAATTAGGGTGTGATTAGGTTATGGTTATGGTTAGGGTTTAATTACAATTGCAATTCAATTAGGGTTAGGGTTAGGGCTTGGGTTTATTTAGGATTAGGGTTCTTGAATAAAATTAAGCTCGAATTAGGGTTAGGGTTAGGGTTCAATTAGGCATAGGGTTAAATTAGGGTTAGGGTTAAGTTTCAAATATGGTTAGGGACTAATTAAGGTTATAGTTATAGTTTAATTAATATTGTACTATTCACTTAGGGCTAGGGTTCAATTAGTATTCAATTTGGGTTGGGGATCAATTTGCATTACATTTCAATAAGAGTTCTTTAGGGTCAGGGTCAGGGTTAGGTTAAATTAGGGTTAGGGTTCAATTATGGTAAGGGTTATTGTTAGTTTTAAGGTTAGGGTTAAATCAGAGTTATCTAGGGTTATGATATAATTAGTGTTAGGGTTCAAATAAGGTTAAAATTTAATTAGGGTTAGGGTTAAATTAGGGTTATGTTATGGTTAAATTAGGGTTAAGTTACAGTTAAATTAGGGTTAGGGTTAGGAATAAATTAGGGTTAGGGTTAGGGTTCAACTATGGTGAGGGTTTAATTAAGGTTACAGTTAGAGTTCAATTAAGGTTACTATTCACTTAAGGTTAGTGTTCAGTTAGTATTCAATTTGGGTTAGGGATCAATTAGGGTTATAATTCAACAAGGGTTCAATTAGGGTTAGGGTTAAGGTTCTAAGGTTAAAATAGGGGTAGGGTTCAATTAGGATAAGGTTTATTATTATTTTTAGGGTTAGGATTCAATTGGAGTTATATAGAATTATGATATAATTAGGGTCAGAATTCAAGTAAGGTTAAGATTTAATTAAGGTTAGGGTTAAAATAGCATTCAATTAGGGTTGGTACGACCATTAGGGGTGGTGTTCAATTAGGTTTAGGGTTCAATCGAGGTTATTATTTAATTAAGGTTATGGTTTAATTAATACTATGATTAAGATTCAATTAGGGTTACTTATGAGGTTCAATTAGGGTTATTGTTAGTGTTAAGGATAGGGTTCAATTAGGATTATGATTTAATTAGGGTCAAGGTTCAATTAGGGTTAGGTTTAAGGTTAAGGTAAGGGTTCAATTAGGATTAGGGTTTAATAAGGGTCAAGATTCAATTAGGGTTAGTGTTCACTTAGTGTTATGGTTCAATTAGGGTTAGGGTTAGCATTAGGGTTCTATAATAAAGATTAGGTTAGGATTAGGGTTCTACATTGCATATTAAATTAAAGTTATGATTGGGGTTTAAACAAGGTTAAGATCGAGGTTCAAATAGGGTTAGGATCAAGGTTAGGGTTAGGGTTTAATTAGCATCAAAATTAGGGTCCAATTAGGATTAGGGTTAGGGTTAGGGTTCACTTAGGGTAAGGGTTAGAGTTAGGTTTAAGCTTAGGGAACATAGTTAGGATTAGATTGAATTACTATTAGAGTTCAATTAGGATTAGGGTTAGGGATAGATTTCAATTAAAGTTAGGGTTTGAGTTATGATTTTATTTAGATTAGGTTTTATAGTGGTTAGGGTTAGGATTCAATTGGGTTTAGGGTTAGGATTCAATTTGGGTTAGGGTTAGAGTTTAATTGCAGTTATTGTTCACTTATGTTTAGGGTTAAGGTTCAATTTGGGATAGGCTTACAATTAGAGTTAAGGTTCTAAGATAAATCTTGGAGTTACAGTTAGGATTTGGGATTGAATAAGGTTAGGGGTAGAGTTAGGATTAGGGTTCAATTATAACTAGGGTTAGATTTATAACTACAATTAGAGTTAGTGTTAGTGTTAGGGTCATAAAAAAAATTAGGGTTAAAATTATGGTTATGGGCAGGGTTAGAATTAGGGTTACGATTATGGTTAAGGATATGGTTGGTGTAACAATCGAAGCTAGGGTTAAATTAGAGTTAGGGTATAATAGAGGTTGGGCTAGAATTAAGGTTATGGGTTGGGTTAGAATCAGGGTTGCAATTATGGTTGAAGATAGGGTTGGTGCTATAATTCTAGGCCTAGGTTTCAATTAGGTTTAGGGTTCAATAGGGATTATTGTTTAATTAGGGTTAGGGTTTAATTAATATTACAATTAAGATTCAATTAGGGTTATCTATAAGGTTTAATTAGGGTTACTATTAGTGTTAAGGATAAGGTTTTATTAGGATTGGGATTCAATTAGGATTATTATTTTAGAAAATTTTACTAATTTGGTTTAACTTATATTATAATATAAGAGAAATATTTTTGAGAAAAGATTGAAGTGATGTGTAGCAATAGATAAGACATCCATAAATCTAAATTTTAACTTTCATAACATATTTTGTTCTAATGCTTATTTGTAATATACATGGCTTTCTAAAATGTGTAGCATTAAATAATGTCTTGAAGTGGATGTGAGGCAAATATATGTGAAAAATTAATAGTAATTAATGTGTCACAAATATATGAAATAGTAAATGTGTCACAAATGTGTGTGTGTGTGTCTATAACCCAAACCCTAATTCTAAGCATAATCCTAACCATAATGTAAACCTTAAGCCTAACCATTATTTGAACTCCAACATTAACACTAATCATAATCTTGAACTTAAACCTACCATAAATATTATTCTATCATTATATCATAATCATAATAATAATCCCAATCCTACCCATTTCCTCATCCTAACCATAATTCTTACCCTAACCCGAACATTAATGTAAACCCTAAACATAATCCTAACCATAGAACAAAATTCTAACCTTAACCATAAACCTAATATTAACACTTACCTTAACACTAAACCCTAACTGTAGCTATAACCCTAACCATAAGCCTAAACCCTAACCCTAACCATAATCATTAACCTAAATGCTAAACCCTAATCCTAAATGGTTAACCCTAAATCTAATGCTAACCCCGACCATGATATAAACTTTAACCCTAATGCTAACCCTAACTATGATATAAATCATAACCCTAAATTTTAACCCTAATCATAACCCTAAATATATTAATTTATTCAATGTATAACACTAAACCTTAACACAAAACCCTAATGCTAACTATAACCCTAATCATAAGTCTAAACCCTAGAGCCCTCACCGTAA
Organism: Sequoiadendron giganteum; assembly: GCA_007115665.2. Classification (NCBI taxonomy): domain Eukaryota; kingdom Viridiplantae; phylum Streptophyta; class Pinopsida; order Cupressales; family Cupressaceae; genus Sequoiadendron; species Sequoiadendron giganteum. The sequence continues at coordinate 322,406,892 of CM021109.1, read as the reverse complement.
TCATAATCATAAACCAAATCCTAACCCTAATGCTAATCTTAACCTTAATCCTAACCTTGACCCTAACCCTAACCCAAACCATAGCCCTGACCAAATATAAATCCTTACCCTACCCCTAATTATAATTCCAATCCAAACCTTAATAGTAATTCCAACCCTACCCTTAACACTAACCAAAGCCTTATTCCTAACACAAAACTTGTTATAATTATAATCCAAACCCTAACCCTAACCATAATTCTTCCCCTAACCCTAACATAATTCTCACACTAACTATGACCATAAACCCAACCTTAACGCTAAACCTTAACCCTAATCATAATAATAAATCTAAACCAAACCCTAACCCTAACCATGATGTAAGCCCTAATCCTAACGCTAATCATAACCTTAAATATATTAATTTATTCGATGTGTTACGCATGTCGTGACTACTACTAGCAAATATATAACCTATATATAAAATACGTCAAGATGTCTCAAGGAATTTGATTTTTTCATCATTCAACTTTAATAAAAATTAAAGTTGAAAAAATTCAACGCCTTGATACATCTCCGCATATTTTATATATAGGTTATATATTTGCTAGTATGGCTTACAAGCTCATATGGTCTAATGATCCAACTAATGCCATTTATTATGCAATATCAAATTGAGAAATCATTAAGGGATCATGGTAGTGTGCTTCTTTATTGCATGTGTATACAAAGTTAAGTGGATTCACTCATAGGGATACAAAGTTGATATTATCTTATGTTGTATAAGAAAAAGTGTTCTTTATTTGCTTGTTGAAGGTCTTAAAGGTCATTTTGTAGTCAGTGTTAACATAAGCCTAGTGACAAATCTTAGGCATTCATATCACCTTGGGTATGGTTGTTAAGGTTTTGTGTCTAATTGTTCATTTCTCTTTAACTTTCCAATCTTGAAGACCTTAGGGAACACCTCTCTTGGCCTAGTAAAGCTAAAGATGGAGAGATTACCCACTTTTATGCACTGGCCTAAAGTTGTCCACATTTTGTTGGTGATTTTTAACCCTTTTCATTAAGATGGCTTATTTCCTTGGACTTGAGAATTGTCAGTCTTTAAGAATGTGGAGATACAATGTTGACATAACACATTTTACAACAAATCAAATATTTGGCAAAAAAAATCATTAAAATTTTAAAAGAATAATATAATTGGAAGTTTTTTATACCAATCAAAATGTCTAATCATGAAGATCTTAATATATACTAGAGAAACAACCAAAATCTAATTTACTTAATTGACAATATGATATATCATAAATCAAATTCCACCATGACTTTTTTCTTCTTATAAATATAGTTGCAAAAATCAATGTTTATAGAAGAAAACTTTGGAAAAAAGAACAACTACCAAATTACCTTCAAATTAATTTAGATTGAATGAACATCAATATTGTAGAATTGAAAGCTAAATAAATTTGATCCTTTCTAAATATAGTACACTCTACCTTGTCCACTTTTTTAGGGGTAGATTACCATCTAGATGAAGGTACAATAGTACACAATGCTTAATAACATCTACTAACATGTGGAAGTCCCAAAAATAAAAAAAAATAAAAAAATTAAAAAAAAAGAGAAGAGCGAGCCTAGAACAATCCTTTCAATGACTAAATTCTTGGAATTTTAACAACTAAAGAAAACTCAATATACACCAAGCAAAAACACATCACTAATAAACCATCCGCATCGAGCAATCTCGAAATCAATCTTGGTCCTTGTAATTATATCCTTCAAGTCGTCAACTCTAATCACTTTGCCTACTTTGCCTACCTTGATGGGATTTGTACAATGAAAGGTTAAATGTTTTAAAATTTTATCTTTAAATATTGCCATCCTAAATGCTAATTTAAAAGACTCGGCACGTAACCCAATAGACAACAAACAAAATTTTGAATTATATTAACTTAACTTTTGAATTATACCGACTTAATTTTTGAATTAGATTAGCTTAGAGAAAGTGGAGTGGAATTTGAATAAGACAAATATGATCATGCGAACAATTAAATCCAAGGGACATAGTAATCACAACTATACTATCAAGTAAATTAAAAAAAACAAAATTAGTTAGGTCTCTCACCCATAAAAAAGTTGAATTGATAAGAAAATTATAAATAAAATAAATTAAAAAAGTCAAGATACTCGTTGGCAGGAATCCATCGAATTAATATTAGAACGACACCCTACATATTTGCAGTTTCCTCCTCCCCAAACTAACAAAATCAAGGTCGCTGAAGATTCTTTTCGAATACGTCAACAGAAACTTTAAAATGAAGTTAGGGTTTGATTCTTTAGCTTGGTACCTAATCAAGATTCATGGCAGGTGGAACATCAGAGCCACTGAAAACTAACAATTGCTTCAAAGACATGTCAACAGCACACCAAAAAGAAATAATGGCATAATCAAATAAAAAACGAGAAAGCAGGAGGGAGGGTACATCCTAAGCATAAATATAAGTGGTGGAGCCACGAGAATTATCAATAACAGTGGCAGTGGCACCAATCTCCAGGAAAATCGTATTGGAAGCGGGTCCCAATTCAGGTAGGATGTCACAGTAAAATGGTTGGTATGTATGTCACTTCGTAAGTTTAGTGGCTTTTATATATGAGCTTGCAGTTCGAGGGTATGCCTGGTAGGAAAGGAGAGGAAAATGGGGTTTTTGCAGTCAACAATGCGGTCGGGTAGGGCAAGGCAGTGGCAAGGGCAGCCGATCAGCATACGCCTGCTATTCATCGGCGCCGCCGTGATAATGCTGATGCTACTCTTAGCCCTGCGAAGCACCACTTCCGCAGGCCAAGGGCCCGAATCCCATACGGGCTGCACAGTGAACGAATCTGTTGCCTGTGCAAAATTGCCGGGGGCTGTGGCAGATGCCCTAATACACTACGCCACCTCCAACATTACGCCGCAACAAACCCCAGGGGAAATCAATATTGCGGCGGGCGTGCTGGCCAGGAGGAGCCCCTGCAACATGCTTGTCTTCGGGCTTGGCTACGACAGCCTAATGTGGGTTACGCTTAACCATGGCGGCCGCACGCTTTTCCTGGAGGAGGACAAGGATTGGATCGCACAGATTGCGCAAAAGCATCCTGAACTTTCCGTTTACCATGTTTTCTATCCCACCTCGCTGACACAGGCTCCCGATCTTCTCGCCCACGGCAAATCTCCGCCCTGCCGCCCTTCGCGCGCCGACATCAAGGATTCCGCTTGCAGGCTGGCGCTCACTAACCTTCCCCCTGAAGTCCTCACTACAGAATGGGACGCCATCATGATTGACGCCCCCAGGGGCTACTTTCCCGAAGCCCCTGGTCGCATGACGGCCATTTATACGGCGGCCGTCATGGCCAGGAAGCGGAATGGGCCTGGCAATACGGATATCTTTGTGCATGATGTAGATCGGCCGGTGGAAGAGAGTTTCGCCAACGCCTTTCTGTGCCAAGAGAGTTTGGTGGCCTCTGAGGGCCGCCTCTGGCATTTCAGCGTTTCGCCCCAGCCGGACTCTCAGGATTTCTGTTCGCTCCAAACTGCCAGCTAAGAGGGACTTCTGTTTATGCCAGACTTTCTTTTAAGGGTTTTCAGGTTTTCGCCTAGCCAATCAATTGTATCGATTTGTATTTGCCAATTTTCGTAGAATAAGAAATTTATTGTGTTTCTTGTAACAGACTGCCTCTAAGCGATCGGGTGCTTTTCGTGTTTCGTCAATTTCCCTACCAAATTTCGACATCACAAAGCTTAAACCAAATTAACTTTATTAGTCCTTTAAGTTCGTGGATTAAATTAGGTAAATGCAGTTGGTATATTTTTTCATACTTTATGTACTATTCAAAAGATAATTTCTAAATTAAAAATATATATTCTAGAAACAATCTTTTGATTATTTAAATTAGAAGCAAGAAATTCCTAAGCTTCTGAAATTCATCAATTAAACGTGTTTGAAAGTTTCAATTTGCATTTAACCTAACTTATCTTAAAAAGAGTTGTGTACGTTATCTTAAAAAGAGTTGTGTAAGCGATGTGAAGTAGACAATTTTGCTCCTAAAAATTTAGGAGTCCAATTTGTCATTTGAGAAGGTTTACAAGTTGCCCATTTAAAGTAATTAGTATGCAAATCAATTTAGACAAAAGATGTGTTGCATTTGGTTTTGTTATTGATTAAATAATGTATTTAGTGGAGATAAAAATTATAGAATAGTAATTTTTTTTGTTGAGTAAGATGATAGAGTTAGAATATATCTTGATGTGAACTTAAATAGTTTCAAATTAAAGTCATGATAACATGATTTTTGGATCAACGATGTGCTTGATTACATTCTATTTAATTCAAAGCAATGATTTGGTAGTTGCAATTGTAGTTGGAGTGAAGGTTAGTGATCATTAAGTTGCATAAATATACACGATTGTAATAATTGTGGCAAGTCATTAATTGTAGATGATTTAAATTTTTAGTGGTCATTTTTTGCACCAAATCAATAAAATGATATTAGTTAATAACACGCTATTTGAATAAGTGTGAATCAATTTTTTCAAATGTATAAATAAGTATATTTAGTGTAAAAAATAATAATTTAAAAGTCAACAATTCAAATTTATAGAAGATTTCATTGAGACATAATTAAATTTCTTATTAATTTACTCTCTCACCTCACAATACAAAAGGACTATTATGATAAGCAATATAGTGGTCAATGTCATTCAAATAACAACAAAACATGAATAGAGTTGAAATCTGAGTCTCGAATTAATGTTTGAATAAGACTACATTATTGATATAGTTGAATTTTATCAGAAGTATTTAATCCATTGGAAAGGCAATAAAATTTAAATAGTAATTTTATTCATGTATTGATTGTTCCCAACATGAACTAATAGAAAAACAAATAAATGACATTTTAAAAATAAGAAAATAAGAAAATAAGAAAATAAATTATATATTATAAGGTTGTTGTTCAACCTTTTTAATTATATATGATGATTGGCCAAATACATAAAAGAAGTTGCACTAATAAAATATTTGTATGAAAAAAAAAAAGAATAAGTACATAAATAAATTTTAAATTGATATGGATGTATAAATATATTAAGTTTTAGAAACAATGGGATATTTTATTATAGATTGTGTTTTGAGGTTTGTCTTTGTAAGTGCTCAAAGTTACATGGGATGTCATAATAGTTCAAAGATGATTTGATGATTCAACTCATGACTCTTAAGGTCTTGAATTACATCTTCTCTTAACAATTTTTGACTTGACGATGTGTCCCCTAACCTATTTAGCCCCTTGACCATCTTGTTCAACCATTGAACTGAGTTCCATTTTTTTGTGCACACTCAAACCTCTTTTCCAGATCCTCAATTACAGGGTTGCCCAATAATCTACCCTTAAGTTATAGGGTCATCTAGGTGACATGCCTTGATAAAAGAGCAACCTTATAATCTTTTGACATGCATGATTAATGTTAGTGTCAACTAGTTTTCTTTTTATATTTTATTTTGATTGAGAGTTTTCTTTAGGCTTGATTAAACCACTACTCCCCCTAACTAATTATCCTCTTCCCTTGACTCTCAATTAGTGTTTTGTGATCTCTCAATCAACTTTTTTATCTCTCTATCAATCTTTTGTGATATCTCAATCAACATTTTAATCTTCTTCTAATTAGCCCCACCAGTAGTGTTGCTTCTCCAATTATAAATACAACTATCCCCATCAATTTTAAGGGAGATTGTTTATCTTCTTGCATTCTTTTCATCCTTTCTAAGAGCTTTCATTTTCATAACGAATCATCTCTAGAGGATCAAACTTTTGCATTACAACCCCCATAAACATATAATGTTTCCACATGACTTTGAGAGCCTTTTTCATTATGATTTTCTAAGCTTTTAAGCTTCTTGCATACAACTCCCGATTTCCATCAATATCCATGATTTTTGTTTAATCATCAAGTGGAGGTCCCAACTTCTATAGAGAAGGACACAATCAAATTTGTATCCGTAAGGATACAAGCTTACCACCACCAAGCATATTTTTCATAATTTATTTACTTTGAGAAGTTAGTGTAGATTTAGTAAGTAGAAATTTCTCTTTCCCTTGAGGAAGTAAATTTATTCTCTTCTTGGATAGTTTATAATTTATTTCTTTGATATATTTAGACCTTAGCTTACATTTCCCTATCTTTGCTAGATCTTAGATTAATTGTATTTATTTTTAATATAGACTATATTATCCTCTGAAATTGAAACACAAAGGTAGAAAACTACATCTTAGAAAAAGTCATATATATTTGTATTCGTTTAAAAAATATATTTCAAATAAATAGTGATTACATAATCTTTAAATTTGAAAAAAACTCAAGGAGTATATTAGTTTTATTTTTGTGTTCATCTAGGCTAGTTGCATGTAGAGATCTCATAAAACTACGAAAACATAAAAAAGAGAAGGAAAGCCCTCAATCCCAACACAAGATGTGCAATGAAGAAATACAACCTTTCTTTCTCATTCAATGTTTGCACTTAATGTGCCCCAAAATGAGAGAAGATTAGATCAAGACAATCTTACGTGAGATTGTAGACACCCAAAATTGTCCATGTCATAACATTAACTAGTCGATACATGACCTTGTAAGACATCTTGTAACATTTTACCCTAGGTTATTACATTATCCCATTATTCCACTTAAACACCTTCCCAATTAATTAAATAAATCTCATTTATTTAATTAATTCCCCTCCACATGTCTCAAAATAATTCAAATTAAATATTTGAATTAATCCCTCACTTATTACCACATTGCAACATGTGTCACATGCCAACTCTTCACATGCACAAATAATTTAAATAATTTTATTATTTAAATTATGAGATTCTCACTCACATCTTATTTTTAGCCCCACTTATTTGTGCGTCATAGGCATCTTTTCCTCCAAAATAAATAAAAGAATCTCACTTATTCCCTCACATCCTAATTTTAGCCTCATGTCATAACCCACTTAATGTGCATCATAGGCACCAAAATCATTTTTTAATCCTATCCATACACATCACACATTTGACTTTTAATCTTGGCCAATAAATCAAATCAACTCTTGCCTATAAATCTAGCCTCACAAAAGCCATTTGGATGCATCTTCTTCTAGTATCCTCACTCTGCCAAAATTCTTCCAAAATCCTCATCTATCTATCTATCATCTACCATCTTCATCTTAATGTTATGCTGAAATAGTGAGAAACCAACATTCCCCCATCAACAATCCTTCGAAATCTTGCATTCTCATGCGAGGTTGAGAAGATAAATGGAGATAAATCAAGTTTAGCATGGATTTGGGTTTCCATTCGCTTGTTATTTTGATTTTCATGCTTGCTCGTACTCTATTGTGCTAGTTAGGGTTTGATATCTTGTTGTTTTAATTTTATATCTGATTTTTCCTAACCTAGTTGGAGAAAAGTTTAGGAGAAAACACAAATCTTGCAACCAATTGAACAAAACACAACAGGGGCCCATCTCAAAAGAATATTTTATATTTAGGGTCAACTCTCATGGAGAAACTAGATAGGACATCAAAATCATAAGAGAAATTGAAAATGCCAACTTGAACTTATTGCAATAGTCAATCTCTCAACTCCATCTAGTTAATCCCCAAAATGTATTCAACCATCAAAGCCACACACAAATAGATCACAACATAATTGTCTCCCATAAAATATTATTTCCCTATGAACAAAACAACTTGTCATTTCCACCCTTTCTTGAATATATTTTGTCACAAGAGTAGGAGTGACTAACCAAGAACCTTTAGCAATGGTATAGTTAAATGCACTATCCAATGTTTGACTTATTCACCTTGTGCTTGGATCAATTATGACCACCATATAGTTTGGTGAACGTAACATGAATAGCACATCCTTCTGGGTGAGCTAGTTTTTATTTTTCACTACTTTCTTTTTACTTCTATTTTTCTCTTTCCATGCCCATTCCATTATTCTATTATGATTTTGTATCCCCTTAATATGTCAAAATCATATAATATTCAAGAGTAAGTGCCCTCTAATGAACCTTACACCCTATTGTTTGATAATTACCTTTCACCATATCCAATGACATAAATCTTTGATCAATATAACTATGAAGATACCAATTCAAGCATTAGAAAACAATGACTTTCTAACTTCATGAATTTCAAAAACTTGGATTGTAGTCAAGGTACTATCCTCTAGCCAAATCAAAATCAAGACAAAATATTTTGAGTGCTTGTTTAATATGAAACCTAGTGACATGATTATCCTACCACAAGTTATAGACATGGCCACCCAATTAGATAATAAGGTGGGAAACCTAGAAATTAATCTATAAAATTCCAAGATAAATGGTTCATAATACACCAAGTTCCATAAGTTTTTTATAAAGGAATGAACAAATAGGGCCACTCAATCCCCATTAGAAGAAAACTCATCTCAAGATTATGACACTCAAAGAATGGAGGATGCAACACTTGTAGACCTTATATGCAGTCCAATGAATCAATATGCTTGAGGATGGAGGTGTTGAACAATCTCCTCAAAAAATAAAAGAAAAAATTAGGTCACCAAGACAACAACCATTAACTAATCCTTTTGTTTCCAAAGCTTATCAAAGCTAGGGGTAAAAAAAATTGGACCCTGTCTAATTTTCTACTCTTGAAATACTAGTAACAAGGCCTTTGCACCTCCTTAGAAACAAGAAGTTTACAACATACAAACTAGTATGATTCCTATAATATCTAATTGAATGTGGCACCTATGATCTCAACCATGAAATTCACAACAAAATTACTATTCATACCTAGATACCAAGCTAACATTCACTTTCAAGCTTATCTTGGTTCAAAGGTCCATCTCATGAGGCTCATGTTTGCAAGATCAATATCTACTTTGTAAAATGCCTTCTTGAGGACTTATCTAGAATACTTAAAAGAACCCCTAGATTTCAACATTTTTTAGTCTTATTTCCACACCCCTCCTTAATCCACCAAACTCGAAGGGGAGGGAGACACAAACTTACACATTAATGAATAAATGATGGTATTAAAGTATTTCCTCCTCTAACATAGAGTTTTCATTATATTTACAAAAAATACCAAAGGGATTGGTTTGGATTGTAACTATCAGCTTCATGAGGATTTGATACATTCTTTCAATAGTTTTTTGGTGATTTTTTTATGACATTCAATATGAACAAATTAATAAGGATAAAAATCCAAGAATTCCTAAGCATAAAATAGGACACAAGTCCATAACACACTTCATTATGGTTTGTAGGTAGGTCTTGTAATGTCCACTCTTGTGTTTTCTTTGTGTGATTTTTGAATCTTATGATACATGTTGTATTGAGTATTTTATCAGTGTATCATGTGATTCATTGCACTAAACTTTTTGATGAGGTTTTTGGTGCCATTGATGTGCTTTGATTGTGTATTCGAGATGCATTTATGGAGAGTATTTGTTTGGCCATAGAGGTATTTTTGATTGTGTATTATGGGATGCATATATTATGTTCATGTATGCTAGATCATTTTAGTGTTCCAACATTGTGTGTCATTATTGATTATGCATATCAATTGTTCATGTATCATGCTATTCATAGATGATGTATAGTAGATGTAATGATATAGTATCATGTTGTAATTTATACCATGTTGGTTATATTATGTTTCTTTGGTTATTATTATGTGGTGAATTAAGTGTGCAATAAATTTACAAGTATTAGGCAGATGGTCGGTATGTGGAGAAGTTGGCATAAATATGTTTAGCCATCTCACCCTACTTAGTCCTTGTGAGTCCATGTGTAAAACTAGATTCAAATTGTTGACCATTCCAAAATTTATATGTTGTGAAACCCATAGTGTGTATGAATCATTTGTGCGTGTTTAATTTATCTTTTGTATCACATTTCTATTTACTTCAAACTACATGTTTACCATGTTTGTGAATATTTAATGCTTACATTGAAAATATAATATTTATGTCTTAGTAGAAAAAAGTTTATTGCATTATTATATTTCAACATAATAAATTAAATATTTTTAATTATTCTTTCAAAATGAAATGTTTGGATTAAGAAATAGTTATTAATTAAAATGTAATTTAATTTAATTGATTAAATTTTCTAATTAATATGAAATATTAATTAAATTCAATCAATTTATATATGTTATTAAATGAATTGATTAATTATTATTGTAATGCTATTTTTATGCAAATGAAATTAGAAACAATAGAAATAAAAAAAGATGAAAAGGGGATAAAGAAAAAAAGAGGTATTTTTCACTTCATTTCTCATTGTTGCATTTTGTAAAAAATATCTCCTTCCTCGAAAGAAAAACTAATTTTGATAAAATATCTCCTTCCTTGAAAGAAAAACTACTTTTGATTTTTTGGGAATTGAAATGCAATGTATGAGATTGATTTGGGAGTGGATTGAATTGGATTAGGTTGAATATTGGAGTTTTTTCTTGTGCATCTCAAACATGGTCAAACATGATTGTCTTTCATTGCTTTCAAGTTTACATTGGAAAAGTATTTTCGTTTTTCTTTTATTTTTATTTAAACTTAATTTTCTTTCACTTTTCATGCCCATATTAAGTGGAGGCATATTGCCTTGCTATTAGAAGAATAAATTAGCTTCAATTTTTAGTTTTAAATTATATTTTTAAATTAAAAAAATGTATTTTGAGGTAAGTTATGAAAAAGAATTCTTAAATCTTAGATTTTTTAATTGGAAAATTTTATTTTATAGAAGTGTTGTTATGCATTGTTAGATAATAAGGGCACTCTTAAAATTTAGAAATTTCTTCTATTTTTAATGTTAGATAATTTTTGGAGCTTTTAAGGTATCATGTGTCTCAAGTAATAGAGGCTTCGACATATTTATGGTTTGGACTTTTTTGAAGAAAAATATAAAAAATATATTTAGGACTTCATATGAATGAATTATTTTGTGAAATGAGTTGTCTCCTTAATATTTTAGCTCTATATATATTTTGGAAAAATGTCATGAAAGATAGCATTGATCTAGATGTTTGTAACTAAGGGAATTTTCCTAGGGTTAGCAAATCAAATGCAAAACATTAAAAAAAACCCAAAGTGATAATGAAGTGCAAAGGAATAAAATGAAAACAAATAAAACAATCTTACCAAAATGTCTTCATCCTCCATGTCTGACCTCCATTATACCTTCTCAACTTGATGAAAATATGATGTTGCCCTCAGATTTATGATGAGCAATCTAATGATAATGACAAGCCCTAAACAAATGTTGAAGGATTTAAATATAAAACTGCAAGAATGCAAGATGATGATGAAGAAAAAGTTGATAAAATTAAAAGACTAAGAGATATCTCAAGATGAAGACAAAATTGGCATTTTATAGAAAATGCAATTTTGTTTGGACGGATGAGATTAAAGATTGATAAGTGCCCTAGAATCTGTGGTCAAGATTCAAAATAACAACCCACAATTAGGGTTAGGGCAACATTAGGTCAAATTTGAAATGAATGGACAAGATTGATTTTTAGAAAATCAAATCAAGGGTTGATAATGCATGTGACAAGAAGATATTGGGCACATAAAACGAAGTTGCTGGAGAATTTAAATTTATTTGATTCAAGAAGTGATGTTGACCTTTTGAATTAAAAATTAATTTAATTTAAAAGTGGTGGGGTCATGTGACAGTAAATAATTAATTTGAATTATTTACTAAAAAGAGGGAAATTAGAAAGTGGGACTATTTTAAATAAATAATTTTTTTAAAAATGAGCACATAAAAAGAGGTGATAGGAGAAATTAAATAATAAAAATTATTTAATTTAGGTGGCTAATGAATAATTAAATAATAAAGATATTATTTAATTATAGAATAATGTGACAAAGGGAATCTTTTGAATTAAATATAATGATTTAATTCAAAATTCAAGAGAGTGGACCAAATTAAATAAATATTTAATTTTGGAGAGAAGAGGCTGATGAATAATTAAATAATTAAAAATAATTATTTAATTATAGTGGAAAGTGGACAAAAATTAAATAAATAAGAATTTATTTAATTTTAGAAAGAAGACTTAATTAGTGACGCATTAAATAAATAAAATTTATTTATTAATAATCAAGAAGAATAAAGAGGACATGAATTATTTAGATAATTATGAATTATTTAATTAATAGCCGAAAGTGAATCAAGGACATAATTAAAATGTCTTAATTATGCTAGGAAGAAAAAGATTAAAAATAGAGCTTGTAGGCCTAGGTCATTTTTATGTGTCTACAGTGTCATGTCCAATTTGAGAAATTGGAGAAATAGACTTTTAGGATTGAGGAGATCTAGGATAGGAAATGAGTGGCTCTCCCCATATATTTCAATACAAAGGGACCGAAGGAACAAACATGGTGACAAAGTTTAATCAAGTGATAAATAATTACACATTGGGTTAATTAATTAATCTATTAAAATTATTCATGATAGGATCATAATACCCTCAAAGGTTCAATCTAGTGATAAAAGATGTGTCACAAATCAAGCAGTTTGTGAATGTCATGAGTATCTTCATTGAGGAAGTTTTACTCCTAAATTTTCCATCATAGCATTGAGCGAATGTGTTGACACTCCATGTCTTATGCCTAAGAATATCATCTTTCCCTTGTTATACTTCGGTATCTAACACGATTTGTGATCATCTATGTGTTTTTGCATCAACTGGCATGTGTTCCATGCATTATCTTATATGTGTTTAATTTAGTGTGGGTTGTCACATATGATAAATTGGCACAATTGTTGCATTTATGCTTTGTATGTGTGAGAGCCTTGACCTTGGTAGCAGTGTATATGTGATCTTCTTCCCTATAGCTTAGGAGTTTCCTAGAGTTCCATAGACATCTATTATACTAGACAATAGTAAAAAGGTTAGGAGGTGGGTAACATTCCTCCATTGGTTCATTCTAGAAGATCTCTCAAGAGGTAGAAGAGTTCCTAGTTTGAAATTTTATGTTATGCTTTATGATTATTGAAGCATCATAGAGGTAGCTCATTATTGATGTAATATTGTTTATTGCATCTTACATGTATTAGAGTGCAATTCTTTCATTTTTCAAGAGTAGCCTCTACTTGGTTATTATGTTATGATCTCATTTAATTAGTTTATTGTAATCATTAAAAAATAGATTTGTGAGACTTAATTATATTTAATGCATGGTTGTACTTTGATGATTGTGATGTGGGTTATAATTAGTCCATGTTTAATATGAAACCTTTTAAAGAAATAATTATTTTTATTATTTGGTATTTTTCCACACTTCATCTTATGAGAGTGCTGGCATATTTGCAAGATTGAAATCATGATAATTATGTATGTTTAGATTAAATTATTTAAGGTTGAATTTATTATTATGGATGTTCGTGAGTGAGTCTATATTTTTTTCATAATGGATTATTACTCCATTTTTTCTTTTGGCATGTGTTGATTTTGGTGTCGAATGTGTGCAACATTTTGTAGTGTTTGCTTGTCATTTTTTTCCATGTGCTAGGGAACTATTGTTTCCTTTTACCTCATTCCTTGGGAATCATGTCCTTCAAAGGCCTCTCACGTAGCCAATTTGGTGCCCACAATCCCTTTAGTGTTTTCTCAAACTATTTTGTCTTAGTGCATGATTTAAGATGTTACATGTTACCAATTTTCACTATAGCTCAATTGGTAGAGCTGACTTGTTTCATTTTAAAGTGAGGTTCAGTTAGTTGATGCATTGTTTAAGATTGTTGTATTGCACCAGATGTAACAAGTTTCAACTATGCAAGTGTTTTCATTAAACAAAATTTCAAGAGTTTTTGCTCAGTGCTTTGTAGTACAAATGAAGTACAAGACATAATATACAAATGATTAAGCATAGAAATTTCTTTCATTTATTTCATGATGCGTATTCACATTACAATATATCATTTGTTTGCAAGAACAAAATGATTGTACAATTTTACATTTTGATGCATTTCTTTTCAGGATGGAAAAAACAAGAAAATAAATTTAAAGTGCCCCACACAAGTCGTGGGAGTGACTATAACAATGAATCATGAGAAGCATGCTACACTATTGAAGATGTAAGAAAGGAAGAAACATAAGCATGAACATAATCATCATTGCCTATGCTTTTGGTCGATGTAGAAGTGGTGCACTATCCTTCGTCCTTGAGCTCCAATCGACCTGTAAGAGAAGTGAAGGGTTGTTAGAGCTCTGAGTATGAACATCCCTATATGAATCACCAACAATAATGTATAATGCTATTGATAATGCATTGAAACAACTGAAGTTATATGAACAGGAGTTGAGCAAAAGCAAAGAAGGAAACGTCATAATAATATATTATTTTATCTAACATTGTTTGTTTCCATGTGCAGGTATAGGAAAAGCTATGTAGTTGATCATCTCATGAAGACATAAAAGCATGTGGAGTAAAACAGGCTCCCACAAGGGTAGATCTCGACATGATGCCCCTTAAACATACAAATGGGACTGAGTAAGGAAATACAATTATCATGCTCATCTAAGCCATTCACGAAGGAGTGAAATAGTTTTTAGTTATCAAAGAAATCAAGGACATTGTTCAATCATAACAATCAAGTCTGAGCAACGAAGTGAAAATTACAAGTGAATAATGAACTCAATTTAGATACAGAGTCAACTCAAATGCATCTTTTAAATACTATCAAATTGATTGCATCTTTGTTGCCATGTTTTTTTTTCATCTTTATCCATGTTGTTCCATGGTGATCTTTTCTAATTTTGTGAGTGTTTCATGCTCATAATGGTGATAGTGAACAAGCATACATATAAAATTCATGAAAACAAGTTGCGGAATTGAAGGAGTGAAAGCTATTTACAACAGTTACATTTTATCATTAGAATGCATGAGGAGTGTTGAGGAACAAGTACATTGGCATTGTCAAGCCATTTGATTGCAGAGTGTCAAAAGGGAAAATTTTGGGTGTGTTCAAGACTAGTTTGCATACATAAGACAACATTATGGACAAACAGTGTGCAAATAGAACAAAGGAGCCAAACCTGGTTATGTTCAAAGATAAGCTAGGAACACATGGACAAAAGTAAGAAACATTACTTTATGTCATGAAAGCTTTGAGCTACGAATGCACTCTTTTCTGAAGCATTTAAGTGTATGAAATGAGTGTTGACAAGCAATCTACAAGAACATCAAGGTTGCTACAGGAGTTAAAAATAAAAGAAAGAGGTGATGTTTCAGTTTTACTCCAATAGAAAAACAATGAAAAGGAAGTACATAGCAAGGTTGTGCCACAAATTTAAGGCAATTTTGGGTATGATCAAAGAGCTACATTTTCTAAGGGGTCAATTGCATAAGACAAGTGATAAAAGTGGCAAGTAATCTACAGGTGTTCCATGCTATCCGAATACCATTATGCAAAGTAAACAAGTAAAATGAAAGCATTTACATACAATACATTTGAAGGATGAATGAAGTTTTTGTGTGTTTCATTGAATGCATGCAAAGGCAAATAGTGAAAGCATTTAGCTTATTCTGTTAAGAGTTTCTCTCAGTAAGGTGGAGTTTGCATTCTGAGAGCAAGGGAGTGAAGCTACAAAAATAATGTGAAACAAATATTCTTCTTCTTTCGAAGTAATGCACTTATGCCATGATAATTTAATGTGAAACAAGCTGAGGTTTCAAGAGAAACAAGTGTTACAGAGCGAAAATAAGTTTTCTTCATAATGAAAGGCTTTTAGGAAAATACATGGATTTCTCAACTTTAAATGCAGTTTTCTCTTGAAATAAGGAATACCCATATAATGTTTTCAATTTAAAATGTAGATTTATGCTTATTACAATTTACCCATTTGAGGCTTTTTTTCAAAAAAATACAAAATGCATGGAATTACCATGGTGGGTTGAGATCAAGATTTGGATAAATGCAAGATAAACGACTTTATTTCAAAATAAAAGTGCCCACATGGGGTTTCGTGTTCAGACATGAAAGCCATCGAAATATACAGTTATAAGCTTTTGAGGTTTTCAAAACAATGAGAAATAAACAGTACAGGCCATGACCATAGAGCTTGCAAACTCATAAAAGAAAAAACCATGTGAATACATAATATAGAATGATGTCATGGGTCGAGCCTAGTGGAGGTAAATGTCAATACAAAAATGCATAATACATGTGAAGGCCACGTAGTAGAGACTTTTTCTCCTTAAAATTTTGAATACCCATATGAGGGTTTGAGTGAGGAATGAAAATACAGTAGGAGAAATCCAATGTTTTGAGCTCGTGACTAGCATTGGAGCTCTCAAGAAATGCACATAGAAAGCATACATGGTGTGGCCTGTAATGGAGAAATGCACATAAACTTTCAAGTGTTTTCCATAGGAGAATAAACTTTATTATTCTATCAATCTTTTGGAGTTTTGTTATTAGAAAATACCCAAGCAAAAGCTTTCATGGTGGATACATCAAAAATAGAGATTAAAGCACAGGAAAATGGAGTAAAAAATTAGAGAAATACAGATGCTTGGTCACGGCTTTGAAGGCCAATTTTTCTTGTAAAATGAAGAGAGGAAGCCATAATATAGTTTGAGATTGACTTACCCAGCTTGTCCATTGAGAATCGACCAATTTAGAGTACAAAGTGATGAGCTCCAAGCTGCAAAACCTTGGTTCATGATGGCAGCGCATTGTCTCATGCATAGCAAACTTTTCTAAAAAACCCAAAAGTGAAATGAGTGAGATCAAGGTTTGCCTTTGGTTTTGTTCCCATGTGCCCTAATTCAGATGTGGGCTTTCACCATAGGTTAAGTTAAATGCCTTCAATGTTTATCATTTGATAATATATGTGTTCCCTAATTTGAACTTAGGGGATTTCCCATTTTTGCATTTTAAATCAAACTTAAGCTAATGTCTTAGTGGTTGAAAGTCTTCTTTTGCCCTAGGTTTTCATAAGACTTCATAAGTCTAAAGCTTTTAGTTTAGGTTTTGATACTTTATTTCAAAGTCCGAATACCTAAGGCCTTTTATTTTAATATCAATGCAATGCCTTAGACATATTCATATAGGCCTTAGGTTTATTTTCAATTGATTTTGTAGAAATCAATTAAAATGTAATGTTAAAAAATGCTTATTTTTTATGATTTTTTGAGGAAAAAATCAAATTGTAATGGAGAGATAAAGTTGTCATATTTTTGCAAAGATTCTTTGAATATTAATTGCAAAAATAAATCAATAGGAGAAATTAAAACTACAAATCATTGTAAAACAAAAGATAAAACTATGATTTATAAATTGTTTTATTCTTTTTGCTACTTTTAGCAGTTTGTGAAGACATATATGGTTGACTTTTTCCTTGGGCGAAATTGAGTTGCATGGGATGGGGATAAGCTGTTCTTTTTTCTTTTAAAGCATAATAGACCTATTTTTAGGTGTTTTTTGGGATAGACATGCAAAAAGTGTGAGTTTTCCACTTTTGTTACACATTATGGAGCAATTTTGGAGGCTTTTTTCTAGGATTTCTTCTTGAGCTCGGATTAGGGTTTTGAAGAGTTTTATTTTAGGAGAAAAAATTAGGGTTTTCTTAGTTGAGATCATTGTTTCTTCCTCTCTTGTTCATGCAGAGAGTTTTGTAAGTAATTTTGCACTCATATTTTGAGAGTTTCATTCTTTCATTCAATAAAACAACAGAGTTTCCTTTCTCACTTCTTGTTTATGCTTTGCAAACAGTAATTTGATGTGTCTTGTGATTAAAATCTATGGAATCCTTGTCTTGTCTTACTATTGTTAAGTGATTTCAACTATGTTGTGCCAACAAAACGATGAAGGCTTGGAACAACCTGTAGCATTTTTCAGCCAGGTATTACATGACTATGAGGTGAAGTATTCTTTTGTTGAGAAGCATGTTTTTGTTGTTGTAAGAAGCCTCAAAAAGTTTAGGCATATGTTATCCAATAACAAAATTCAGTTATTAATTTCTCATTCGACTATTAAGGACTTCTTACTTAACCGTGATATCAATGATAAATGTGTTGGTTGGATAACCAGGGTGATGGAGTTTGATATTGAAATTAAGATAACTAAGCTTGTCAGAGGCAAGGGTTTGTGTGAACAGATTGCAGAAAATACAATGGGAAGCAGCTTAAAAGAAGCTAAAAGCATTGATATAGTACTAAATAATGATGATGCAGTTGTTGTTCCAATTCCTGTTGCTACCTAGGTGCAACAAATGATACACTATTTGGAGACTGGTGAGTTCCCTGAAGGCTTGGAAAAAGCGACAAGAAGGTACTATAGATTACAAGCCATTCCTTTTACAATTATTGATAGTATTCTTTATAGGAGAGACTTTTAGGGTGTTTTATTAAGATGCATTGAACCTGGTCAAGTTGACAAGTTGTTAGAAGAGTTTCATGATGGGCCTTCAAGAGGCCATTTTGCTACAAGAATGACAACCTTGAAAATCATGTAGGCTGGTTATTATTGGCCAGATCTATTTAAGGATGCTATTGCTTGGGTTCGAAGATGTGAAAAGTGTGCCTTGTTTTCTAGAAAACAGAGGCTCACAACCCTGCCCATGCATCCCATTCAAGTGGAGCAACTATTTTCCAAGTGGGGTTTAGACTTCATTGGACCAATCAACCTTCCTTCAACCACGGGTCATAAGTGGATTCTTACTACAACAGACTATTTCACTAAGTGGATCGAAGTTGTTGCTTTGAAAGAAGAAAATGAGACTTCTGTACATAATTTCTATCAAGACTTAGTGTCGAGATTTGGTACTCCAGATTCAACAATTTCTGAAAATGGTTTATCCTTTATTGGTTTGAGGATTTCTGACTGGTTAGTTAGGAATAACATTTTTCTGAATACATCTTCTAACTATTATTTGCAAGGTAATGGGCAGGCATAATCTACAAACAAGAACCTAATCCAAATAATCAAGAAAACTATTGAGGACAATCAACGAACATGGCATGAAAAGCTTAAGTTAGCCCTTTGGGTTGATAGGGTGACTCCTAAAAGAGCCATTGGTGTGTTCTCCCTATGTACTTGCTTATGGAAAATAAGCTAAGTTACCTGTTTCCATTGAATTACCAACTCTGAGTTTTGTTAAGGAAATATAATTGTTGAATGAATAGCCTCTAGAAGTGAGATTTGCACAGTTGATAGAACTCGAAGAAACCATAAAAGAAGCTTTAAGGTAGCTTGAAATACATCAAGCTCAGATGAAGAGCTCTTTTGATAAAAGGGCAAGGCCATGATATTTCATCATTGGTGATTTAGTTTTTAAATGGAATGAATATAAGAGTAAACCTGGACAACATTCCAAATTTGATGCAATTTGGGACGATCCTTATGTGATCACAGAGTGCAAGGAACACAATTCTTTCCAACTTTCTAAGTTGACTGGAGAGGTTTCATCTATCCCAGTTAATGGGATCCACCTCAAGCATTTCCTTTGAGATAAGTATTGTTTTGTAAATAGTAGAGTAGTTGTTGCAAATAAGTGCTTTATGCACATTTCATTTCAGTTGTTTTTTCTTTCCCTAAGCATTGTTGCACATGTTTTGGTTGGCCATCAGGGCCTGTTACTTTGCTTTCAGTATTGTTAGTTTTTGTTTTGGCTACTATTCAGAGTGTTACTATTCAAATTTCTAAGTTTCATGAAGCGGTAGATTTGACTCCGCACCCAATGGAGTATTTAAAGGCAACTAATCTAATGCTTAGCAGGCAAGCATTTAGCGGAAATCACCAAAATATTACCAATTTTCACTACAACTCAATTGGTAGAGCTAACTTGTTTCATTTTAAAGTGAGGTTCAGTTAGTTGATGCATTGTTTAAGATTGTTGTATTGCACTAGATGTATCAAGTTTCAACTATGCAAATGTTTTCAGTAAATAGAATTTCAATAGTTTTTGCTCAGTGCTTTGTAGTACAAATGAAGTACAAGACAAAATATACAAATGATTAAGAATAACAATTGCTTTCATTTATTTCATGATGCTTATTCACATTACAATATTTCATTTGTTTGCAAGAACAAAATGATTGTACAATTTTGCATTTTGATGCATTTCTTTTCAGGATGGAAAAACAAGAAAATAAATTAAAGTGCCCCACACAAGTCGTGGGAGTAAACTATAACAATGAATCATCAAAAGCATGCTACACTATTGAAGATGTAAGAAAGGAAGATGCATAAGCATGAACATAATCATCATTGCCTGTGCTTTTGGTCGATGCAGAAGTGGTGCACCATCCTTCATCCTTGAGCTTCGATCGACCTGTAAGAGAAGTGAAGGGTTGTTAGAGCTCTAAGTATGAACATACCTATATGAATCACCAACAATAATGTAGAATTCTACTGATAATGCATTGAAACAACTGAAGTTATAAAAATAGGATTTGAACAAAAGCAAAGAAGGAAACATCATAATAATATATTGTTTTATCTAACATTGTTTGTTTCCATGTGCGAGTATAGGAAAAGCTATGTATTTGATCATCTCATGAAGACATAAAAGCATGTGGAGTAAAATGGGCTCCCACAAGGGTAGAGCTCCCCATGCTGCCCCTTAAACATACAAATGGGGCTGAGTAAGGAAATATAGTTATCATGCTCATCTGAGCCATTCACGAAGGAGTGAAATAGTTTTCATTTATCAAAGAAATCAAAGACATTGTTCAATCATAACAATCAAGTCTGAGCAACGAAGTGAAAATTACAAGTGAACAATGAACTCAATTTAGATACAGAGTCAACTGAAATGCATCTTTTAAATACTGTCAAATTGATTGCATCTTTGCTAACATGTGTTTTGTTCATCTTTATGCATGTTGTTCCATGGTGTCTTTTATAATTTTGTGAGTGTTTCATGCTCATAATGGTGATAGTGAACAAGAATACATATTAAATTCATGAAAACAAGCCGTGGAATCGAAGGAGTGAAATCTATTTACAACAGTTTCATTTAATCATTAGAATGCATGAGGAGTGTTGAGGAATAAGTACATTGGTATTGTCAAGCCATTTGATTGTAGAATGTCAAAAGGGAAATTTTTGGGTGTGTTCAAGATCACTTTGCATACATAAGACAACATTATGGACAAACAGTGTTAAGTGTTCAAAGTGAATGCAGTGTGCAAATAGAACAAAGGAGCCAAACATGGTTATGTTCAAAGATAAGCTGGGGAACACATGGACAAAAGTAAGAAACATTGCTTTATGTCATGAAAGCTTTGAGCTGAGAATGCACTCTTTTCTAAAGCATTTAAGTGTATGAAATGAGTGTTGACAAGAAATCTACAAGAACATCAAGGTTGCTACAAGAGTTACAAATAAAAGAAAGAGGTGATGTTTCAGTTTTACTCTAATAGAAAAATAATGAAAAGGAAGTACATAGCAAGGTTGTACCATAGATTTAACGCAATTCTAGGTATGATCAAAGAGCTGCATTTTTTAAGGGTTCAATTGCATAAGACAAGTGATAAAAGTGACAAGTAATCTACAGGTGTTCCATGCTAGCCGAATACCATTATGCAAAGTCAACAAGTAAAATGAAAGCATTTACATACAGTGCATTTGAAGGATGAATGGATTATAAGTGTGTTTCATTGAATGCATACAAAGGAAAACAATGAAAGAATTTAGCTTATTATGATAAGAGTTTCTTTGAGTAAGGTGGAGTTTGCATTCTGAGAGCAAGGGATTGAAGCTACAAAAGTAATGTGAAACAAGTATTCTTCTTCTTTCAAAGTAAAGCACTTATGCAATGATAATTTAATATGAAAGAAGTCGAGGTTTCAAGAGAAACAAGTGTTATAGAGTGAAAATAGGTTTTCTTCATAATGAAAGGCTTTTTGGAAAGTACATGGATTTTTCAACTTTAAATGCAGTTTTCTCTTGAAATATGGAATACCCATACGATGTTTTCAATTTAAAATGCAGATTTCTGCTTGTTACAGTTTACCCATTTGAGGGTTTTTTTCCAAAAAAATACAAAATGCATGGAATACCATGGTGGGTCAAGCTCAAGATTTGGAGAAATGCAAGATAAACAACTTTCTTTCAAAATACAAGTTCCCTCATGGATTTTTCATGTTCAGATATGAAAGCCATCGAAATATACAGTAATAAGATTTTGAACTTTTAAAAACAATGATAAATAAAGAGTACAGGCCACGACCATAGAGCTTGAAAACTCATAAAAGAAAAAAACCTATGAATACATAATATAGAATTCTATCATGGGTCGAGCCTAGTGGAGCTAAATGCCAATACAAAAATGCAAAATACATGTCAAGGCCGCACCATGAAGACTTTTTCTCCTAAAATTTTTGAATACCCATATGAGGGTTTGAGTGAGGAATGAAAATACAATAGGAGAAAGCCATTTTTTTGAGCTCGTGACTAGCATTGGAGCTGTCAAGAAATGCAGATAGAAATCATACATGGCACGACCTGTAATGGAGAAATGCACAGAAACTTTCAAGTGTTTTCCATAGGAAAATAAACTTCATTATTCTATCAATCTTTTGGAGTTTTGTTATTAGAAAATACCCAAGCAAAAGATTTCATGGCGGCTACATCAAACATAGAGATTAAAGCACATGAAAATAGAGTAAAAAATCAGATAAATACACATGCTTGGTCACAACTTTAAAGGCCAATTTTTCTTTCAAAACGAAGAGGGGAAGCCATAATATAGTTTGAGATTGACTTACCCAACTTTTCCATGGAAAATCGAACAATTTAGAGTGCAAAGTGATGAGCTCCAAGCTGCAAAACCCTGGTTCATGATGGTGGCGCATTGTCTCATGCAGAGCAAACTTTTCAAAAAAACCCAAGTGTGAAATGAGTGAGATTAAGGTTTGCCTTTGGTTTTGTTCCCATGTGCCCTAATTCGAATGTGGGCTTTCACTATAGGTTAATTTTAATGCCTTCAATGTTTATCATTTGATAATATATGTGTTCCCTAATTCGAACTTAGGGGATATCCCATTTTTGCATTTTAAATCAAACTAATGTCTCAGTGGCTGAAAGTCTTCTTTTGCCCTAGGTTTTCATAAGACTTCATAAGTCTAAAGCTTTTAGTTTAGGTTTTGATACTTTATTTCAAAGTCCAAATACCTAAGGCCTTTTATTTTAATGTCAATTCTATGCGTTAGAGATATTCATATAGGCCTTAGGTTTATTTTCAATTGATTTTGTAGAAATCAATTAAAATGTAATGTTAAAAAATGCTTATATTTTTTATGATTTTTTAAGGAAAAAATCAAATTGTAATGGAGAGATAAAGTTGTAATATTTTTGCAAAGATTCTTTAAATATTAATTGCAAAAATAAATCAATAGGAGAAATTAAAACTACAAATCATTGTAAAACAAAAGATAAAACTATGATTTATAAATTGTTTTATTCTTTTTGCTATATTTAGCAGTTTGTGAAGACATATATGGTTGACTTTATCCTTGGGCGAAATTGAGTTGCATGGGATGGGGATAAGCTGTTATTTTTTCTTTTAAAGCAGAATAGACCTATTTTTAGGTGCTTTTTGGGATAGACATGCAAAAAGTGTGACTTTTCCACTTTTGTTACACATTATGGAGTAGTTTTGGAGGCTTTTTTCTAGGCTTTCTTCTTGAGCTCAGATTATGGTTTTGAAGAGTTTTATTTTAGGAGAAAAACTTAGGGTTTTTCTCAGTTCAAATCATTGTTTCTTCCTCTCTTATTCATGCAAAGAGTTTTGTAAGTAGTTTTGCAGTCAAATTTTGAGAGTTTCACTCTTTCATTCAATAAAACAACAAAGTTTCCTTTCTCACTTCTTGTTTATGCTTTGCAAACAGTAATTTGATGTGTCTTGTGATTAAAATCTTTGGAATTCTTGTCTTGTCTTACTATTGTTAAGTGATTTGCAGGATTTGCATGCTAATTTAGGTTTTGCATATTATTTATTCACAAATCACATTAATGTTGGTTAAACCATTTTAGGTGATAGAATTTTAGTCTTAAGTTTAAATCTAGTTATTCTTCTTCTCTTTACTCAAAAATCATTTAGAATAGGAATTATCATTCGGAGAACCAACTCACTCTGGAGATTCCTTCTTCGTTTAGATCACCCACATCTGAAGAAGGTTTCCATGTGTCAATAGATAGTTAAGTTTCTACAAATTTAGCATAGGGTGCATATCCGATTGATAACATTACACTCATGGAGTGTGAAATTTGAGCTTGCTAGTTTCCTGGCCTTAGAGTTTTGTTTCTCTATTTTTCCTTGGAGGTAACCAGGCGTTGGGTAGAAATAAATATTTGGAACTCAAAATTTTATATGCTTGTAAGGAATTTTAGACCCCACCCTTCATTTATTTTCATGTTTCTGAGTCATGTGTATTGAGGAATACTTCAAACGTTGAACAATGTCTAAGTTCAAGGTTAAGATCAAGTGTTATTCTCTAAAGTTGCTTGGTGGTTTGTGGGAGTTAGGACAGAATTGAGACTTGGGAAAAATTCCCATGTGCATGTGGAGTACTAATATTTTCATGTTAAAGTATGATTTGAAGTTTTTCTTAGCAGGTTGTGGGGGCCAAGTTGAATTAGGGACGCAAAACTAAAGGTTCCAAGTCCTTATGGAGGTCCAATACCTGTGAATTGGTAGGTGTGCCTCTTGTTGTGATGTAGTTTATGAAGGGTATATGGAACCTTGAACTTGGGAATAAGTCGCATATTCTCTTGCAAGCCCAACATCCATGAATCTTTTTTTTTGTGGTACTACAAGACTCAAAGTGTAGGAAAATTTGTGGACTTAGAATAAGTCCCAAGTTGCAACAGGGGGCCTAAGATCCATGCGAAGTTGGGTCTAGTATTTTTTATTTTACTAGAGGTTGGTTTTTGGAAGGGAATAGGGATTTAAAACTAAGTTCGAAGCCTATTTCAAATTCCAAAGTTCAATTTGCAAGTAATTTCTCTCTAAATCCTAAAATGATAATTTTGGCCTTTTTTAATGGTGTAACCCAGTGGAATTTATAGGGTGGTCTAGTATAGATGTTAGGATGGTTTTCTAGCAATTTTGGGAATCTTTTCTCTCTTTTATGCCTTAATTTTGTATCATCCTTGGTGTCTTGTGTGAGGATAGAGTTGAATATTTCTCTTGTGTCACCATATGTCATGCATTAGTGTGTGTGTCATTGTATGTTATTATAACACCTTGTGCATGTAGTAGTGTTGTGTGGCTTACTTAATGCCACTTGTGTATCATAGAAATATTGTTAACCTACAACAACAGGTTTTCTAGCAAGAAAGACCACCAAAAAGACTATTAACCTGCATCAACAACTTTTCTAGCCCACGACATAAGGATTGTGGAGATTGTCGGGGGGAAGTCAAAACAAACAAAGCACATCACTTCCAAAAGAGAACAAAGGTTATCATTTAATGATCAACTGTGAGCCACCACATTATACTTTTTCCCACCAAATAAGACCGCTAGGAGGAAGAGTCTGTTCTCAGCGAGATTAATTTATGGCATGATTATCTTCAGGAACATGTCTCTATCATAACAATTAACTATTAGGTATAGAGTTATAAATTAGTTTCTCTACTCCTACTTCATAGTTATTATTTTCTACTATGAGACTAATTCCTCTTCCTATCTTTGAGGGAGAGTGGATAGCTACTTTATGAGGTTGTTTTCAGTCCCAAAGGAATAATAGTTCTCAAGGTCCCTATATATTGGGATATGTTGTCAAGGGGTAAATCTAGTTGCTAGTAGTTGTTTTAGTTGTTAGTTGATCAAGCTGATAAGTTAGTTTTTATTTTTTATTAGTTGTAGCTATAGATATGTGTTATTGAATAATAAATCTTTAACATATTCTTGTTGGATTGCATGTAAGAGTTTAGAGTTTTTATGCAATAAAGAGAATTAGTCAATATCATGATTTGTCGAGTAAGTAGGCGTTGACAACTTTTGTGGAAGAAACAAATCAAGCAAGGGAAATTTGAGGTACTACTAATCCTCTTCATTTCTTCTTGTTAGATTAAATGATGCATTATTGAAATTAGTTAAGTAACTTTTCTAGTTATATGCATGTGTTGTAATTTATGAATACCATTATGTGGTTTTGGATTGAATTATGTAGCTTCATGTTGGTTTCGTACTCTAGAGGAATTAGTTTTTAATAGTTGACAGTTATAGTCTTGAGTGTTAAGTAATTGTAGCATAAGGTTGTAGTTTATACTAATTTCCCTTGTTTTGTGAATTAGTAATTAATTTCATTTTCTAGATTTTGTAGTCTTTTATACATGTGTAATTGGCTATACTCTATTGATGTAAGATGTGTCTAGATCCCATTAATGCACATATTGTGCCAACACCATCTAAATTTTACAATTCCCTGGTTGATAATTAAATGAACCCTCTTGTGAAAGATGAACTATTCAATTTGGAATTCATCCTCTGATTTGTGTGTATGCCTAGTAGCACCAAGTTGATTAGACATTAGAGAGGTTCTAAATTTTTGGTGTTTTTTCAGGGATAGTGCTAAGTTTAGTATTCTCTTGTGTATTTTCAAATCCTTTAAAGCTTTCATAGTTTATCAATTTTTCTTTCAAAATTAGTTTAATTAGGTTTTATCTATCAAACAGTAACATGAGTTACTAACAATGCGCATGAAATATTGATCTAAAGAGTCACAAACATTGTATGCAAAGGTAGTGAGACACTTTGGGAAGATTCCCCCCCTCAACACATGAAGCATTAGAAGATATTGGCGAACAAAGTGAATAAAATAAGGGAAACCCTAAAGAATAATCATCCCTTACACTAATACCTACACCAACCATAGAGGAGACTTCTCAAATACATATAGTCACCATTGGTGATGCAGTAGTAAAATATCCAGTAGAGTATAAAACTTTTGAATTTACAATAACCACCCAAGAAAGGGATAATACTTTGAAGAGAATGCCTCCTTCAACACTACCTATCTTCTATGGGCTAGTCACAGAGGATCTGAACACCTTTCTTTTCAAGTTTAGAGTGTTATGCCAAAGCTATGACTACACCATAGATGTTCAAAAACTCAAATTATTTCTAGCAACATTGAATGATGCTACTTTGAGATGGTTCATGGGGTTAGGAAGAGATATTGTTCCCATTTGGAATACAATGAAAAAAAAATCCTAGAGAAATACCAAGATTATTACATAGGCATAGATAGAAAAATGGATGGAATCTTTAGGATGTCACAAAAAGAGGAGGAATTTTTGGAATATTATATTGAGAGGAGGAGAATCATCACTCAAGAATTTTTTTTCCAACCACTAACTCATAATTTTGGCCCCCGCACATCTATCATTCGATAGATGGCCCTTCCCTTCGATGAAGAGATTGGTAAAGTAACCGATAATGACAACCAGCTGAGAATAGTTTTGTGTCCTACTTAACTAGAACTTGTAACCCTACAATCTTTGTCTAGCATGTAATACTAGATCATGGTGAACTAATAGTGTAGTCTCGATAGTCACACAACTAAGGTGGAGTCTCGGACATTCACACTACTTTGGCCAAAGTGTTCTCATTCAATTCTTCAAATGAAGTCACCTATCACATACACTACTTAGGGTCGATTTGACTTAAGGATATCTTAAGATACGCATAGGTATTTCCTTCAATGGATAGTCCATCATCCTAGATAACCTACATCCATATTAATCTACTTGCAATAAACCTACTTAACTAGTAAACTGTACACAAGTTAGGCATTTCCTTCTATGGATAGTCCATCATTCCAAAGATAACCTATATACTTGGATAACCCTATTTACATGTAAGTACTTAAACTCCCTCCCATATTGGATTATCTCTCCTAGGATAAAACACAAGCTTTCCTAGTTAAATCCATAACTTAGCTATATGCACCATAAGTGTTTTTCATGTTCAATCATACCTAGTATATAATGTGTGTGATAAACACCCATCTCCTACTATGGAGTACATAAAAAAACATTATGAAAAAATCATAATAGCTTCACTTTCCTTTTCAAAGTAATCTAAAATCTCTAATGCATATACTGGAAAAGACATCTCAACCATGCATGCAAGACACATCATTCAAAGTAAAATAACAAAGAAGAAGGGATCCTCACGCCTATTATCACTTATCCAAAGTAAAGACAACAATGCAGCCCTCTCCAACAACAAATAGTTTGATAATCAACTTCTCAAGAATATCAAAATATCTCTATCTCACTTGTTGATAGCTTACTTCTCTCAAAATATAATCTCCTCACAATTATATGAACTTACTTCCTTTCACTATCTCTATGCAAAGAAAAGTATGGTTGGGTAAAACCTGAATTATGAATTGCAAAAGATGTGTAATCTCTTAAAGGAATGTGTCCCTCTCAAGTGAAATAGTTCAAACATTTATAGAGAAATCAAGCAACCTCATGGCCTATAGTTTAGGCATGCAAAATGAAAACAAGCTTCATGCAAAGTTGGTCAACTAGAAGGTGGCGAATTCTCAAGCTAATAATCAGCTTACTCACCTACAGGTTGACTAGTTTTGTGTCAACATTCAAAAGACTAATTCAATCAACATATGCATAAATCGAATAGTTACAATGACAAGACATCTACAACAAATCAAAATCAAAGGTGGCACCAATTCCTATTCTATTTCCTTCACATTTGGTGTAGCTAAACTCATTCAACTTCCATTATATGACAGTAGGTTTCCATCAACCCATCTGGTGAATGGATTGACTTAAGCAGTTTATTACGTTGGGAAAATTCAAGCATGGTCTTCACTAAAGGCATCAACTAATTCAAGCATATATTGGCCAGAAATATCAAATGTAATGCAACGACTTAAATCGCATGTCATTCCATATGCTAATTGATTTGCATTAACAGTCATAAACTATTAAATCAGCCTCCATTGACATAGTCAATATTAACCTCTATTTCATAGTCTTTATTGACTACAAAATAGCCTTATAAATCGGCTTTAATGAATAAGAGATAGTTGATCTCAATTATCATATATAATATGTTTAGTATATATATTATATATATAATATATATATTTATATACTAACAAGTATTTATATATATAAATATATCCATTAATATATATATTTACATATATATATATATCATGATTTTATAATGTAAGCATACATTATATATATATACATATATATATCATGAGTTTATAATGTAAGCATACATTCGATATATATGTATATATGAGTACATGCAATATAATAAATAATAAACACATTATATTAAATGTGTGCATATATATATGTATAAATGTATTTACCTCTATGTACACATATGTGTAGGTATATCTTATCAATGCATCCATATGAGCATGTCCATTCGCCAATGTACACATGTATCAATATACAAATACATATGGATATGTGTATATACTATACACACACACACACACACACACACACACATATATGTGTGTGTGTTCACATCCAATTCACATATAGCCATTCATGATCACCATCATATTGATAAGTTTTTACGTGTGGTACATCTATACATATGCATATATGTGCTATTAGATCTCATTGAAATGCATGTGCATATATATAAACATAATTCCATGTACATCCCACTTTGGCCAAGCTACCCCTGACCGGTATATAAATGTGAATCCTAAGGGAAAACCTAGGATTACGAGTGCGGATGTGTCATACGGACCAAGTAGTACTCCCCAAAACTGTGTTGAGCGTAACCTCTTCAGGCTGGAGTGCCTCCTAAACAGAGCTTAATCTTGTGCCCCATGTATGGCCACTCAAACGGGGGTCTCGAACTAAAAACCTTTGTGTAGTTGCCAAAATCCTTTTATTTGCTAGTGCAGCAATGGTCATTGTGAAGGCATCCACATTCTCGCAGTTTCTTAGTAGAGGTGATCAACCTGCCATGGGAGTTTTATGGGGGTTGGAAGCTTGGTTGGCCTGAGAAGTGAGTGCAATGTAAGGGGGAGCCTGTGCAACTAAGCTTCTAGATTCACACGCTAAGAATAAGTGCGGTTGGGGAAACCCACGTGGAATCTAGCGAATATTGTCCTTGCTTAACCTAGGGTTGTGCTTGTCTTCATTGTGCATGTTTTCAATTTTTCAAAGACAAGATATTGTGTTTGCCAAGTGTTTTTCTAAGAAATTGAGACAAATAAACACCATTACACAAATTTGGAAACACAAACATTCAACTTGAAACAATTCCAATTTTGCAACCCAAGACCAAACTTGTCCAATTTGATATCAAACAACCTCTATCAAAAACCAAAAATAAATAAAAATTGCTCAAATATTCCATTAGTGACGTCTTTAGTTTGCATTCACCCATAGGTTCATCCTTTCATATGATATCCTTGTTAATAGGGTCATTATCATTCCACCATTCTTTAATCTTGGTCTTAGGTACATTGGCACTTTTCATCCTTATATCCTTGAAAATCTCCAAAAATAAAAATAAAATAAAATTAAAAAAATAGCACAGTTTCATATCCATTTTGCATTGGAACCTTGCATTGTGATCCAAAGGTCACAATTCTTGTATGGTCCTCATCCATCCTAATCCAAATTCATGACCATGTCTTCACTTTACCTTGATCTTCTTCGTAGTCAAGCTGAATACCAATCAATCCTCAATCGTCAATACCAACCACTCACATACCCATCTTACCAATAATCCATAAGCTTTATTCCTTCATCCATTTACCCTCATTATTAAGAGTCCCTTAGCACAATACATACCATTAATCCCCAACAAATTTCCATTAATCATCCCTATCCTAACTTTGACAAGGGAAACCAACCTTCCACTAGTCCATTCCAATCCTCCACATCCTATCATAATCCATCATCCACAAGTCCATTCCAAACCTCCATATCTTATCCTAGTCCATCATCCACTAGCCCATTTCCATCCACTCCATCCCAAGCTCTATTTGGTCATGAAAATACATTTGGTCAGGGTCTCCAAAACCACATCACATTGCCGACACCTTGGGATACATGTCAAAATAAAATTCCAAAGCATGACATCACAACTTCACTTTCATATCAAGATCGAAGCAGTCCATCTCATGATCCCATCCTTAAGTCCATCCAAGAAGTCCTTCTAGATAATCATGGCATCCAAAATGCACCTATCCTTGATCAAGATCCCATTCACAACCATGTTCTCCAAGATACACCTATTTTTGACCAAGATCCTACCATTGAACAAGAAATCCAAAATGATCCTCTTATCGACCTTTATGCCATTCATGATCAAACATTTGAAGATGATCCCATCCAAACACAAAACACCTCCATTTCCCAAAATGAGACACTTGCCTCCTTTGGACACATAGATAATCAAATCAATGATATGGATAACATCAAAGAAGAGCATAAAGCAACTATTATTGATCAAGTCAAAGGAAAACACAAAGAAGCTACTATGGATCACGTCAAAGAAGAAGATACAAAATCTATGACAAATCAAATTGATATCTCAAATGATCGAGAAGAAACAAGAATGACGAATGATAAATCCAAAAAATCCTATCAATTAGGAGCATCCACCTTTGTCAAAGCAGGATTTCTTGTAGATGAGGAGATTCCAAGTAATAATTTCCACATACAAAATGATGGGTTAGCATCTTGTTTTCAAAATAAAAAATACCTCATCGGAAACAAAATCTGTCAGAGCATGCAGTATCAAGGAAGAGGACTAGGTCTACATGAGCAAGGAATTATAGAACCAATACAATTTTATGCAAATCCTAGACATCAAGGTATTGGTTATTCTTCAATCAGAGAATCAAATGATGTTAGTGGTACCTCCTTGATATTGGGGGCAACTTTATCTGATATAAACATCAAAATGGGGGCCATGAGTAGTCCTTGTTATAAGGTTGTTGCCAACACTCCTTCCATCCACACCATAAACCATCATTCCAACATGAATAAATATTCCATTTGGAACCAACAAAAAGAAAATTATTATAAATCCAAAATTCAAAATCAAATGTCAAAGGCCATTGAATCAAATAAAAATTCAAGTGGACAAATGAAGTTAAAATGGATCCCAAAGAAAAATGGATCAAAGAAAGACAATATTTCAAATCCAAAATTCAATCAAAATATGGAGCCACAAGAAAAGAGGACTCCCACATATAGTAAATGTCCACCTCCTTTAAAATGGTCATCAAGAAAGGCATATAAAAATGTTGGTTCCAAACACTATCCTAATCAAAATTCCAAACTCCATCATCCACCATCCCAAGTTTGGAAAATAAAAATTGCTACATCCAAAACACCAAATAGTCCATCCACACCTACCATCATCCATTATAATCTTGCATCTCACCTAAAGTCTAAAAATCCTACTTCACAAATCCATCACATCTTGGCAACAACCCTTTATCATAAGGACTCCCATGGTACTCTATCACAATGTGCGTATTTTGATAAGGCCAACGCTAGTATCAGAGAGGATCACAATGTCATCGATCAGTTGCATGCAAGTGCTATGATCTTGACAAGACAATTACTCCATAAAGGTCACTATTGGCATATCATGACACCAGTATCTACATCAACACCATCAAAAGGTTCAGAACAATCAACAGTCATCCAAACTATCAAATCAATATAAAAAGTCAAAAAATATGTCACCTTGATGAAAACCTGGCAAGCAGGCGTCTTGTGTGACATCATCAAAATGAAAGAAAAAAAAATAGTAAAAAGAAAAATTTCGTCCAATAGTGAAAACCATATTTATAGCGCTTTGGATAAGTACCATGATGAAAACATGGCAAACAGGCGTCATGTGTAAGAAAAATTATCTATGTGGATTATTACACTTGGGGGCAAGTTGTCTCATCTCCCATGCCTTTCTCATAGCATCTCCATCTATCTATCTAACCCATATCATTTCCATCCATTTTTCCGCCTACCTTGATCTTGATAAGAAATGGGGTACAAACATAAATCATGCTTTGGAAAAAATTTGGACATGTCTATCCTTTGGTCATACACTACCCATGAAATATCATGTCATTTCCTTCATAGAATTTATCCAAACCCATATCTTGGAGAAAACAAATTGTTCCTATGCGAAATAGTCCTTGGAGATCATATCCTAATTCTTCCATCCAATAATCCTCATGTCTCTTATCCTTTGCCAAAATCAATCCATTATCCTTTCATGCCTATTGTTGGACTTCGTTTTCCCTTGTCATTGGTTTAAGGATTCTAATCCACTTATCCAAGTTCCCTCCATAATCCCATCTAGTTCTAAGGTTAGTCATTCCAAATGCAATGAATCTAATCCATACAATCTTGCTATGCAACCTAGCACATCATCCAAAACATTTCTTGGCTTTGTTCCTAGCCCTGCTGCGAACCTTGATCCTTTAGTCACATAATCATCATCCTCATGTTGTTTCGGGATGTGTCCTTCCCCTATCAAACAACATTGTCATCGTCATCATCACCTATCAATTGGTTTTCAGCTTGACTAGGGGCAAGATCATGTTTGTCCTTGGATTCGTGTGCATGCCTTCCTGGTTGATTGTGGATATCTTTCACATGCATTTTCATGATCGCTATAGTTATCATCCATAATAAAGTCCCATTCATCCATAATAAAGCTTCCATCCTTCCCATGGCCAAAAACCACCGACATTTAGCATCCTTCGCTTTCATATCCACTTGCATTCGTCGCTTCCCCTCGCCTAATAAATTTGTCCTATACTCAACTGGGGGCAATTCCTTGACTTCCATCTTCATGGGAAATAATACATGGTATCACCCCTTTAAAACCTTCAAAATAAAAAAAAATCATCAAATGTCTGAAAAATCATAAAAAAAAAAAAAAAATTTCAAAATCCAAAAAAATCAAAAAGCTTCAAAATCCCAAAAATAGAGTCTGAGTCTGAATCAGTTTTGTTAGAGTGGTCGAACTACCTTGCCTCTGTGTGTTTGCTACATAGGCAGGGCTCATCTTAAATGAGCCCCTGAGGCATTAGGTCAGTCCCTTTAGGTTGTCCAAATAACATCATGATCCGGTATTTTGTCGAATAAGACAAAGTCAAGTCGTGTTGAATTGCGAGGTCTCTGTGCATTCCTACGTAGGCAAGGCCATCTATCGATGAGCCCCCGAGGCCTCCTAGATCAAGCCCTTTAGGGTTCATCGAGTTGGGTCATGTCCTTGGTCTGAAAGAAATCATCATCCAAACCGCTTCAAGAAACAACAAACAAATTAAATCTTTCATCAATCAATTATCTTATCATCAACTCAATCAAGTCACTAGTCTTATATCGGAATGGGGCATCATGTCATTTGTCTCATTTGGTCTTATCTCTTGTCTTTTATCAGGATACGTCCTTCCTGGGATTAGACTTTCTCAACCTTGTCATTTACCTTAAGCAGGATGTGTCCTTGCAGTTAGGTGTCATGTCAACACTTGTCACTTGGTCAACTTTATCAGATGTGTCCTCTACCTAAATAGGATGTGTCCTTCCTATGGTTGGGTATCATCACATCACTTGGTCATATTCATCAAATATTTGTCAAACAATCAAACAATCTTGTCAACTTTGTCAATCAATCTTTCCTTAATCAGGATGTGTCCTTCCTGAAATCGAGCATTATCATTATCAATCAACTTTGTCACACC
This sequence comes from Sequoiadendron giganteum, assembly GCA_007115665.2. Taxonomy (NCBI): domain Eukaryota; kingdom Viridiplantae; phylum Streptophyta; class Pinopsida; order Cupressales; family Cupressaceae; genus Sequoiadendron; species Sequoiadendron giganteum. Next base: position 322,372,146 of record CM021109.1, on the reverse strand, counting down.
ACTCAATCTTATCAGCGTGGTCAATCAAATCAATTTATCAATCCTTTATCAACCTATCAATCAAATCGGTCATCTTGGTCAACCTAATCAACCAACCAAACAATCATCATTATCACTAGAAAACACTCTCTTGGCAAACACTTTGTTGGTATGGATTTTCTTATCTTTTTGATTGGTTTTGGGTCATGTTACTAGTCTCCTCGAGGATGTCCTATCAATGGATTTAGAGGGACGATGATGGATCATGGCCTCTTTTCTCTGTTTGCTGCCTGTGGTTTGTCTTGGCAAAAAAGACTGGGACAATCGGGTCCCTAGTATGAGCTGGGGCATTCCTTGTCTTTTTTTGATTGTTTGTCTCTCCCAAATGGTCACCTTGCACACCTTGGTTTATGTCATACCATGGTGTTTGTGGTCCATTTGTGAATTTCCGATGCCCAATGATGATAAATATAAATGTAAGCATGGAAGTTGGTTCTATTATCATTTCCTGTCTATCTTCTTTCCCCTTTTCATGCTAACATTTCTTCTATCCTTCATCCTTTAGTCTTATCTTCCATTTCAAGAGCACATTCATGTTCTTTGAACCCGCATGTCCTCTCGAGGGGGCATACCACAACCCTCTTGGTCATCCTTCCCCTTTCTCTTTACACTGGGGCATATTTCAGAATTAAATTTCTTTGACACAATGCGATGAACTACATTATGTCAAAGAGGGGCAAAATGTAGACACTGAAAAATGTCCTAAGTCTATGAGCATCATTTTTCCTAGTCATCATCTTTCAATAATTGAATAATTTTAATTATTCTATTATGTTCGATCATATTCCTTTATTAATTAAATAGTTTTAAAATTATTTAATTGATTCACCTTCTCATTTCTATCTTGATCAATTAAAATTATTTAATTGTGTCACTAATACCCCTTTCTTCAATAATTAAATAAATCATTATTTATTTAATTATTTATCTTTTATCACATGTCTATAGTCAGATAATAATAATTATTTGACCTTTTATTTTTCTATAATTAAATAATTAACGAAATTATTTAATTATGTGTCATTCTTCTCCTTTAAATAATTGATCCTAATCAATTATCCATATTTAATTTATATCTCCTCCTTTAATTAAATTTATGAATTTAATTAAATCTCCTTTTTCATTTCCTCCAAATAAATGATTTAAAATAAATTATTTATTTGCCACTTGTCCTTCTCCTCCATTTTCGAATAAATAATTTAAAATAAATTATTTATTTGCCACTTGTCATCCTCTTCCATTTTCGAATAAATAATTTAAAATAAATTATTTATCCCTCTATTTTGGTCAAAGATCCCCTGTCATTATTTCATGTCATAGTCTGCATGTCCTGCATGTCTGTCATAGCCGTCAGGCGTCATAGCCGTCGGCGTCATATCTTTTCCATGCATGGCATATTCTGGTTGCATCAATTCTCAACCGTAGATCTTGGCATCTTTCTAGAAACTCGATCTTGGCCATCCATTTCGTAACTTCCCTCTCATGAATCCTCATCCATTGATCTTAGAATCTTTCCAAAAGATCAATCTCATCCGTCCATTCGAATGGTTGTCTATAAAATCAACCTTTCCCCTCCATTTTCAATTTAACAGTCATTATCTCCAACTTTCTTGCTTACTATTTGCAGGTATTTGCACAACTTCATCAACAAATTTGAGGGAAATATTGGCATAAGAAGAAATAGGAGAGACAAGAGAAAGAATCAACTTCAAAGGGGAGTGTTTTATTTCATTTGCTTTCATTTTGATTGCTCTCTTTGTTTGTATTCTCTTGTTTAGATTGGGATAATAGTTTAGAAGTGTTGGCTGTCACTTTATCTATACTATTTGATTTTCCCCATTCTTACAATCTTCATCTTTAACCCTCAAATGGTGATATCCAGATCTCAAATCTATTTTAGAGAATACATAAGCACCCCTCATTTGATCAAAATGATCATCAATGCATGACAATGGATACTTGTTCTTAATCATAGCTTTATTGAGCATGAGATAGTTGATGCACAATCACAAAGTACCATCCTTCTTCTTAACAAAGATGACTGGCGCTCTCGAAGGTGATACACTTGGCCTTATCATTCATTTTGAAAACAATTTATCCAATTGTGTCTTGAGTTCAATAAGTTCAGTGGTTTTCATCCTATAGGGTACCTTAGAAATAGGTTTTGACCTTGAAACTATATCTATACAGAAAGTGAAATATTCTTTTCAGAAGCAACCCTGGTAACTCCTCTGGAAACGCATCCAAAAATTTCCTCAATATTGAATACTTCTCCATATCCAATTTTCTAGTCTCATCTATTTCACCATCTTCTAGTTCTTATAAACTTTGGAACTCAGAATCATCTCTATCCTTCCCAAGTTCTTCAATATTTATGGTGAAGAGTTTACACCTTTTCTTCTTAGCTCTTGTAATTTGCATTGTCGTAATTTGTCAAACCCTAACCTCCCTAGGTATCCCTTGGAATTTAACTTGATTTCCAAAATCATCTAGGAATTCTACTATAGCCCTATGTTTCCACAACCAATTCATTCCTAGGATAACATCATAATATCCTAGAGGCGTGACATAAAGGTTAACTTTTTTAGTAAAACTAGGTAGTTCTATCCTAGCCTCAAATAGACATTGATCCACCTTTGCTCTTGTCTGTTTTGCATATACATTCCAAGAAATTTCCATGTGTCCCACCTTTCTAAAAAAATTTTTAGCTATTCTATGTGAAATGAAATTCTCAGTTACACCAGTATCAATAAGAACAAAATAAGGTAAGCCAAATAAAATACTTGGCATTTCAATTTGAGTTACTTGGTATTTTGCCTGACGATCATCCATTGTTGCATGTATCTTATGTTGAAACATTTATTGTTGAGTGGGTAATGGATTGCCGTATGGTCACAATCCAAAAGTTTTATTGTGACATTCATTAGCGTAGTGATCCCCTCTGCATATAAAACATCTTGTAGGTGGTCCTCTTTTTCCCTATGGTTTCACCAGTCTTGTTGACATTATCACTAGCCTTATTAGTATTACCCAGGCTAGAATAATTCCTTTTTTGCTCTCCTAATCTGTTTTCTAGTATTGCAAAATATTTTCCCCTTTTTCCTTGGAGCATTTTACACGGATTCCTCCTTCATAGGAACTATCTTGTTAGGAACTTCGACATCTTTCTTTTTCTCTTTTCTTTCTTGACGAGTGGAATTAGCCCTAAGTTTTTTCTCCTACTTAATTGTGTTCTCGTATACAAGATCCATTGTTGTTGGACCATGCATATCCACTTCTCCTCCAATCTGACTATTGAGTCCCATTATAAATTTCCTAATACGGAAGCACTAATCCTTATGATATATGGCAACATAGTGTAGAAGTCGGGTAAACCTCTCCTAGTATTCATCGACCATCATGTTACCTTGTCTCAAACCTTGGAAATCTGAAATTTTTTGGTCATATTACAGTTGTGGTAACCATATTTTGTGGAAAATCTCCACAAATTCTCCCCATGTCAGCTTCTATGAGTTGATATTAAGTTCCAACTGTAGATACCGAAAATTGGTCTAGGCCTGCAAGTACACATTTCAACATAATTTTCTATAGTCCGTTGTCATGATTAAATAATGTTTATTATTTAATTACCTTTTTAACACATATTTCCTCTATTAATTAAATACCCTTTTTAATTAATTCATTAATTCATAATCATCCTTTATTCAACTTAATTAATTAAATAAATCATATTTATTTAATTATGTTACGAACTAATTATTTAATTCCCCCTTTATCTATCAATTAAATAATTTATTATTTAATTCCCCCTTTATCATACTTTTGCTAACTATAATCAAATATCTTTATTTAATTATTCATTTAACCCCTTTTATCTATAATTAAATATTTATTATTTAATTATTCATATTTATCCTTTTCAAATAGTCAAATTAAATAAATTACTTTATTTATTTAATTAAAGTCTTATTTTCGAATGTTGAATTAAAGTAACATTTAATTCATTATTTAAATAATTATGTCACATTCTTCCATCATTCAGTTATCTCTTACATTCACTCACCTTTGGACTCGAGTTCTATTTTTAGCTCTCCAGTTATCTCTTGAGTTCAAACACCAGTTTAACTCTAAGAGAGAACTCTCCGTCACAACTAGTCGATTAACTATTTCTAACTCATATGCATGTATGTGTTTATTAATTAAATATCTTTATTTAATTAATTAACTTAAGTTCACATTCAAATGCATTATTCTTCAACTTCTAAATTTGGATTTTGCATACAAAGTCTATTTCTTCTATTTTTGAAGATGAAGATTGGAACTCATGTTCTAACTCGTGTTCTAAAATTAGTCTTTATCCTGCAGTTGAACTCATGTTCTAACTCGCGTTCTATCTATCACATAACTCATTGCATGGCATTCATCAATCTCGTCTGTCGATCTCTCTTTCAATCTGAGCCGATCGTTCGAAAACATAAAATCTATAAAATGGCCTGTCACAATCATTATTCCTCCTCCCCGAAATTATACACTTTTGAGAAGAGACTATTCTTCGATATTTTGCTTAGACATTCAATACAGCTATACTTGCATTCAAACATAGAAATCTGAGGGCAAAAATACCAAAAAGGAAAAATGGAGAAGAGCAATGGAGTTAATTCGAAAGGGTGAATGCATATTTAGTGAGATCAATTCAGTTTGTTTAATTATTCATTATGTTTTCAATTTCGTTCTTTATTGTTTGATTTTAGATTAGTTTTGATTTAGATTAGGATTAGTATTGTTCGTTCTAGTTGTAGATCTTATTATCATAGATTAATTCTACAGTTACATTTGGTGAACCCGACGTGAAGCACATTCAAATCCACACATACTTCCATTTTTCCATTTTTTGTTTTTCATTTTTCACAGGTTTTCCGTCCAGAACACCGCATCTGTCAAAAATAGTGACACAACTGTCATTACGAACCGCATCCGCTACGCCATAAGCCGCATTCGCCTATCAATCACCGCATCTGTCTATCAATCAACACATCCACCTGTCAATCACTGCATCTACCTGTCAACAAATTGCCGAACCACATCAGACATTCCATTAACCGCATCTACCTGTTATCAATCGAACCGCATCTGTGGCTCCAAAAGCCACATCTGGCTGGTAAAAGTTTTTTATGTTTTTTATCAATTTTCACTTTTTAGGTGATTTGGATTTTCGCTAATATTTTGTTTTAGTTGTGTCAAGGTGGAATAACAAGTGTTTGCAGGATAAAGCATAAAAGACAATACAAAAAAAAACCAAAGACAAACAATGAACTACTGACAAAGTTGCATCCAGGACTTAATGCTTTTATCTTTTTAGCATGCTCTTTGTTTTGGTAGATAGATAATCGTCTTGTGGGTTAAAATGAACTTCTACTTGGTAGTGTAAACAATCTCGTTTGGGCTTAATAATTTACCAGTGTTTTTCATGTCTGCATTGTTAGTTTAGAACCCCATGATTTAGTAATCGAAGTATCATCTCCCCTTGCGCATTCATGTGATCCTGGATGTAAGAGAAACGGTTACTGACTCTAGAACTTGAGCCTGTCTTGGTGGGAAAAAGTACTCACCCCAAGACGACTCAGACCGGTAGCACGCTAAAGCCAAGCGACTTCCAGCTGGTATATAAAAGTGGATTCTTGGGGAAACCCCAAGAATCACGTGCACTATTCCGACAAGATGGACAGAAATGGACTCTCACCGACGTTGGATAGTGTCCCATGAATGGAATGCCCGAATTAAACACCTTGTTGTAGAGTTACCAAAATCCTATCTACTTGTTGGCGCAGCAGGGTCCGCCCTGTGAAGCCATCTTACAATCTTATGGTTTACATGTAGAGTTGAAAAGTATGCCATGGGAGATTCATGGGTAATGTAGCTTGGCTGCCCCGTATAAGTGAGTGCCGTGGAGGGGAGCCAGTGGGGTCAAGCTACTAATCATCCACTGTAAATATGTGTAGCTGGAGAAATCCAAGTAAGAATTTAACAAGTACTATCCTAAAAGCCTAGGGTGTAAATGTTTTTCGAGTCTCAACAGTCCATTCATCACAAAACTGAAAATACTTTGAATGTTGTGTTTGCTATTTGTTGTATTTTCCAAAATCTTGATCGAACAAACAAAGTCAGTCAAACAACTTTCGGTAAAAAAAAAAATTCAACTGTTAGAAATAGAGTGGCATTTGTCAGTTTAATCCCTGCATCTGTATTAGAGAGTTGCATCTGTTAGGGGAATAACCGCATCTGTCTGTCATAATTTTCCGTTCACAGTTTGAAAGTTTCGAGTCGCATCTGTCATAGTCTGAGTTGCATATGTTCATGCAAACCGCATCTGTCAGTTTAAACACCGCATGTGCTGAGGTAAACCGCATTTGTCATAGGAAAAACCACAACTACCAGAAACTTTGCATGCACTGTCGAAATATGAACCGCAACTGTTAACTGAACCGCATTTGCCTATCGACAGAAAACATCAAAAACCGTGAGCTGAGTCCAGAACGTCATTGTCATAATTTGCTGTAGGTTTTTTTAAGATCAACCTTAGATTCGAAACTGGTAAATTTTGCTCAAAACCTTGCATCATTAGGTGTCATATACGTCTTAGTTACCATCATTAGGTGTCATATACGTCTTAGTTACCATCATTAGGTGTCATATACATCTTAATTACAGTAATATCCTGGTCATAGTCATCTTAAGTCACATGCAAATAGATACTCCCTAGGAAATTGCATATCACAAGTTTAGATAACTTTCCTTGTCTTTAGAAACATCCATTATCTGGTTTGTCACAATCAGTCAACCTGGTTGCATGCATTTATCCCATAGGTAGGTAGGTTATACCGTTTTAGACTCATTTATCATCATAGTCTACTCACATCTTGCATTTTTTCAGTCCTATCATCCGTCATCTTAGTGTATGTCTTTTTAGAAACCATTTTGGCTACGTCATTTATCGTCAGGAAAATCCAAAAAACATAGACATAAGTCATATTAGTTTTTAGGCATAGTCTGCATTACCCATTTTGAGCAACTTTTTCATGGTCGAAACAAGGTCCAAAAAGAAACACAAAGCAATGATAGACCCAAATGAATTCATCAATCCGTTCGGAAACCAACTGTCGAGCAGTAAACAACCACACAATTCTTTGCTAGAAAAACATGTCACAAGAGACACACATGGTCAGATTTTCATAGAAGACATAGACGCCGTAGTACAAGATCTTGAATTTGCATCCTTTATGGATGACTCTTTGGAAAATGATCCCCAACGCTATCTAGCAAAACTGCTAGCAGAAGGTGCCAAACTACCTATAGGATTTGATATATGTACCTTGCAGACATTTTCAACTCAACCATCTCAAACTGCAACATCAACTGTCTCTATTCCACAAATTACTGTGGCAATACCAACTTGTATACCAAATCAGACATCCTCAATTGTAAGCACCACCCCTTTGAACATCACACAGGGTTTACAATTTACTATGGGGGCAATGTTCTCCAACCCCTTTAGCACTAACATGACTGGTAAGAGAAACAAAGTTGGCAGCAATATACCTATACCAAGTTAGACAATTCAGATAGGAAGCATTCCTATTCCTAATCAGACAATTCAGACAGGAAGCATTCCTATACCAATTCCAACCATTCAGACAGGGAATATCCCTATACTGAATCAGAATATTTTGACACGATATATTCCCTCACCCAATCACAACTTGTCACAGAACATGGCGTATCAAAACACCTACATTGATCCCCATTTCACAAACACCATGTCCTTGACACAAGTCGATGTCCTTCAAAACCAGATGCAAACACTTCAACAACAGATGGATAACATATCTGTCTGGAAAATGAACTATCTCAGCAAAAGACCTATGTCCATGTCCATTTGACAAAGCACTATATATGACACCTTTTCCCCATGGATACATTATACCGATTTTCCCTAAGTATAATGGGAAAAAGAATCCTTTAGAACACATTAGAGAATTCTCAACGACATGCATGGACATTGTGTATGACCCCACATACTTAATGAGACTACTTCCACGAACCCTTGTCGGGATAGGACTGGAATGGTTCTCTAAACTACCATATGGTATACACTCTTGGAGTGAATTAGCTGAAAAGTTTGTCGAACATTTCTCTTTTAACATTGACAATGAGGTAACAATTGCAACCTTGTGCCACACGACACAAGAAGATGGCGAAACCTTCACCACTTTCTTCTAGAGATGGCGAAGTCTAGCTAGTAGATGTCTTGTTGAAATACTAGAAAAACAAAAGGTCACCATATTCCTAGAGAACATCAACCCAAAATTGCGAAGTGATCTAAGGGTACACTATTGTACTTCATTCTTAGACCTAGTACAAAAGGGAATCATCCTTGAGAAAGGCCTTATAGACAAAGGCGAAATGAAGGCACCAGGCAGGAACCCCATTGCCCATAATCAAAATGCGCCAAATGATAGAAGATAATTCTGGTCTAGGAACAAGAATGTTACAAATGATGGCATTGTGGCTGCTAAAAACGTACATACCAGACCAGTTATCACACTTAGAGGGTACACCTCCAAACAAGACATGACAAATAGTCCAGATCAACAAGCTAACTATGTCCAAAATTCACAACAACAACGACCACAACAAAGGATATTTCCTACATGTGAATTTACACCTTTAGGACAACCAATCAAGGTTATTTACAAAGAATTGATCAAGCATAATCTCATTAAACCTTTGGAACCAAGGGAGTATGATCTTGGACAGTTTAAACCATCATGGTGGGATGATAAAGCCTATTGTGACTATCATCAAACGAAAGGACACCACCTGCAAACATGTCACAAACTCAAGAACATTATACAAGACTTTGTAGAAAATGGAACCATAGAGGTCGGTGGGCAGAAAAACACCAAGAACAGTGATCATAAGGTCTTCACAGACCCCTTACATGATCACACGAAAGGAAAAGCCTCCAATTCAATATCTAAGAACGATCAATCAGCCAATTACACAAACACCAATTATGACTATGGCAAAGGAAAGATCGTATATAGCCTCCGCGCAGCAAATGAGCATGTCGATACTTTCACCATTAAGAAGCCTCCGGAATGTAGTGCAAACACACGTAGAACTAAGATCACTATTCCAGGTCCTTCTTCTGAACCATCTATGCAACCTTCCAAGTTCAAGTACAATCTTCTTGATCAATTGAGTAAAACCCCCGCACAAATATCTATCTTGGAATTGTTGACCTTATCACCTGGACATCGAACCATCCTTGACAAAGCTCTACAGAATACAACCATTCCTATAGATTTAGATGTCAATTGTTTTGAAGAGATGGTGGGATATTTAACCAATTCACATCATGCCACCTTTTCTGAACAGGATTACTCAACTAAAAAGTCAGATCATAATGACCCTTTACATCTTGAAGTCTTAGTCCATGAAACCAGAGTTAGACGAGTCTTGGTAGACAGAGGAGCAAGTTTGAACCTATGTAGCCTTAAATTGGTTAAGGCATTAGGATTTTCAAAAGACTATGTAGATACCTCTAAGAGTATAGTCATCAAAGCTTACGATGATGAGGAAAGATCATCCAAAGGAGTTGTCACACTCCCTATCTGAATTGGCCCAGCAATCATGAACACCAGCTTCCAAGTCTTGGATCTCACCCTCCCATACAACGTGTTGTTAGGTAGACCTTGGATACACGCAATGAAGGCTGTACCTTCAACATACCACCAATGTCTCAAATTCCCCTATAATGGCACAAAGATCACCATTGATGGTGATCTAGATCCTTTTCAGTATTGGACAAGCCTAAAGGAAATTCCACAACAACAAGTGCCAGTTAACCAAGAAGTTTCTTCATCCAATTTATCCCAATACATTGACCCCTCACATCTCAATAAGTCCCTTTCATTCAAACCACCATCATCCACTGCAAAACTCGAGATCCAAGACAAGGGTTGTGGCGAATACAAAATAAAGGCATCATACTGTGTTAGTGAACTGATTCCACCTAAGGCATATGGCCTAACCATGGTGGATAGAAGACAGTTAGTGGTTATGTTTCATGTTCCCCCTACAACGACATTAACCAAATGGGGAGAATTAAGCGAAGAAATTGTGGATCAAGGTGATTCCTGGTTGTATCAAGAAGAACATGAATATCCCTCCCCGTCTATTCAAATAGCCAAGGACCAGTATGGAAAAGGTTTTAAAATAATGTAAAAGGAAGGCTATGATGGGCACAGTGGGTTGGGTCTATATCAGAATGGAAGGAGAGAACCAATTACTGTCTACCCACGACAGAAATACCTAGGGCTAGGGTGTCAACCGCTTAGAATCGGGTTTCCTGGTACTTCATTATCATTTCAAGAGGAAGTGAATCATTACGTAGACATTGAGACATCTCATGAACCACTTCCCCCAATTTATGACAAAACCCTAGTTTACGACAAACCTCTAGTTTTCGATGAATCCCCTTACTCAAGTGATGGTGAGTGGGAGTCCCTTTCATCTACTAGTACTATGAACATAGATGCCTTATTTGAAGAATTGGACCTCACCGTGAAACCTGAACCAAAATTATCTAGTCCTCGTCCTAAGAAGCACTTGTCCAAACAAGAATGGCAAGAGAACTATTATTGGGAAACCCTTGATCATGCATCTTGGGCACCTAAAAACCCATCTTCTGACCAATCTGCCCTTACTATGGTCCCACATCAGATTTTACCTACCCGTAGGGAGAAGACCAAGCAGGAGTTAGTCCAAAACTTCTGCGACCATGTCAACCACTCCGTGTTAACCTTGAGAGAAGATACCTTCAAAAACTCCGATGATGACATGCCCCTTATATATTCTGAACTCATTGACTGCGATCGACAAGGTACACCTATCATGGATACATTCGAGAACAATGAAGCAATTGCTGAGTTCATGGGACTTAGAGAAGGCATACCAAGAGGGGACCATAAAGCAGGTTTTACCATAGACTTGGATGATAAGGCATACTTTGGGGAGTCTATTTACACCTCTAGTCACAAAAATGAGAATGAAAAGAAAAAAGACAATAAAAAGAAAAATGATGAGTCCCTAGGCAAAAACCGAAAGGCGCCTTTGGATGAAGAAAAATTCAAAATAAAGGACGTATCCGAGGGCGAAAACCTCTCAGAGGCACCCAAGGATAGAGGTTTAAATATTCTCCCCATTGCATAGGAAAAGTCACCGATGTTAGTGGAAGAATCTATTGAAGTCAACATAGGTACAAAAGAGAATCCTAGGAAGGTCTATTTTGTAGCTTCTTTAACAGAGACAGAAAAATATGAGTTTAAGGACTTCTTTCAAAAGAGACAGATAAACTTTGCATGGTCGTATGCTAACATGCCAAGGCTGGATCTAGATCTAATATTGCACCATTTACCTCTACAGCCAGGTATTAAGCCAGTCAAGCAAAAGTTGAGGAAGATGCATCCACAAATTGCTCTATTGGTCAAGGTAGAACTTAAGAAACTTTTGGATGTAGGATTCATAAGGAAAATAGACTATGTGGATTGGATATCAAATCTTGTACTAGTGACTAAGCCAATTGGGGGCATTCGTATTTGCACAGACTTTAGAGACATCAACAAGGCATGTCCTAAAGATGACTTTCCTTTGCCGAATATCGACATGATAGTAGACCTTACAGTAGGCTACGAGATGCTATCCCTCATGGATGGTTTCTCTAGATATAATTAGATTAAAATCGCACCTGAAGACCAGCATAAAACGGCTTTTACTTGTCCATGGGGCACATATTGTTGGAATGTTATGTTGTTTGGCCTTAAGAATGCAGGAGCTACCTATCAACGGGCCATGACCACAATTTTCCATGACTTTGTACATACTTTCATGGAAGATTATGTAGATGACATCATAGCCAAGTCAGAAACAAGGGAAGATCATTTGAAAGTCTTAGACAAGATATTCCAAAGGCTGGAGAATTACAATGTCAGGCTAAATCCGAAGAAGTGTGTCTTTGGGGTCAAATCAGGAAAATTGTTAGGGTATATCATCTCTTACAGAGGCATTGAAGTAGATCCAGAGAAGGTAAGAGCTTTCATAGAAATGCCTCCTCCAGTCAGTATTGGTCAACTCAGAACCTTACAAGGGAGATTACAGTCAATTAGACGTTTCATAGTACAATTGGCGGATAAAATACATCCATTTCAGCATCTACTCAAGAAAGGAGTGCCATTTGTATGGACCCTTAAATGTCAAGAGGCCTTCCAGCAAATCAAGGACTATTTTCTCACTCCACCGGTCTTAATGCCACCTATAGAGGGAAAACCATTGATCTTATACATTTCAGCAACCCAATCAGCATTAGGAGCTCTTCTCGCACAAAAAGATGATCAAGGTCATGAGAGAGCGGTCTATTACATCAGTCATACCTTAGTGGGCTATGAATTGAATTACAACAACATAGAACATGCCTATCTTGCGGTAGTTTTTGCTACCCAAAAACTTTGGCACTACATGCTCAATCGACAAATAGTGTTAATTGCAAAAATTGATCCACTCAAATACCTTCTAAATAAGGCATCTTTAACAGGTCGATTGGCTAAATGGGTCATGATACTTAGTGAGTATGACATTGAGTATGTCGAAAGGAAGGCTATAAAAGGACAGGTGATTGCAGATCAACTAGTTGATGCACCTATAAAGGCAGATCATCCATTGGTGGTAGATTTTCCAGATGAATTTCTCTTCAACATTGACATTAAAACAGAATGGAAACTATACTTTGATGGGTCACACACAAATCATGGTTCAAGAGCTGGTATCTTATTTGTCACACCTCAAGGTGATACCATTCCCAAATCATTCAGGATTGCATTTCCTTGTACCAACAATATAGCAGAATATGAAGCTCTAGTGATAGGGTTGAAAATGGCAGTTCAATGGACAATTAAGAGCCTACATGTTTTTGGCGACTCTCAACTTGTAATCCAATAGGTAAATGATGACTACGAGACTAAGGATGAGAAGCTTGCACCATACAAGCGAATGGCGGATAGTTTTAAACAGTATTTCAGAGACATCAATTTTCAACAAATACCACGTATCTAGAATAGAGCTACAGATGCAATGGCAACTGTGGGTTCCTTGTTGGATATTCCGAGTAATGTGCCTAAGTTCGAGTTCTTGGTTGAATAGCTTTTGGTTCCCGCTTATGATGTCCCCGATACGGCAATAGTGTGTACCATTATTGGTCCTATGTCTCCTTGGTATAAAGACATATTCGATTACCTCACTGACCAAACCCTACCTCAAGACTTGTCTAATAACCAACATCGAACATTCATCCGAAAGTTAGCTAAGTACAACATCATCGGAGAAAGCCTATATAGACGCACCTTAGATAACACCCTTATGAGATGTCTCGATGCTGAAGAAGCACAAACAACTTTGCGAGTGGTACATGAGGGTATATGCGGATCTCATTCAAGTGGTCCTACTCTAGCCCTTAAGATTATGAGACTAGGTTAGTATTGGCCTACAATGGAGAAAGATTCATATGTCTTTGTAAAGAAGTGTCGACAATGTCAAATACATGGAGACTTGATAAGAGCGCCAGTGCAAGAGCTTCATCCAATTACTTCACCATGGCCCTTCACCCAATGGGGACTCGACCTCATAGGTAAGACACACCATCCATCATCAAATGGCCATAAATTCATCATCACCGCCACCGAATACTTCACCAAATGGATTGAAGCTATTCCCATGACATACATAACCGACACACAAATATCTAAGTTTATCCTAAACTACATCATTTGTCGGTATGGTGTACCACAATCCATAATCACAGACAATGGCCGCCCATTCAAGAACCAAGAAGTACACCATTTATGTGAAGAATTCCACATCAAACACCATTTCTCCACTCCGTATTACCCACAAGGTAATGGCCAAGGTGAGGCATCTAATAAGACTATTGTTAGAATCCTTAAGAAGACTGTCAATGACGCTAGCCGTGATTGGAATCTACAAGTTAATCCTGCCTTATGGGCTTATCGCACAAGCATCTGTATCCCACCGGTGCCACTCCATATTCACTCGTATTCGGGTCCGAAGCTATCTTACTTATCGAGGTTGAAATACCTTCTCTACGGGTATCCTTGAAGGGTCATGTTAATGATGAAGAGTACCGTGTCTCAAGGTTAAAAGAGCTAGAATTGTTAGATGAACGAAGACAGAAAGCGTTAGATCATTTGCAAGCATATCAAAATCGTCTTCGTCGAAGCTACAATAGGAAGGTTCTCAATAGACATTTTGACATTGGTGACTTGGTATTAATGGAGAATCCTAAGAACCAAGCTGAAAGAGAAAAACTAGGTAAGTTCGATCCTAACTGGTTGGGGCCCTATATAGTCACAAAAGCCTTTAGATCAGGCGTGTACCAACTCTCTACACCTGAAGGAGATTTGCTTTTGTCACCTATCAACAGTCTGCATCTAAAGAGGTTCTATGCTTAGCTTCTGAGAATCCGTGTCTTAATCTAGAAAATAAAGAAAAAATTGAAACAACAAAAAATGGTTACCTTGATGAAAACCTGGCAAACAGGCGTCTTTGTAACACCAAAAAAAAAAAAAAAAAAAAGTAAAGAGAAATAATTTGTCCTATAGTGAAAACCACTTTGGTGGCGCTAGGGATAAGTACCATGGTGAAAACCTGGCAAACAGGCACCATGTGTAGTCAAGCTCACTCTTTCATCTACCATCATTCCAATTAGAATTTCCACCATCACTCATAATAAATGGCTATCCTATCCATAGCTTGGAACGATTGACATCTAATGTCCCATTCCGTCACATTATCCACTCCATCTCGCAAGTCTTATTCCCGACTAGGGGCAAATCCTTGTCCTATTCCATGAACACCTTGTACATAGCATCGCATCATTGAAAATGTCCTGAAAAATACCAAAACATTAGAAAACTTCAAAAATCCAAAAAAATAAAAAAAAAAAGTGTCAGAAAATCCCAAAAATAGAGTCAAGTCATCATGTCAAGTCAATCATGTCAAGTCGGTCATGTTAAGTCAGTCGTAGATATAGTCGAACTACATTGCCTCTGTGACTGGGACGTAGGCAAGGCCATCAATCGATGTGCCCCCGAGGCATTAGGTCTGTCAGTCTAGGTTTGTCATGTATCACACACATTAAAATCATGATGCTTTGTATATTCAAAATCATTGGTTGTGTCGAACTATGAGGTCTCTGCATGTACAACGTAGGCAAGGCTAATCAATTGATGAACTCCCGAGACCACACTAGGTCAGTCTAGTAGGGTTCATTCATGATCATTATCACACACGTTGCATATCATAGTTTAAGGTATCATCTCATGTCATACACTATCTACACACACACACTCAAATTGTCATCAAGTCAATATCATACACATTGTCAAAGCGATCAACTTATGTCTACGCAAGATATGTCTTTCTTGTCAACAGACGTCATCAAATTGTCATAGTCTCATGTGGCTTGTCACTTCAACGTCATCAGAATCCAACGTCTTATACGGCACATGTTTTTCTAAAACTAGGCTTTGTCATGCCTTATACAGAAGTCACCAAGTTGAAACCACACTCAACGTCTTATGCGGTATGTGTCATTCTCTCACATTACGCTATGTTAAACATCAAACAATCAAACAAGATCAAGTTTTGGTGAATACATTTATTTGGCTTTATGACTTTATATCTTATTTTGTCTTATCTTTTTATCGATTTGTGCAAGATCCTATTACTAGCTTTCTCGAGGATGTCCCTTGAAGGATTTAGAGAAGCAACGATGTCTTAGGACTCTTTTTCTTTGGCTGCTGTCTATCAACTATCTTTTTACACATTGGTTTGTGAATTGTGTTACTAGTTTCCTCAAGGATGTCCTATCATGGATTTAGAGGAGCCATGATGTATCATGATCCATCTTTTATTTGTCTACTATTTGTGGTTTGTCTCGACAACAATGACTAGGGCAATCTTGTCCTTAGTTTGCGTTTTGACACTCCTTGTCTATGACTGTTTGTTTTTCACAGATGGATGACTTTGTACACTATGGTCTATCTCATATCATAGTGTGTCTCATCCATTTGTGTCATGTCCACCTAGTGATGATAAAATTGCAAGGATAGCATATTTTGGCAAGATATTAAAGATTATATGTTTTCTCAATCAACTCAAACTCATTCATTTATTTTTCTCCCTCAAATCAAACACATTCATTCTTTCTTACTAACATTCTATAGTCATCCATGTCATATTAACATTTCTCTCATCCAACATAATGATAGCGTCTTGTGATACAATACACACATTAGGTCATTTGCATTTGCATACATTCAATAAAGCATTTTCATATAGTTACACATTAACAGGGCATCATCATAACATAATAGAAACATTGCATATACATTTCACCATCACATATAAATAAGCATAAACATTCATTAAATCTATTATCCATCGCATATAGAATCATCCATAACATGTAGAAACATTTCATTCATAACACATGTACATACATCATCTAGGAAACATAATATAGAAGTAATGCATTATCATAAATAGAGCTGCATATCATATAGAAGCCACCAAAATCACATATATATATATATCGCTCAAAAAGTGTGTCACAGTACAATGTTTGAATGTATCAATAAATAAAACATGAGCTCACAGGCTCTCTGATCAATATACATATGTCTACATAAATAGGTCCCTACCATCATGTCCCGCTACCCCTACTGTCACGTGGTGATGGTGGTGGGAAAATAGTCGAAGGTAGCCTCTGTGAGGTGGAAGGTCTCTCATATGGACTTGGCCTCGATGGTCCTACCACCCCCTCTATACTTTGTGTCCTTTGACTCCGAGTATGACTCCTGCCCTGACTACGTACCTCTGAAAATGTAGGAGCCCGTCTCTTTGTTGGCACTGCAACCTCATAAAGATCCCTGTAGTACGATGCTCTCTCAACTGATCTGACTAGCTCACGAGCAAAACCCTCAGATGAGGAACCACTGCAAAGGCGTCTGATCTTTGAAAACTGCTGCTCTACCTCCTGCCGTCGGGCTATAGCCTGGTCTCTCTCCATGAGAGCACTGTCCCTCTCTGTACGGATACTATCCCTCTCTGCATATGCATTGTCCCTCTCCGCATGGAGACTGTCCCTCTCTAGTCTCATCGCATCAAACTCCGTTGTCATCGCTCTAAGTCTCTCCTTCAAAACCTCCCTCTCACCATCCCTAGGAGCATCCTCCTCCCATCTCCCCTCCACTATCCGATCTCTGAGCTATCTCTCCTGCTCCTCCATTGGTGCCTCCTCCTCCACATCCTCCTCTATATCATCCTCTCCATATCCCACCAAAATCCCTAGAGGGTCCACATCCATCTCTGCATCTAGATCCTCTGCAATGTCCCCTAGTCCAGCATCCACATCAACATGCTCCTCAACCACTGCCTCCGCAGCAGCATGCTCACCCCCAACCTGTACATCCGATCCCCCACCGATGTCCACCATCGATACATCAACTGCTACTACCTCTTGAATAGGTGCATGTCCCCCTCTCCGTCCTCTCCGTCCTCATCTCCCACCTCTACCGCCATCTCTACCATCAACTCTACCCACTCTGGCACCTCCACCTCTTCGTCGTCCTCTCGGCCCTGTGCCTCGTCTCTCGACTGGTGTTGGCAAATCTGGATCTGTGTAGGGAATCGGGCAATGTACTGCCTACCATGCATCATATGCTATTGTAGTCCCTGGATCTACTAATCCATCTCTCCATCCCCACTGTACTGGCTGTAATGCCTATATATCTACCTCAGCTGTGGTAACTGGTATCATGGGTCCACACCATGGAACCTCTCTGGATGAACGAGCAAACTTTGCTCTACTCAGAGGTACATCCTGAGTCTCCCCAAACTATCTCCACACTCTGTCTAGCAGGTGTCGCTTAATAATGTGCACATTGGAAACAGTCCTCCCAATCAGGTACTGTGTCTGTCTACAGAATGGAAAATGTATATCATCATTTGTCCATGCCTCACAATCCATGAAAGGTCTCCATATAAACTAATCCAATGTATCCAATGCATGTCTCCAGTATCCTATGTCTCCAACATGTGTCTACGTAATTTGCCTTGTATATCGGAACACATATGGCAGTCTCTCATCTATCTCTACTGTCACTGGAGGACGGAATATGACTATCCTCTCAAAACCCCATATCATCAACAAAGTTGTCCCACAACTCAAGGACTGTGCATCTCTGTACGCAATGTCATGAAGGTGAAAATATAACATCCCGAGTAGACATGGACCCCATGCTTATCTCGTCTCACTCTCCAACATCCCAACTAACATAGCTCCCCATCCCACTGGAAAGCCATGACCTCGTCTGTCTGGAAGCACAATACCCCCAATCAATGTACATAGGATGCAATCGATCCTGTCGTATCTATCTGCTAGCACTAGCCACCTAATCTCATAGTGCTCGATGCCGAGCCTACTGATGTCATCCACCTGGTAGAATCGTGCCAACTCCATCAACCCACGCTGCGGATCATATGTACCCCGCTCTCCTCTAATAGGAAGTCTCAATATCCTGTACACATCCTCTAATGTGACAGTGGCCTCCCCAGTTAGCAAATGAAACGATGATGTCTCAGAATGCCATCGCTCACACAGTGCAACCAACATCCCCCTGTTCGCCCGAATGGCAGGCATCGACAAGTAGTGACATAGACCTACAACCCATAGCAATCGAATCTCTGCAAAAGTCAATCTCTCTCTCAGATCAAACGTATCTGGTCGTGACTCCCGCGTATAAATAGGATCTAACACAACTTGCATATACACCAAAACTGTTAGGAATTTTCCTTGTAAATTTTTTGAAAATTTTACCATCCAAATGCGGCTCACTTTTACAGATGCAGTGCATTTTTCCAAATGCATTGCACAGAGCCTCACATGCGGTGTACACTGCATATGCGTTGCATTTTTTCCCCACCCCTTTCCGACTACTGCACATGCGGTTCACAAACACCACATGTGGTACACGTTGCACTTGCGGTTCATTTTATACTTTCTACTGTCCAGCTACATATGTGTTTCACGGAACACATATGCATTTCACACATACACTTGCATTAATTCCTAATGCATTTGCGTTGCAGAACTCCACATGCGGTGCATTATGCTCCACATGCGGTCATTCCCTCATCCGTCGAAACACGCCTTGGCGAGTTTTTGCAGATGCGTCGATTCGCAGTCAAATGTGGTGAATACGACGACATATGCGTCATTTACGACACACCGCATTTGCTTATTCATTTTCTACGCCTAGAAAAACATGCCAAAAAATACATTAAAAGATCTCATTTTCGGGTACGTACCGGTGGTCCTGCGTCGGCTAGCCTCCTGAAGGTCCGGATCCGATATCCTCGACGCCTGGTGTATGGAATAGGCGCCATTTCCTCAGTCAGTCAGAGCAAAATCTCTAGTTTTTCTATCTCCTCCGGGTGCAAATGAATTCATTTTAGCCCTAATTCCTATTTATAGGTGGGTTAAAAGTGGCATTTCTTCAGCCCTTCTCTATTGACCGCTTAGCCTTTCACCTTCCAACGACCCGTATTCGTCCGTCTTCACTCTGATTTCAATTCTGTCAACTCCATCGCATTTTTGACTATCATTTTGACTTATTGGGAATTTTTCTTGATTTTTTTGGAACATTTCAAAAAATTTCAATTTTCCCGAGGGGGCATACCTTACCTGTTTCATGCTAGGGCACGATCGGGGCATATTTTCTTTGACACAACATCATAACAACATTGTATCAAAGAGGGGCAAACTATAGATACCGAAAATTGGTCTAGGCCTGCGAGTACACATTTCAACATAATTTTCTATAGTCCGTTGTCATGATTAAATAATGTTTATTATTTAATTACCTTTTTAACACATATTTCCTCTATTAATTAAGTACCCTTTTCAATTAATTCATTAATTCATAATCATCCTTTATTCAACTTAATTAATTAAATAAATCATATTTATTTAATTATGTTGCGAACTAGTTATTTAATTCCCCCTTTATCATAATTTTTCTAACTATAATAAAATATCTTTATTTAATTATTCATTTAACCCCTTTTGTCTATAATTAAATATTTATTATTTAATTATTCATATTTATCCTTTTCAAACAGTCAAATTAAATAAATTACTTTATTTATTTAATTAAAGTCTTATTTTTGAATGTTGAATTAAAGTAACATTTAATTCATTATTTAAATAATTGTGTCACATTCCTCCATCATTCAATTATCTCTTACATTCACTCACCTTTGGACTCGAGTTCTATTTTTAGTTCTCCAGTTATCTCTTGAGTTCAAACACCAGTTTAACTCTGAGAGAGAACTCTTCGTCACAACTAGTCGATTAACTAGTTCTAACTCATATGCATGTACGCGTTTATTAATTAAATATCTTTATTTAACTAATTAACTCAAGTTCGCGTTCGAATGCATTATTCTTCAACTTCTAACTTTGGCTTTTGCATACAAAGTCTATTTCTTCTATTTTTGAAGATGAAGATTGGAACTCGTGTTCTAATTCATGTTCTAAAATTAGTCTTTATCCTACAGTTGAACTCATGTTCTAACTCGCGTTCTATCTGTCACATAACTCATTGCATGGCATTCATCAATCTCGTCTGTCGATCTCTCTTTCAATCTGAGTCGATCGTTCGAAAACACAAAATCTATAAAATGGCCTGTCACAATCATTATTCCTCCTCCCCGAAATTATACACTTTTGAGAAGAGACTATTCTTCGATATTTTGCTTAGACATTCAATACAGCTATACTTGCATTCAAACACAGAAATCTGAGGGCAAGAATACCAAAAAGGAAAAATGGAGAAGAGCAATGGAGTTAATTCGAAAGGGTGAATGCATATTCGGTGAGATCAATTCAGTTTGTTTAATTATTCATTATGTTTTCAATTTCGTTCTTTATTGTTTGATTTTAGAATAGTTTTGATTTAGATTAGGATTAATATTGTTCATTCTAGTTGCAGATCTTATTATCATAGACTAATTCTATAGTTACACCAACTTCTTGTTCATCCACCTGTTAGAGGCTTCCCCTGCTAACTGATACACACCCCATGCAGCTTTAGTAACCTCATCATAGTTTTATATTTCAAAATACTTTTCCATTTGAACAAGCCACACCTTAGCCTCATCACCTCCAAAACTTCCATCAAACTTATGTGTAATAACCTTCTTCATGTCTCTAGAAAGTTCATAAGCTACAATCTTCTTATTCCTTTCCACATATGACATAGGTGATTTTTCCTTCTCTTGATTATGGGTTTCATAATTCCCATGGGAAGAATTTTCTCCCTGATGTTCATTAATGGGTACTTCCTTTTCTACCCTATCCTTAACTCTTTCTTGTTCAAGGTTATCCAACCTTGCCAAGATTTGGTCAAGCCTAGCCTCTACTCCAGTGGTTCCTTGTCCAACCTCTTGACTTCCACCGGGATTAGTTCATGTCCTCACCATCCTTATGTGATTGGTTTTTACCTGAATGTTTTATCCATGTTAGACTAAATTATTTTATCAATTATCTTATGGAAAACATAAAAGTAAACATTCTCATGTACACAAGAATTCCACATAAGATTAAGTATACATTTTTTTTATAAACATATAATTTTATTCATTTCTTGAGGATTTCAATATCCTTTCAATTACATGGAGTGACTATTTATATAGTTGAGTGGAGAGTATCCTTTGGATTCACTCTCAGACACATAACTTAAAGGATTGTAGCCTACAGACTAAGATATTTGTTCCCTGTCTTTTTTTTCATCTCTCATTTGTTCGTACCTATCCCAAAAAGGATAATAACCTTTAGATTTATCATCTGATACATAGTTTCGAGAGGCAATATCAATATGGTGTTCATCAACAATGTAGTCTACCCTTTTTGCAGATAATTTTTCATGAGACCATTTATCATCTGGCAATGTCCATGGTACATATCCCTCAAACTCGTTACTTGAAGAAATTACTATTACTTTAGCTAGTTGTAGAACTCTAGGATCCCTAAAGATGAATGTCAGACTAACACTTTCTTTTGAAGGCATATCCTTGGAAAGTGGTAATGACTCAAAATTTTCTAGTGAGATGGTTGGTAAGTAATTATACATAGCCTCCATCTTCATCTTTCTCTTCACATCACTGATCTGAGAAAGTATCTGACTAAAGGTTTCAGTGTCATTCAACCAGATATAGCATTATCGTAGTTGGTTCCCTCTATTGTTCTAGTGATGGCTTCCCTTTCCTTCTTGGCCTTCAAGTAACGCTCATTTCCAATTATTGACTTTCAAGCCATTAATCTGAGATGTAGCATCCTGGCACAAGAATTCACAACATTAGATAAAGTTGGATGGAAAGAATGATGAGCTCACAATTTCCAGAGCTAAACCTGGTAGCTCTGATACCACATGTAATGTACTAACCCTTCTATAGAGTAAAAATTTCTATTTTTTCACCAAACAAGTAAATAAATAAAGTAACAAGCGATTGGAATAAAAAAAATCTTTTCTATATTGATAATTTCCAATCAAGATGCATAACATATACAACATGAATTCCTTTTTTTTTTCTTAAAATACATCAATGCAAGAGGCATACAATTACATACATAGCTCAAAGAGCTTTAGAAAAAATAGTTGTAAGATGGTCTGGGATCCTTCCTTTCAAATTTTAGTTATTCTGTCACCTATTTTGGAGGAGAAGCATCATCCAAGTGCTTTTCTATCAACCACTGACTCATAATGTGGTCCACCACACATCCATCATTCAATAGATGGCCCTTCCCTTCAAAGAAGATATTGGTAGAGTAACCAATAATGACAACCAACTGAGCATAGTTTTATGTCCTACATAACTAGAACTTGTAGTCCTACAATCTCTGTCTAGCATGTAATACTAGATCACGGTGAACTGATAGTGTAGTCTTAGTAGTCACACAACTAAGGTGGAGTCTTGAACATTCACACTACTTTGGCCAAAGTGTTCTCATACAATAATTCTAATGAAGTCATCTTTCACATACACAACTCAGGGTTGATTTGACTTAAGGCTATCTTAAGCTATGCATAGGTATTTCCTTTAATGGATAGTCCATCATCCCAAATAACCTACAACCATATTAATCTACTTGGAATAAACCTACTTAATTAGTAAGTACACAAGTTAGGAATTTCCTTCTATGGATAGTCCATCATTCCAAAGATAACCTATATGCTTGGATAACCCTACTTACATGTAAGTACTTAAATTCCCTCCCATACTGGATTATCTCTCCTAGGAGTAAACACAAGCTTTCCTAGTTAAACCAATAACTTATCTATATGCATCATAAGTATTTTTCATGTTCAATCATACCTAGTATATAATACCTATGATAAACACCCATCTCCAACTATGGAGTACATAAAAACACATTATGAAAACAACATAATAGCTTCACTTTCCTTTTCAAAGTAATCTAAATTCTCTAATGCATATATTTGAAAATATATATCAACCATGAATGCAAGACACATCATTCAAAGTAAAATAACAAAGAAGAAGGGATCCTTATGCCTGTTATCACTTACCGAAAGTAAAGACAACAATGTAGCCCTCTCCAACAACAAATAGTTTGATAATCAGCTTCTCAAGAATATAAAAATATCTCTATCTCACTTGTTGATAGCTTACTTCTCTCAAAATATAATCTCCTCACAACTATACGAACTTACTTCATTTCACTCTCTCTATGCAAAGCAAATTATGGCTTGGTAAAAACTGAATTATGAATTGCAAAAGATGTGTAATCTCTTGAAGCAATGTGTTGCTCTCAAGTGAAATAGTTTAGCTATTTATAGAGCAATCAACAAACCTCATGGCCTACAATTTAGTCATAAAAAATGACAACAAGCTCCATGCAAAGCTGGTTAGCTAAATGGTGGCGAATTCTCAAGCTAAAACTCAGGTTATTCACTTACAAGTTGACTTGTTTTGTGATATCATTCAAAAGACTAATTCAATAAGCATATGCATAAATCGAGTAGTTATAATGAGAAGACATCTACAAAAAATCAAACTCAGAGGTGGTGCCAATTCCTATTATATTTCCTACACATTTGGCGTAGTTGAACTCAGTCAACTTCCATTATATGACATCAGGTTTGCATCAGTCCATTTGGTGGATGAATCAACTTAAGCAATTTCTTACGTTGGACAAAGTCAAGCGTGGTCTTCACTAAAGGTGTCTACCAAGTCAAGCATATATTAGCCAACAATATCAAATGTAATGCAATGACTTAAATCGTGTGTCATTCTATATTTCAATCAGTTTGCATTAACAATCATAAGCTATTAAATCAGCCTCCATTGACATAGTCAATATTGAACTCTATTTCATAGTCTCTATCGACTACAAAATAACCTTATAAATTGGCTTCAATGAATGAGATAGTCGATCTCAATTATCATATGTAATATGTTTAATATATATATTATATATACATATATATATATATATAAATACTAACATGTATATATATATATATATATTGTGAGTTTATAATGTAAACATACATTCGATATATATACATATATATGAGTACATGAAAGATAGTAAATAATAAACACATTATATTTGTAGACATGTAAAATTGACTTAACACCTATCACACACTCTGACCAACATTGAACAACATCGAACAACATCAAACATCATCCCGCAACATCCCGTATTGTATCGAAATGACTCATAACATCTCAAAATTGTCTCGAAATGACTCAAAATCATCTCAGAATTACTTGAAATCGTCCTGAAACATCTTGTAACATCTCAGAACCATCCGAAAATGACTCAGAACATCTGAGAATAACTCAGAATTGTCTTGGAATGACTCGAAACATCTTGGAACTGTCTCAGAATGACTCTGAATCGTCTTAGAACATCCCATAATATTTTAGAATGACTTGGTACATCTCATAATCATCCTATAACATCTCAAAATCACCCTTAAACATCTCAAAATCATCTCGTAATATCTCAGAATCATCCCACAACATCTCAAAATCATCCTGTAATGTCTTGAAACATCTCAGAATCATCTCGCAACATCTCAAAATCATCTTGTAATATCTTGGAACATCTTGGAATCATCTTGTAACGTCTTGAAACATCGTACATCACACCACATTGAAATGATATCCCAAAACCCTAATTCTACTATTAATTCAATAATACAACATTATTTAATTAATTCACTTTTTCATCATTTTCTGACAAATTAAATAAATTTCATTTATTTAATAAAGTCACAAAAACCCTAAATTTTGCTATTAATTAAATAAAACAACATTATTTGATTAATTCATGTTTCATCATTTCAACCAATTAAACAAGCTACATTTATTTAATGAAGTCCTAATCTCGCTTTATTTTGTCTTGATTGATTAAATAATGTCAGTTATTTAATTATGTCCCTAAATCACCTTATTCCCCTAAGTTGATCAAATTATTAAATCATAATAATTTAATTACAACACTTTTCCTCCAAAATTTGAATAATTAAATCAAAGTATTCAAATCAATTATAAAAAATCAAATTAAACTAATGCAACTTTGTTTGCAAAAGTCAAACTTGATTTGTACATTCAACTCCAAAAAGGAATTAATTAATTAGATCAATTAATTCATATTCCCCACCCACTTTCTAATTGAGAAAATTATGATTGATGACTAAGGAATCTAAATTGCTAACTAATCAATCTAAATTGCTAAATGAGCAATCTAAATTGTTAACTAATCAATCAAATTCCTAACTAAGCCATCAATTTCCTAACTAAGCCATCTAAATCCTGACTTGTCAATCTAAAATCCTAATTGATCAATCTAATCCCTGACTAGCCAATCTATTCCTCAATCACACAAATTGTGTAATCAACTTTGCATAATGTTCTCATGTCTAAATAATCTCAACAAATTTTGACCGTTTATTTGGATATTCTCCAACACGATCCTGATCGTCCATTTCAAATATCATTTTCTATATAACAAACCCCTTTCCTCACAAATAAGGATCAGAGAATCAACATCATTTGCACAACAAAGTACTGCTGACATTCACAACCACCATTGTTAGTGCTTTTGATGGCACTTTCAAATTTTGCAAATTTGAAGTGCCTATATTGAAAATTTCGCTTTTGTACTTTTAGAGGTACCCCTGAAAATCTGCCTAAATAACCTACTTTGGAGGGTCATATTTCAGAGCCCGTTAATCTTCAAGACAAACCCCTTGGTGGAACCACTCACATGACATATTTGAAAATGTGTGTCAATTTTCAGCTTCCCATGATGAGTTTTGATAGGGTTTCAAAAAGCGAAGCTGGAGGGTTTTGGCACTTTTCTGCTGTTTGCAAAATTTCAGTTTTGCAAACTAGCCTCCTGTTTGAGCTTGCCTTTCACAAATGGATAATTTTCATGATGAAATGATTTTTTCTCTCCATTCTCCATACATAAATGAACTCCCATGTCAGGTTTAAGAGCTTCATGAGTTGATTTTCTATTTTTAACAGATCAAAACCAAATGCAATTTCTTCAGTTTTGCACTTGCATTTTTAGAAATATTTTAGGGAGGTCAACTTTGAACTTCAATATCTTTTGATGAATAATGATTCAAGGAAATTTCTCTTGTAAACATTCACAGTGTACCTAAATGAGCTTTTGTTCCCAGTGGCAGCTCACCAGAATTTTATTTGATATTTTTTTCGAAATGGTGATTGGGTGAGCCCAGATTGGTTCTGAATAGGTGCAGATGCAGAAAAATCCAACTCAACAACTTTGGCATTTAATAAATTTCACCTCGAGATCTGTTAACTTTCTTTTGCACTCCATTCTTGGAACGAATGTCTACACGCCTGCAAGATTTTAGAGCTCCAAGTGGTTGTTTGCCTAGTTTTCCAGGCTGATTCTAGAGCCAACTTGGCCAATTTTGCTTCATTTTTCAAATATGTCAGAAAGAAAATTTTAATGTCGACCCAGTTTATCACTCCACTTCATAAGCAATCAAAATTTGTCTTAGACTGATTTGGAGATGAAATTTGTTTGAAAACGAAATTTTTTTAGTTGGGCCCATAAGGGACCCGACATTTGTCACACAGTTTGAGGATAGCTTGTTCCCTGAGTTGTTTGAAAGCTGGGGGTGTGCAAAGAGTGATGAATCTCAAGGGTAGAAGCACAAGAAGGAGATAAAAATTGTCTCATTTGGGTTACCATGGGATAAAGTCACGACACTACGTGGGCTTGCTTGGTTGTTTGAACAACTACATGATATAGAAAAGCAAGTCTTTTATACATGCTGGTGTTGATCACGTCTCCTAAAAATTTGGATGCCTACTTACATCTTGTTGTCATAAAGGCTTGGAATTGGTTATGGATGCACTTGGGATAGATGAGTAACTCATAAGGTGTCTTGTATATGATTGGAAGCACATGGAAAAGGTTAAATTTTAAAATGGAAATTGGTATTAAAAGCCCTCATCTGTTGAAGAAGTTTCACTCCATGGAAGCCAATGCAAGAAGCCTTGAAACTTGAGAGAAGAGGAAGTTTATCTTACAAGGAAGTATGAAGAGATCCCAAATGCAATGCTAATACCCCTCACCAAGAAGCAAAATATAAAATGTACTGAAGATAGAAAATGTTGCAGAAAATATGTCCAAAATGACAAGTCATATGTAGATTTTTCAAGGAACAATTGAGTCTCATACGGAGCATATTGAACCTGGTGTGAATCTTGGTATGGGTGATGCATTTTTCTCAAAGTGATAGCGATGTTGTATTTGGTGGTGACATGGCTATTGCAGGAAATATCTTGTTTGACGCCTTTTCATGGGTGAAAATTATTACTTTGCAAAGGGAATTTTATGCTTGTTGTGAGTATGTGTTAAAATTGTTTGAGAAAATCCTATTTTTGGGGTCGATTCATGTTGCAAATAATATTTTCAAATAGATAAATGGCAAAAAATCCATTGAATGGAAGGATTATGTCTGGGTTGCTCTGCGCATTAAGGGAGAAGGTGCTAGAGCATACACAATGTATTGAAAAGGCTTTAGAAACTTCAAACCCGTGCCAAAATCAATAGACTCGATGACCATGGGATAATGTATCTGGAGGGGATGCCATGGCAGCTAGCACAAAATGTATCTGATGAAAACTCTTTTGAATTTCTCCAGCAAATGTAGTTGGCAAGTGAGGTGCTCAAATGGCATTATGAACTATGTGGTGGCGCATCAAGTTGTAGATGGATGTTATGAGGAGAATTGCATCTAGCACACACATATTCCATGCTAGTGGATCTATAAAATCGAAAACTAGTGAATCAAAGAGAAAGGATCAAGGTATGGGGGAGGTTCATTTTTCCAGTCAAGACCAATCTCCAGCATAGTATCAAGGAAGACTTGGGAGCAAACCTAGAGCATATTTTCCTACATAGGATAAGAGGGGTCCTATTTTTTGCTATGAACATTTCTTTTTTTCGCCATGATCAATGAAGTTGCAAGACCAACAACAAGAAGTTAGGGCAAAAGATGGAATCCAACAACTTGCGATGGAGGTGGCCACGTGGAGTGATCTCGTGGGTCGTGCAAGGAAGGAGTGTTGCCATCAAAGGAGGTTGTGAGGTGTGCAAGAGTGCATTATGGTGGGTCCGACAAAACTAAAGTGGTCTGATAATTATTTTCGAAGACCTCCATTATATTTTCAAATAGAAGGGCATGGGAAAATATTTTGCTTACCCAATGGTTAAAAATGAAGATTCTTTCAAATATGGATAAATTGTTTTAAATGATTTCAAAATCTTCACAATGTGAAGTTAAAAGTCTAGCTGGGAAGAAATTATTAAGGTGAAAGTTCATGGGTTAAAGATAAAATATCTTTATTGCCTGAATACAGCTTAAATTATTGTTGGGCTAGTATTTTAAAAGCCATGGGTAAAATTATTTGTGCCTCGCAAATGTTCTTTTAAAAATTATTAAATTTTTGGAGTGTTACAAGTGAAAAGTTAAAGGGCATCAAGGTGATTTTTTAACTGGAGGTGAAACAAAGAGAATGGTTAAAGTGAATTTATTATTCACTTTATAAATGAAGACTATGTTTTGGGCACATAAATGTGAAATAATTTCTCAGTGCAACATGTAAAGGAAGAAATAAATGTTTTCGGAGGAAAATTATTTTCACACAGTAGGGTAAAATGGAAAGAGTTTTCACGAGTAGATTTTTTGTTTTAGAAAAAAGGAGTGATTTTTTGTTGCAAATTGGTCTAAAAAGGCAGAATTTGGAGGCAAATTTTTTTTGTAGGAAGAGAGATGAGAGAGGCTTTACAATTTTGTTGATCAACAGGAAAGAGACTTCCAGATGGCATCTACAGATCATTCTTCAGGAGCTTTCTTTTCTTCTTTATCTTCTCTTCTTTTCTCATTGCAAGGGGTTCTGAATTTTTGTATGGGGCTGGGTAGATAGAGAAATGTTGAGTCTGAGTCTAGAATTGAGTCTGTAAGCTATAATTGCTGATTTCATGAGTAAATATCAGCCATTTTGTGCAAACAAATTATAAATTTCATCAAATTGTCTCCAACTTTGTACATTTTAAATCATTTGAATTCAATAATATAAAGTATGTTTGAGTTTATCATCTCAGTTTCCCTAGGAATTTTTTATTTGTTCATGGGTCTATTTCAAAGAAATGGTTAAATTCCTTTGAGTAGATAATTGTGATTTCAGGTGTGCAGGTGAGATTAATAAGAAGAGCTTGATTGATAACAAGAGTGGATCTGTTGGTGTAATGCACTAGCAGTTTGAATCCACTGGTTGAAGTGTGTTTGCTGATGAAATTCCTTTCATAATTTTGTATTTTGACTCCATGACCTAGAAGTAGGCACTTATCTGTTATTCAGTTTGATGCATTCTCATAAACATTTTAAATTCAAAATAATTTTAAATCTTTGTTGTGCGGTTGAGGTTTAACGTTGTGTTCTGCCTCCCAATTGCTAAGTGAGTGTTGATCTACTAAGAATTTAGCCAGATTTGAAGTTGTTAGTTCTTTCTTTGGCATATTTGAATTGGGAATTATCTGCTATAAAAAGCAATGTTTTTGTATGATTGAATTTAGTTTTTAGGCATTGTAAAGGTTGATCCACCTTGGTCCCACAGAGCCAAAAGTGTAGGAAAGTTCAGTCTTTGAATGAATCTTGCTAGTTGGCCAAATCCATCTCTGAGTTTGAATATAAGAAATTGGCTAGTCTTTAGGATTCATTTGATCTGTTGATTTGGAACACCAATAGAATGACAACTCTACTGAGGAGAATTTGAGAAAATTCGGATTGTAGAATCTAGCCTTAAGATTCATTGCATAGAGTCATACCTTTTGCCATTCTGAATTTAGTTCAAATATTGAAGGATTTCAAACCTGGAGAAATTTTTTTTGCAATGAACTTGAAGATTTCATGATCTATGGTGCTCTGCTAGTGAAAGGAACTCAGAATAAAGTTTACATGTGAAAGAACTTCATACTACTTGAAGTTCAGTCCTCTGTGAAGAGAGGTGGCGACTCTGTCAAAAGAACCTATTGAAGATTTGAAGAAATTTTTCCAGATCTACAATATTTCTAGTCAAGAAGACAATTTGCAGCAGTTGCAACATTTCCAGGTATTCTTCACCTTTAGGTTTTCAAGAAAATTATGTGTGAACCATATTTGAACATTTTAGGAAGGAACATTGGTTCCCTATTTAGTGAATTATCACTAATAGAGGGAAAGAACAATAATATTGAGTTAGCACACTCTCATTTGCTAGTTTTGTTATATTAAATGTAATTGCAGTTCCATTGAAAGATTTTGTCTAGTGTTCAAATATTTGCTAGTTTGGATGGTTAGAAGGAATTTCTATATCTTAAGGTTTTCCATCCCTTGCATTGTAATGTGTTTTAAGCCAAGGTTATCATCATGTTAGTAGTTGTCCTATTGATCCTTCATTTGGTCATGATTTTAGATGTGCACAATTAGTTGAGCCTAGATTTGCATACATCCATGGACCACCAAGATAAAATAACCATTCCATTAGATACCTTAATAGGGCTTGTCAAGAAGTTGCAAAAATATGATAATCCTCAAACAGTTGGTAGCATAAAGTTCATGAAACCAAGAGTGCACAGGCCTAGGATAAGGCCAGAATGGAAAGTTGTATTTGATAGAAATATTTAAGAGATGGATGAAAGACACCACATGTTTTCACAAGCCCAGTTAAAAGATAATCATACTGTATCTACTTGCCAAATCATTGCACCTTTTGTCAATTCATTTGACCCATTGTATAACCGGTTAGACTTGTCATGGGTGGATTACAAAATTGAGAGTATGCCAACTCAAGTCTATAAGAAGATGCCTAGATTTAGTGGATACAATCTGTGTGAAGGAGATGCACATGTTCACATTTTTTCTAGCTTCATGGAGAAAACATCATGTGAATATCAGCATATGTGGATGAGATTTTTTGTCAGATCTTTTGAAGCACAAGCCAGGGATTGGTACTTAAGCTTTCCTGAAAAGTCTTTTCCGTGTTGGGATAGATTAGTGGATGCTTATAAAGAAGACTTTGTAAGAGAGCCTTTTGACCTTATAACAAGGTTAAAGCAGATTAAAAATCAAGATGAAGAGTCCAACATTGATTTCAATCATAGATTTATTGTTTCTCTTCCATTGGTCCCTGAAAATTTCAGACCTAATACTCCAGATTGCATTCATATGTGCTTTGAAGCCTTTGAGGAAGGATCTAGTGCATTATTAAAAGATTATAAAATATCAAATATGCAGATGGCTTACATAGTTTTAGATAATTTGGAGAAAATGAGGAATGAATATGTGCAAGGTCTGTTGTCTTCAATGGTGCATAAACAAGTTGATGAAATCAACAGTTGTGTGGGTACAAATGACCAGATATCTTTGGTATCAAATGAAAAAAAATGCATACTTGAGAAGGTAGAAGACAAGAGTGATGCATTGTTTGGTGATGATGATGTTGTTTTTGAACAACCTACAAAAGAAATGTACCCAGATGAAGATTGCAGCCATGATGGCCATGTTGAGTTAAATGAAATATGTGAAGTTTCCTCTATTTGCTCTAAAAATACAAAAAATAGAGAGTGGATTTTATGTAGCAAATGAAGGCTCCAATGATGCAGATGATAATGAAAGTATTTTATCATCTATGGACTTTGAATGTACAGTTGAAGATCATGCTAATTCTGGGGTTTCATGTCTTCATGAAGAGAACGATGATGTTGTAAATGGAAGTTTGCAGCTAGCTGAAAAAAATTATTGTCTGGGTGATCAAGATGATTACAATTTTGTTTGCAGCCCTAGTGACTGTGAGTCCCTTCAGAAGAAGGAAGCAGAGTTGATTTCTTCAAGTAATGAGCGCTTCAATAGGGAAAATGATGAGAACATTTCTGAAGCCTCACTATTGTATGATGATGAATATGAATTGGGTATTCTTTTTGAAGAAGTATTTAATCAACATTATTATGATGCACTTGGTCATACTAATCTTACAAGTATTAAATGTAGCATTCATGCAAGCATTCATGATGAGACAAAGGATCTTGCTGATTTGAGAGATGCTTCTAAGTATGTCAATATATTAGCTGCAAACGACAAGGTATGCAATGGGTTTCAATTAGAGCAATCATTTGTGAAAAGTTGCAATGAAGAAACCATTGATGGTTTTCAGTTTGACATTGAATAAGGTAGGCCTGCTGATTGTTGCAGCAGTATGAACAAAGAGGGAGATATGCATGCAAGAGGTTCATTGGATGAATCATTTCAAGTAGTTGATTATGAGGAGCATGCATATGTTGATAATGATAAATTAGAAACTCCGGTTTGGTTTGATGCTTTACCTTCTTCTACTTCTTTTGCTGAATTTGAAGTTATCATTGACTATTTGCATGAAGGTAGTAGTGGTGTAGCTGTACATGACAGTGGAAATGTAGAGATAAATACTAGTACAACTAATGACTTTTTTTATGATGAGTTTGCACTTGAAGAATGTGATTGTGTCAATCACATGGATGCATATGAGGACCTTTTTTTAGGATCTGTAACTCATAGTTTTCCTCATGTGCAATATGTTTCAGATTTTCATGTTGGAGCAGCAAGTGATAGTGTTGAATGTGATGCTTTTTTCAATAATGAATGTGTTTTTGACACTCACTATGATGATTTTGTTGCAGATGAACGTTCTAAATCATATGAACCTATATTGGAAGCTTCTCTTTGTGATAATGTTACTAATGTTGGCAGTCTTGTCTATGAGCTTGAAGTAGGAAACATCATTTGGGATGTTGATCTTTCTTTTGAATGCCATGATTTGAATAAGGATGAAAGTATTATGGGTGTGAATGAATCTAGTTTTCAGAGCCTTGAAACACATGATAATGTTTTTCGATTGTGTTGTTGGGATGAAGATAAGTTGAATTGTGATGCAATCCAATTAAAAGAGTTACAAATGAGTGAGAATTATTTTCTCAACACACGTGCGGGTTGCACATTATTTTTAAGGCATGATATCTTTTCTGGCCTTGATCATTATGAGGGGGTTAATAAATATGATAAGACTATGTATTCAAGTAGTCTTGATCAATATCCTCATATGTTGGCACTTGATACAAATTCAAATATTGAAGAGAGTGGCATTGATGTGGCCTATATAATTTTGCTGCCATATGATAACAAAGAAAAACAGGGAGAAAAATTCCACTTGTTCAAGGGCAGCTTGATATTGTTGTTTGTAGAGATGCAGTCACTCATGTTGTTGTGGTGTGACAAACACAAGCATGAGTTGAGGGAGATCAACTCTTTCAATAGATCGGTGTTTGAAAGAGGTAAGTATTGACCCCCCATTT
The DNA here is from genome assembly GCA_007115665.2 of Sequoiadendron giganteum. Lineage (NCBI taxonomy): Eukaryota > Viridiplantae > Streptophyta > Pinopsida > Cupressales > Cupressaceae > Sequoiadendron > Sequoiadendron giganteum. The sequence continues at coordinate 322,337,963 of CM021109.1, read as the reverse complement.
TCATTTGGTGACTTGGGGTCACCAAGTGAAGTTGAAAAGGAAGAACGAATAAAGGAGCAGTTTGTGAGCACCTGACAGACTCAACATTTGGTCTACTCTCCAGAGATCTGGATTCTTGATATGCCCACAAGGGGCATACATCCCCAGTCGGATACATTGATGGCACTTTCAAATTTTGCAAATTTGAAGTGCCTATATTGAAAATTTCGCGTTTGCACTTTTAGAGGTACCCCTGAAAATCTGCCTAAATGACCTACTTTGGAGGGTCATATTTCAAAGCCTGTTAATATTCAAGCCAAACCCCTTGGTGGACCCACTCACATGACATATGTGAAAATGTGTGTCAATTTTCAGCTTCCCATGATGAGTTTTGACAGGATTTCAAAAAGCAAAGCTGGAGGGTTTTGGCACTTTTCTACTGTTTGCAAACTTTCAGTTTTACAAAGTAGCCTCCTGTTTGAGCTTTCCTTTCGCAAATGGATGATTGTCATGATGAATGATTGTTTCTCTCCATTCTCCATACGTAAATGAACTCTCATGTTAGGTTTCAGAGCTTCATGAGTTGATTTTCTATTTTTAACAGATCAAAACCAAATGCAATTTCTTCAGTTTTGCACTTGCATTTTCAAAAATCTTTCAGGGAGGTCAACTTTTACCTTCAATATCTTTTGATGAATAATGATTCAAGGAAATTCCTCTTGTAAACGTGCTCAGTGTACCTAAATGAGCTTGTGTTCCCAGTGGCAGCTCGCCAGGAGTTGATCTGATATTTTTTCGAAATGGTGATTGGGTGAGCCCGAATTGGTTCTAAACAAGTGCAGATGCAGAAAGCTCCAACTGAGCAACTTTGGCATTTAATAACTTTCGCCTCCAGACATTTTTTTCTAAACCGTCTTCTGGACTCTATTATTGGACCGAATGTCTACATGCCTGCAAGTTTTTAGAGCTCCAGGTGGTCATTTGCCTAGTTTTCCAGGTTGATTCCAAAGCCAACTTGGCCAGTTTTGCTTCATTTTTCAAATATGTCAGAAAGAAAATTTTAATGCCGACCCAGTTTATCACTCCAATTTAGAAGCATTCAAAAGTTGTCTCAGACCGATTTGGAGATGAAATTTGTTTGGAAATGATTTTTTTTTAGTCGAGCCCATAAGGGACCCGACATTTGTCACATAATTTGAGGATAGCTTGTTCCTTAAGTTGTTTGCAAGTTGGGGGTGTGTAAAGAGTGATGCATCTCAAGGGTAGAAGCACAATATGGAGATAAAAAATTTCTCTTTTGAGTTACCATGGGATAAAGTCACAACACTATGTGGGCTTGCTTGGTTGTTTAAACAACTACATGATATTGAAAATGAAGTCTTTTATACATGTTGGTGTTGATCACGTCTCCTGACAATGTGGATGCCTAATTACATCTTGTTTTCATAACTCAGGCTTAGAATTGGTTATGGATGCACTTTGGATAGATGAGTAACTCATAAGGTGTCTTGTATATGATTGGAAGCACATGGAAAAGGTTAAATTTTAAAATGAAAATTGGTATTAAAAGCCCTCATCTGTTGAAGAAGTTTCACTTCATGGAAGCCGATGCAAGAAGCCTTGAAACTTGAGAGAAGAGGAAGTTTCTCTTAAAAGATAGTCTGAATAGATCCCAAATGCAATGCTAATACCCCTCACCAAGAAGCAAAATCTAAAATGTATTGAAGATAGAAAATATTGTACAAAATATGTCCAAAATGACAAGTCATATGTCGATTTTTCAAGGAACAATTGAGTCTCATATGGAGCATATTGAAAATATGTATGATGTAAATCAAAGACCATGCGGTTAACACTGTTCTTGGGAAATTGAATTGCTCCATGGCCTATGCTTAAATGGGGAGTAAGTATTTTTGTTCGAGCACACTGTTTTATAATTACAAGTGTTGCAGGGGGAGTCTTTACAATTGAAAGGAAAAAGTTTTGTTGATAATAGCGGGCGTCCATTGTGTTGGTTGAAAGAGATCAAGAATGATGAAGCACTTTAAAGCTTTCACTTCAAAGTTTTGAACCTAGTGCGAATCTTGGTATGGGTGATGCCATTTTCTCAAAGTGACAGTGAGATTGTATTTGGTGGTGACATGGCTGCTGGAGGAAATATCTTGTTTGACGCCTTTTCATGGGTGAAAATTATTACTTTTGAAAGGGAATTTTATGCTTGTTGTGAGTATGTGTTAAAATTGTTTGAGAAAATCCTATTTTTGGGGTCAATTCATGTTGCAAATAATATTTTCAAATAGATAAATGGCAAAAAATCCATCGAATGGAAGGATTATGTCTAGGTTGCTCTACACATTAAGGGAGAAGGCACTAGAGCATACACAATGTATTGAAAAGGCTTTAGAAACTTCAAACTCGCACCAAAATCAAGAGGCTCGATGACAATGGGATAATGTATATGAAGGGGACGCCATGGCAACTAGCACAAAATGTATTTGATGAAGACTCTTTTGAATTTCTCCTGCAAATACAGTTGGCATGTGAGGGGCTCGAATGGCATTGTGAAGTATGTGGTGGCGCAACAAGTTGTAGATGGACGTTATGAGGAGCATTACATCTAGTGCACTCATATTACGTGCTGGTGGATCTATAAAATTGAACACTAGTGAATCACAGAGAAAGGACCAAGGTATGGGGGAGGTTCATTTTTCCAGTCAAGACCAATCTCCAGCACAGTATCATGGAAGACTTGGGAGCGAACCTGGAGCAGATTTTCCTACATAGGATAAGAGGTTCCTATTTTCTGCTACCAACATTTATTTTTGCTGCCATGATCAATGAAGTTGTAGGACCAACAACAACAAGTTAGGGCAACAGATGGAATCCAATGGCCTAGGATGGAGGTGGCCACGTGGAGTGATCTCACGGGCCGCACAAGGAAGGAGTGATGCCATCAAAGAAGGCTGCAAGGTGTGCGAGAGTGCATTATGGTGGGTCCAACAAAACTAAAGTGGCCCGATAATTATTTTCAAATACCTCCATTATATTTTCAAATAGAAGGGCATGGGAAAATATTTTGCTTACCCAATGGTTAAAAATGAAGATTCTTTCAAATATGGATAAATTGGTTTAAATGATTTCAAAATGTTCACAATGTGAAGTTAAAAGTCTAGCCCGAATACAGCTTAAATTATTGTTGGGCTAGTATTTTAAAAGCCATGGGTAAAATTATTTGTTCCCCGCAAATGTTCTTTTAAAAATTATTTACTTTTTGGAGTGTTACAAGTGAAAAATGAAAGGGCATCAAGGTGATTTTTTAACTGGAGGTGAAAGGAAGAGCATGGTCAAAGTGAATTTATTATTCACTTTATAAATGAAGACTATGTGTTGGGCACATAAATGTGAAATAATTTCTCAGTGCAACATGTAAAGGCAAAAATAAATGTTTTCAAAGGCAAATTGTTTTCACACAGCAAGGTAAAATGGAGAGAGTTTTCATGAGCTGATTTTTTGTTTCAGAACAGAGTGATTTTCTATTGCAAATTGGTCTACAAAGGAAGAATTTGGAGGCAAAAGGTTTTTATAGGAGGAGAGATGAGAGATGTTTTGCAATTTTGTTGATCAACAGGAAAGAGACTTCCAGATGGCATCTACAAATCATTCTTCTGGAGCTTTTTTTTGTTCTTTATCTTCTCTTCTTTTCTCATTGTAAGTGGTTCTGAATTTTTGTATGGGGTTGGGTAGATAGAGAAATGTTGATTCTGAGTCTAGAATTGAGTCTGTAAGTTGTAATTGTTGATTTCATGAATAAATATCAGCCAGTTTGTGCAAGAAAATCATAAATATCATCAAATTGTCTCCAACTTTGTACATTTTAAATCATTTGAATTCAATAATACAAAGTATGTTTGAGTTTATCATCTCAATTTCCCGAGAATGTTTTATTTGTTCATGGGTCTATTTCAAAGAAATGGTTAAATTCCTTTGAGAAGATAATTGTGATTTTAGGTGTGCAGGTTGGATTAATAAGAAGAGCTTGATTGATAATAGGAGTGGATCTATTGGTGTAATGCACTAACAGTTTGAATCCATTGGTTGAAGTGTGTTTGCTGATGAAATTCCTTTCATAATTTTGTATTTTGACTCTGTGACTGAGAAGTAGGCATTGATCTGTTATTCAGTTTGATGCATTCTCAGAATCATTTTAAATCCTTGTTGTTCGGTTGATGTTTAACATTGTGTTTTGCCTCCCAATTGTTGAGTGAGTGTTGATCTACTGAGACTTTAGTCAGATTTGAAGTTGTCAGTGCTTTCTTTGGCATATTTGAATTGGGAATTATCTTCTATAAAAAGAAATGTTTGTGTATGATTGAATTGAGTTTTTAGGCATTGTAAAGGTTGACCCACCTTGGTCCTGCATAGCCAAAAGTGTAGGAGATTTCAGTCTTTGATTGAATCTTGTTAGTTGGCCAAATCCATCTTTGAGTCTGAATATAAGAAATTGTCTAGTCTTTAGGATTCATTTGATCTGTTGATTTGGAACACCAACAGCTTCAACCTCATTTCTTCAATCAACCAACATCAAGAAATCATTCCTCAAGATTTTTCACATGAACTTTGGAGGATTCGTGATGATAAGAACAACCCAATATTAGGTGAATACACTCTAGTACAAGATGGTAACACTTTTCTTCTTTTGTACATTGAATTTAGTAATCATAGATTCTTTAATGTATGTTAAAATAGCTTAGTTTCATTTCTTATGTGTAGGATTAGATTTTAGATTAATATGTTTGATCTTGTTTTCAATTGAACATTCTCCCCCTCACACAATATTAAATGTGTGCATATATATATATGTGTGTATGTATAAATGTATATACCTCTATGTACATGTATGTGTAGGTATATTTATATCGATGCATCAGTATGAGTGTGTCCATTTGCCAATGAATGCATGTATCAGTATACATATACATATGGATACATGTATATACTATACACATATATATTCACATTCAGTTCACATATATATTCACATCTAGTTCACATATAACCATTCACGATTAACATCATATTGATAAGTGTTTATGTGTGGTGCATCTATACATATGCATATACTTGTTATTAGATCTCATTGACATGCATGTGCATATATAAGCATACTTCCACATACATCCCACTTGTCAATATAATCATAATAGCACAAGAAACATCTCAAAAACTCAAATAGATAAAAATCACCCAATGCATGCAGAATCAAACAAGACTCTCAAATGCACACATAGACTAAGGATGATTTACCTATTACCAACAAAATGACTTAACTCAATCATTCTAATGTGGTGTGTGTATATGCTCAAATAGTTTACTTTTACAGGTCACCTAACCAAGATCTTCTCCTGAGTGATACTTCCCCTCTACTTGGAGGAATGGAACACACATCTACATCCACTAATACATGCACACACGATAGTCATTTTTCATAACAAATGAAATATACATAAACATCTCCAAAGTTAGAATAATTATAATTCAATAACATTTCATTCACTTATATGCAATATTTCACCATGAATAACACCAATAGAGGTGATATCAAATGAGATAACATTCATTTTGATAACAAGGTAGAAGCATAATTTATTAATCTCTAGAATTCACATTACATTCATATTTACCTTATGTAGTAATAGTAAATAGTAACTACACAACTAGGGTGTAACAAGTTCTTTCATCAAGAAGATCAAAGGAGACAATACCTCCTCTCTCAACAAATCATCCAATGAAGTCTCAAGGGTAGAGCTAAGCAATATTCTATCAAACATGGAGGAGGACATAATTAACCACTTGGCTACCCAAGTAGATACCCTCCATATCAAGAAGAAGAAATAATCATAAGCAACACTCGCATAATACTTCCCACACTATCGATAGAAGAAGATTAATTGCAAATGCAAGAAGTTGGCCAATATTTTTGAAGATAATCAATGAAATCTATAATTTCATGCCCTAGAAGATGAATCAATTCAAGTTTTTTACATAGCTCAATGCAAACCATGGAAGCCAAGACAAGGCATGCTCTGAGATCCCTTGACCTATAATATGTCATTTCCAAGTAATAATGCAAATTTTCCAAATTGGAACCCTCAATCTTAGACTAATATAAAAAAATCACAATGGTCAATGCCCCAAGATTCTAATTGGAATCAACAACAGTAGGACATGTGGCCACAAAAAAATTACCAAGGACAAAATTATAATCCCTAATGACAACCCCAACAAAACCAATGGGAACCATGGTAGTAAAGAGGCCAGCTGTGGAAAAATCAAAATCTTAATTATCAACAACCATAATAGCCCTTGCAGCCACAACAACAAGCCATAATTCCCAACCCATCAATAGTTGCACAAACACCACCAAGAGCACCTCAATTTCTAGCTCAACTTGCACCTAACCCAAATAATAAGCATGTCCAATAGGCTTATGCTAACAAAACCATACAATACCCCACTTATGGGGTTGAGGTGAGTGATGTCCACCTTAGATCAGGGAAAATGCTAGCTAGGCCTTCATCTCCTCACATCACAAAGATGAGTGATGAGGAACTCCAAGAAAAAACTTTAGACAAACAGCCTATGGAATCTGAATCAAATCAAGTTAATGCAACCAACATAAATCTAAAAACCCCATTTCTTGATAGATTAATAGTCCACAAACATCATTCACAAGTTGAAACTAATCTATTGGTATAGCTCAAAAATGTTTTTGTTAAGATACCCCTAATTTAGCAATCAAGGAAGGACAAATCTACACAAAAATAGTGAGAGAGTTATGCCTCGAAAAGCTAGGTAGGAAACCTAAGGGCCCTTAGACTATACATTTCTTAGGACAACTTGCAGACATTATGTTGGGAAACATAACTATCCACAAGTATGTAGATCCTGGGAGCCATGTTGTGGATGTCAAAATCAATGGAACTCTCATCAAGAATACCTTAATTGACCTTGGGGCAACCATTAATGTAAGGACCAAACAAACCATGAGAATATTACAACTAATGGATCTTAGACCTACACCTACTATGTTACAACTAGTAGATAGGTCTATAGTCAAACTTGAGGGAATCATAAAAGACTCGATAATAACATTAGACTCATGGGAGTACACTACAAACTTTATGGTGTTACTGCCTAAAGCTAATCTTGTAAGATATCCAATCATCTTAAGGAGACCTTGGTTGGCTAGTGTAGATGCCTTCATAGGTTTCAGGTTTGGTAACATGATTATTTCCAATGGAAATGTATCTAAGAAGCTAGTCCTATACCCAATTGCCCAGCCACATGCATATTTGGAGAAAACTATATGCCTACCCTAGATGAGGAATATCAATACTTATTGCAAACATTAATGACTATTGAACATAGTCACATGTTAGAAATCCAAGATGAAGATGAACAAATTGCACACATCATGCAGAACAACTATGGTAGGGACCTGTAGCAATATGAATGCCTAACATGCTTGCAAGACCCTCTGTAGAACATAATCCCTGCCAACAAATATGAGTCCATCTCTCATAATTTTCATACCTTATTACCACATAACTGTAGCCCCATTATAGTAGGTTTTGACATAGGATCTGATAAAGCGTCATCCTTGACTTTGGAGATTATACCAGGAAATACATTAAATGTTAACTGTAACTATTGCACAACAATCCTCACTGTTGAATGTGATACAAGCACACATAGCTGCATTTGCATGGTATTACCATGATATGAAAGGAATAGACCTAAACCTATGCATGCATGGTATTTACATCAATAATGGCTATAAACTGATTAGGCAACCCCAAAGGAGAATGAATCTAGCTATTCATGATATAATAAAGTTAGAATTGAAAAAGTTGTTAGATGCAAGATTCATCTATCCAATCTCTGGCAGTCAGTGGGTGCCTCCCTTAGTAATTGTACCTAATAAGGGATGGAAATGGAGAGTGTGTGTTGATTACCACGGGCTGAATGTAACAACTAGAAAATACCACTTTCCCCTTCCATTCATTGATCAAGTTTTGAATTCCTTAACAGGGAAAAAGTACTTTTCCTTCTTAGATGGGTTTAAGGATATAATCAGATTAAGATAGCCCTAAAAGACCAAGAAAATACAACCTTTACATTCCCTTGGGGTACATATGCTCACTCTATCTTTCCATTTGGGATATGTAATGCACCTACCACCTTCCAAAGGGGAGTGTTGAGCATATTCCCATATTTTTCTCATGATTTCATGGAGGTTTACATGGATGAATTTACAACTTATGGGAATACTTATGAAGAAGCACTTGCTAATTTGGAGAAGGTGATACATAGATTTCAAGATCACCACTTGTCCCTAAGTCATGAGAAATGTTTCATGATGATGAATGAGGGAGTAGTCTTGGGATACTTTGTGTCCAATAAGGGAATCCAAGTAGACCCAAACAAAATAGAGATAATATCAACACTACCTATACCTCAAAAATAGAAGGATGTCAGAAGCTTCCTTGGCCATGCTAGCTACTACAAAATATTTATACAAGATCTCAATAAGATTGCAACACCACTATTTATTCTATTGTCTAAAGATGTAGACTTTGATTGGACACCTACTTGTCAACATGCCTTTGAAGCTCTTAAGACAACACTTACAAAGACACCAATATTAAGAGGGACAAATTGGACATTTCCTTTTCATATCCATATTGATGCTTCTAATTTTACAATTGGAGTTGTGTTAAGATAGAAGGAAGGTAATCTAGAGTATGTAATATATTATATTAGCAAGAACCTTCAAGGGGAAAATCTCAACTACATAGTGACCAAAAAAGAGATGTTAGCAGTGGTCCATGCAATCAACAAATTCAAATACTACATCATAGGGTATTTTATATTCATTCATACAAATCATACAACAATCGAGTACTTGATAAACAATCCAGTAGTTGGGGGCAGACTTGTGTGATGGTTGTTGCTACTTTAGGAGTTTGATATCACCATAATAGACAAACTAGGAAAAGAAAATGTGGTAGCAGACTTTCTCTCCAAATTTCCAACAAAGTCAAAAAAGGATATTGTAGATGATTCATTTCTAGATGAGCACTTATTTTCCCTATTTCTGCATATACCTTGGTATGAAAATATAGCTAATTACCTATTTGTAGGGAAAACACCACCACATATCTCACCAAGAGAGAAAATACATTTAATTCAGAAATTGTTTCCTTATTTGTGGGTAGCTGAATATCTATTTTACACGGGACCTAACAACATAACGAGAAGGTGCATCTGAGAAGATGAAGTCTGTGATATTCTCAAAACATGTCATGATGAACCTTTTGGAGGACATTTTGCAACAAAGAGAACAACTCTTAATATTTTGACTACTAGCTATTATTGGCCAATACTTCATAAAAATGTAGTCAAATATACAAGGAGTTGCAATAGATGTCAAAGGATGGGATAACCTACAAAAACATATGAAATTCCATTACAACCATAATTATTCATTATACCATTTGATAAATGGGGGCTAATTTTATTGGTCCTATTTCTCCAACATCTAATAACAAGGAGTATATACTCATTTGTACTAACTGTCTTGCAAAATGGGTGGAGTTCAAATCATTGCAATTTGCAAGGGATAGAAAGGTTGCAAAGTTTCTCTATGAGGATATCTTTACAAGATATGGTGTTCCTAGAGAAATAGAAATAGACCAAGGATCACAATTTATCTCATACTTGATTACCAAGCTAGTGAAAGAATATGAAATCAAACATAGAAAGTCTACACCTTATCACCCTCAAGCAAATGGCTAAGTGGAAGTGACTAACAAGGAAATAGAAAACATTATGACAAAAAAAGTGCAAATGCATAGGAAGGATTGGGAAACTAGGTTGCTTGAAGTAGTTTGGGCTTATAAGACAACCTAGATGACAACAACAAGTTTTACACCATTTGAATTGGTGTATGGTAAAAAGGCATTACTTCCAACATAATTTGAATACAAAAATTTAAGGACAACACTAAAATTAGGCACGAATTTATTAGCAACACAAAAGGAGAGATTGCATAATCTCAATGCCTTGGATGAAATGAGAATGGAATCAATACAACATTCTAAGATAATTTAAAAGAAGAGGATGCATTGGAATGATCATTTTATTAAGAAAAAAGAGTTTAATGCGGGTGATTGGGCACTACTTTATAACTCAAGGTTCAAGGATTACAAAAGAAAAATATAGATCAGATGGCTTGAGCCATATGAAATCAAAATATTTTTTTTGAAATGGGGCAGTTTAGTTCAAACTATTGATGATGTTAGGTTTTCATTATTGGTTAATGGCCATCAATTGAAACTCTATAAGAGGCCAATGTAGAAGGATGATTAATGTAGACACCTAAAAAATTCCTAGCCTATGAACTAGCATATAGCACTACATTTAACATCAAAAACCTCAAAAACCCTAATTTCCCATATTAATTGAATAATACATTATTTGATTAATTCACTTTTTCATAATTTTTTGACTAATTAAATAAATTCCATTTATTTAATAAATTTCTAAAACCCTATTTCTTCTATTAATTAAATAAAACGACATTATTTAATTAATTCATGTTTCATCAATTTTGACCAATTAAATAAATTTCATTTATTTAAAAATTCCTAATCTAACTTTATTCCTCTTGATCGATTAAATAATGCCAACTATTTAATTATGTCGCTAATTCACTTTATTCCCCTAAGTCAATTAAATTGTTAAATCATAATAATTTAATTAACTCACTTTCCCTCCAAATTTGAATAATTTGAATAAACTATTCAAATCATCTTCAAAAATCAAATCAAACTAATGCAACTTTGTTTGCTAAATCCAAACTTGATTTACATGTTCAACTCCAAAAAGGATTGATTAATTAAATCAATTAATTGAAATATCCTCACCCACTTTCATGATTGAGCAAATTTCTCTCAACATGATTTCCTCACCAACTTTATTCAATCTCACAAATCGCTCTGCATAATTTCCTCAATCCCATTGAAGGCTCAAATTAATTTCTTCAATTACACAAATTTCTCCACCTATTTCATCAATCTCACAAATTTATCAACAAGATTTCTTTAATCACACAAATTGTGCAATCTATTTTGCACAGATTATTCATGTCTAAATCCTCTAAACAACCTTTGACCATAGATCTTGATTCAACATTTTTTAATCTTGATCATCCATTTCAAATCACATTTTCTATATAACAAATCACTTTCCTCACAAAAAAAGGATCGAAGAATCAACCTATTCAAACAATGAAGTAATGTCAGAACACCATTGATAGAGCTTCAGCATATCTTTGATCAACCAACCAAGACATCGTTCTTCAAGATTTTGCACATGAACTATGGAGGCTTCATAGTAATATGAGCAATCCAACACCAAGCGAAAACACTCTAATATGGGATGGTAACACTATGTTTTTTGATGAATTCATGTATGCTTTCATATTTTGATCTTGTTTCTTGAATTCTTTAATAACTTAGTTTCATTTTGTAAGTGTAAGAATAGATCTTAGATTAGTGTTCTTGATTATAGATTAGATTCTAATTTTAAGTACATTTATCTTGTTTATATCTATGATTTTACTCCTCACGCATTTTGGCACGCTCGGTGGGATCTTGGTCGCCTACACTAACAATTTCATGAGCAATTTTTGAAGTTATAGGTCCCGAAGGCACTTTTGAAAAATCTTCACGCATAGGTTTTTGGAAGTTGTTGCATTGAATCTCATCAAATCTATGCACTTGACATTGAAATCTACACACTTGACCCTGAAATCTAAGCACTTGACCCTAAAACTAGCACACTTGCTCTATTTGGGCGCTTTTGACATGATTTTGCACATTTGATTTTAAGCACTGGCTTTGTTTGGGCACTTTTGACATGATTTTGTTGATATTATTTTAAGCACTTGCTCCGTTTGGGTGCTTTTGACATAACGAGGAACTATTGACTGGCAATCAGGACTTTTATTACCCTATCTTCAAATGACCATATCTTGGTCATACAAAAGTTTTTTTTAGTGATTTTTTTTAAATGGGGTATAATTTCATGATATTTACAGTGGTGTAGGTAGTTTTTCAGTTTTTGTACAGTTAAAATTTTCATTGGTGTGCTTCAAGTTAGCTTAGATCACAATTTGGTCTAGGTTGTAGGGTTTTGATGCTTAATAAATTTTCTAACCCTAACGTTTGATTATGTGTTGTGTTTGGAAAGTTTCTAAAATCTATTGTGCAGATCTTGTAGGATTTATGGTGCATATTTTTTATGAAAATGACTAACACATTTATGACAGGGAAGACAAACGATCAAAGTATTTCAGATTTCAATGCTTTCTAAAGTTAGGAATCTTTTATTTTGGTGCATAAAAAGAAAAACACATTTATTTTTAAGTGCTATAAAATTTAACCATTTCAAAGCTTTTTAAAGTTAGGAATTTTTATTTGGTGCATAAAAAGAACAACACAAATGACCAAAATGATTTCCTTTTGTTGACTCATGCTCACATTTATTTTTGTTGACCAAATAAGACCGGGACCGATCTAGAAACAATCAAAATTTGTGCTTAAAAATGAACAAATCATTCTTGTGTTGCATCATTTTTATGATATTGACTAATATCCAAAACACTTTCATTGGATGCTTGTAAAAAAGAACCATTGTTATGATTTTCACATATTATTTTGGGTATAACATTGCTTGAGATGCTTTAAAAGAATCAAATTTCTATGAAGTGTATTTTGTGCATTTCGTGCTTGGAAAGCTAAGTGTTTGTCTTCACCCCTCACAACTTTTGGCGATCTTGGGTGAGCGAAAAAATCTTAAGTTTTGCACTCTTATTTTCAAAAGCATACCTTAGAGAGGGGGCTTGCTTTGAGACACATCCTACTCTGGAGAACTCATTGCAAGGTCTCAAAGCACGTTTACTGGTGGGCTATATCAAAGGTTGAAAAATAATAAGAAAGTAGCTTCAAGCTATGCCGACAATAGACTATACCTAATCCGACGCCTTAAGTGGAACAAGAATGGTTAAAGAGCCTTAAGTGGCTAGCAGGTGAGTGTCGGATTTTTGTGTTCACAGTTATTACTAAGAGCCAAATGTTTTAGAAGCTACCCTTTTATCCAAAAACATTCTTTGAAAGTGGTGCATCAAAATTTACTTCTGAGAAGTTAATTGCTATGTTCGACTTCAGGCCCACACCTCAAGTTGCATGTAAAATCATCTCTTCGGGGCATGAGGAAAACCTACCTAAAAGAATGGTTTCTATCTCTAGGGTTGTAAATGTTTGTTTATGTTAAACTTGCCACAAACATTCAAAAAAAAAATTAACATCAAACACTACGCTTGATCTAAAAATAATGCATCCAAACAAACACTAAATGGGATGGTTGAATCACAAACCCTTTGACTTAGTGTATGCTTTTAAGAGAATCCCTATATTTGCACTCCTTAAGGATTTCCTTAAAGGTTTCCAAATATTTAGACTACATTAACTCAAAGTAAATGTTGGAAACTATGGCTTGGGTATTGTGATTTCACAACTTAAAGCCATAGACATACAGGTCACATAAGTCCATGCTTGTTGGGTCAGTAAAAGTTGTTATATCACTTGCCACATTTGGAAACAGATCAAAATGTCCAAAAAAATACAAGAAAAACATCAAAACTACTACCAAAACACTGAAGTTGGAAAACCAATTTACACAAAGGTTGCACTTGCTACTAATTTCAGCACTTTTGATCCAAAATTGGGTGCACTTTCTAGAGAAAGCCCACATTTTCTCTCTGTCCCAAAAATTTTATTAATGAAAATCAATTGCATTTGCTAAATACCGTGCACTAGATGAAAACCAATGCACTTTTTTCTTTTTTCTCAAACTTTCTTATTAGAGACTAGTGCACTTGACTATAAATTTCTTGCAATTGCCAAGAAAAGCTCACTTTTTAACTGACTAAACACCACATTTTCCATAAACATATAGAGGATGCACTTGACATTTAACCTTGCACTTGCTTCTCAAAAACTAGCGTACTTGACACAATTCAGGACGCAGTTGATAAATCTAGATGCTATTGCTCACAATTTATCACTTTTGCTAGGAAACCATTGCTATTTCTCTATCCAGCTAATAATCAAAGAAACAAATCAAAGATTCTTACAGGATCCTTGTTAGAAAAAAACAATTGCAAACCTGGATAAGTCATATAGTCCTTCATCCACTCTCACATTCCATCCTACTTTTGGAAAACAAAATCAAATCAAACAAACCTATATTATTCCCTCACCCACACCTCTAAGATATCAACAGTTACTTGGAACTCACAAATAGTTCAAGATTTTTTGTAACATATCCTCTAGAAGAAGAAGTGAGATATCAATCCAATCCTTTCAGCATTTTGAGATCTAAGAATAGTGTCACCCCAAAACAATACTCAATCCTTAGGGTCTTGAGCTTCATAACAAACCATATCAAAACATCCATACTTTCACCATATGACCATTTGATGACCAGTTGCTCCAATTCAACCTTTTCCATAGTTATGAGTCATAAAACATTCACAAAGATCTTGATGCTTGTTTATGACAACCACACATTCACAACATAGAAGAAAAATGGAAGCAGACAAAAGCACTGCTAGTATACCCCCCAAAAAAACCACAAACAATGGAAGTAACCCATGGGGATATAAATTGAGTGACCTTACGATAGGGTATTGAGCATCAGTACATCCTAAATATGCAACCATAACATCCCCAAAAAAATTTCAACATCAATTTATTACCCTAATCACTCTTATCAAGGGTCTCAAAATTACCATCAAAATCTACAACATCACCTTGCCCTAAATGCAATTGAAAACAAAATTGGAAAAATTTATCAACAATGCTTTGGACACCATCAAAAGAGTGAGTCATAATATCAACAACATATTAACATTCCTCAAAACAAAAATTCATATCATCAACATGTTCAACATCAAGACACCTCATACCAACAACCCCCATCCTATGATCCTTCATACAATGCATAATATCAACAAGGGTTACAACAACAAAATCAGGATCCTAATATTATGAAAAATCAATATGGATCTTCATTCATTCAAAACCCCCAACAACAAACAAAGACACATCCTCAAACATCTCAATATCCACATCAACAACATTTCCAACATCATCAAAACATTGATTCATATCAACAACAAAGTATATTTCCACAACATCAAGTGAATCAAGAACATCAATTTCCAAAACAAAATCCACAACACCAAGGTGTACCTCAAATACAATACCAAGATGTACCTCAAATACAATACAAAGATGTACCTCAATCATAGTATCAAGGAGTTCCACAATATCAAGATATATCTCAATCTCAATATCAAGGAGTTCCACAACACCAAGATGTACCACAAACACAGTATTAAGGAATTCCAAAACATCAAGGCACACCTCAAACTCAAGATCAAAGGATTCGTCAAGTTCAATATCAAGGTGCACCCCACCCTCAAGGTACCTACAACACACAAAAAGGACTTAACCTTCTTTATACACAACATGGTTATCAAGGGTCCATGCCTTCACAAAAATCCACCTATGATCAAACAAACATCATCAGGCAACAAGTTTATATCATCCTTCCAAACCAAAAAAACACTCCTACTAATGATATAACCTTGCAATTACAAAATAACAATCAACTTGGTTGCCAAAACAATCAATCGAACAACCAATCTCAAAATCAAGAGCAAAAAAATCAAGAGAGGCCATAGAGGAAATATTACCAACCAAGAAGGAAATTCACCCCTTTGGGAGAGACTTTAGAGGTAATCATGCACAAACTAGTACAACAGGACCTTATCAAAATCAATGACAGTTCAATTTATGGTGAGCCAAACTTTAAACTCTCTTAGTATAACGAGTACGAACGATGTGAGTTCCATAAAATCAAGGGTCACACAACAAACAAATGCATAGAACTCAAAAATATCATCCAAGACCTTATTGATAAAAAATAAATAAGTATTGAAGACAACATTCAAGGTTCAACCACTATGGAAAAAAATTAGCAATATATCAACCTCAAAAGTTGAAAACAAAGATCAAGAGCCATCTACCAATGACAAAATCAAAAATATCTCTACCTCAAATGTTGCATATAATGATCAAAAGCCATCTATCGATGATAACATTGACAATATCTCAAAATTTGAAAACAACGATAAAGATCTATCTACCATTGATCACGTTGACAATGTATCTACATCATCCAATGAGCAAGAGGACATACATAAAGAATTTAATCCAAAGCATGATAAAACTCAATCACCAAAGTCTAGCAATGATATAGTCCAACATATATTGGCATCATCCAACCTTACAGAAATACATATTGATAAATTAGACACTCTTAATCCAACACTTATACCCAATGTAGAAAATCTAAGCCAAGAGCTATCACCCATATGTCCACATTTTGAGGAAATCCAAGAATCCTTTACAAGCAATCTCTTCTTTGGAATTGATCCATGCCAAGACCATGAACCAAAGCATATCAAAGATGATACCACATAAAGTCAAGATCAAGAATCCCTATCATCAAAATACTACAATTACCTTGCATATATCTTCCAAGACATCCAAGGTTTTCCAAAGGAAGAAAAAATCCATATACCAAGCACACATACATCTACCCATGAGATTCCTACTCCTAATGGACATATAGATGGTATTTATCCAAAACAAGAGTCACATACTCTTGATATCTTTACCAAGGAACAAGAGTCGCCTACTCTTAACATCTCTCCACATGATCAAGGCATGGCATAATCTATAGACATATTAGAAATTGATCATAAGGAAGACCCTTACTATAGTCAAAGAAGCACTCCTAAGCAGAAAAGCATTGGGTACACAACAATCAAATAAGAACCGATATATCTTGAAGAACCATCAAAATCTAATATTTTACAAGATCAAGACGAAGATATCAATCAAGAAGTTATCCCAAATATGGAGGATCCTATCACTTATAAACTTGGATCACTTACCTTTGTCAAAGAAAGCTATCCTACCAATGAAGAAGCTATCACCTTTGAAGATCCACAACAGAGTAGAGAAGGATTAGCACCTTGTTTCCAAGGTAAATTATATCCTATTGCAAATAAAAAATTTCAACAGATGAATTATCAAGGTAGAGGATTAGGCCTACGTGAAAAGGGTATCCTAGAACCAGTGCAGATTATTGGCAATCCTAAGCATCAAGTTCTTGGCTACTCAAAAATTAAGGGATCTAAACATATCAGGGATACCTCTATAATACTAGGGGAAACTTTATCTAATGCAAGGATCAACTTAGAGAGCACAAAGAGTCCTTATGATGAAATTTCTACCAATGCTACAACTAGATGTATCATAAATCATCATCCACATATTTTTCCACCCTCTAATTGGGACCAACAACAAGAGAAAAAGCTATATCAAAGAAAGGAATAATTCATTGAAGAAAAAGAATCAGCAAAATAAAATGGACAAGAAAAATTCAAATGGATACAAATGAAAAAGAAATAAAATCATCCCTATCAAACTCCATCAATAAAGGAAACTATGGGGAAAAATAAAAAAGGGAAGTTCATCCATCAAAAATATCCAACAATGCAAAAGAAAGCTTCAAGAGCGACCTTCAAGGTATATCAAGACATTGTCCCCAATCGAATATCCATATCCCACCCACCATTGCTCATCATCCCAAGTTTGGAAAATAAAAGGTTCCAAACCATCGACCAATCCATCTAAATATCATATCCCTCAATGCATTTCACCATCTAAAATATCCAAATCTTGCATTAACCATATGTTAGCAGCAACTCTTTATCGTAAGGATTCTAAGGGAACTCTATCGCAATGTACACATCAAGGTAAGGTTAACTCTGATATCAACAAGGAAGATAAGAATTATCAGGGGTTACATTCAAGCACTTGTATCCTAGTAAAACAACTCCTCCAAGAAAGATATCATTGGAAGGTCATGACAACAACAACATCCATATCAACACTCACAGTATCTACATCAACACCACTAGGTAGCTCAACATAAGCAAAATATTATCACCATGATGAAAACTTGGTAAACAGGCGTCTTGTGTGACATCATAAAAAACAAAAAATTCAAGAAAATAGTCAAGAGAAAAATCATCCTCTAGTGAAAACCATTATGGTGGTGCTTTGGACAAGTACCATGATTAAAACCTATCAAATAGGCGTCATGTGTAGAATCAAGCATCTACATGCACCATTTTAGGTGGAAGCATCTCAGCTATTCCATAATAAATCCAATCCATTTGTATCCAAATTCAACTTACCTTGATCTCAACAAATTTTTGGTGTACACTTTACACTTGCTTATGGAAAACATCTTGACGTGGGTCACTATCATTGATCCTATCCTATCCAACATCATATGAGCCATGAGGCATTTTACAAAAGGACATACTCTATCCAAACATGTTGTCCTATCACAAGATAACCCATTACCTACATTGCTAGACACTGAGGGGCAAGTACTTACATCTTGCTTCAAACTAAATCTTGATCTATTCTTTCTAGCTCATATTATGATCTAGGCATTTTCCAAACAACAAGGTGTGCCACATGGTACCCTTTCGAATCAATAGTCCCAACAACAAGGTATACCACCAATGCACTACTAGGGTAACCTTCAAAACTGTCAAAAATTAAAAAAAAATCTAGAAAACAACAAAATCAAAAACATCTAAAAAACAACAAAAAAACTTTTATTTATTCCTTCACTCAAAATTCTAAGATATGAACATTTTTTTGAACCTCACAGCTAGTTCAAGCATATTTCATGTAACATATCCTCTAGAAACAAAAGTGGAATATCAATCCAAATTATCAATGTTGTTTGAAATCTCAAAAACAAGTTTATGCTTTGAGTCATCTGGTCAAACTACATGGTATTTGCATGCACAATGTAAGAAAGTCTTATCTCTTATCAGCCCCCGAGGCCTTAGGTTAGTCCCATTGGGTTTCTATCATGCTTTATTTCAACTTAGTTAAAAAGAGATAAAATTAAAAAAAAAACATTCACAAAAACAAAAAAAGCATTCAAATATCTTGAAAACACCAAAAACAACACAAATAACATCAAAAAGCTCAAAAATCCTATTTTCGCCATCACCTATCCACAATAAAAGTTCATCCATAATAAACAAATCGTCACACTCACCCTTTGAAAAAATAGACAAACAAACAAAGCAAACATCAAAAGTTAGAACTTTCAAGCAAACAGTCATAAAGATTTGATCACAATTAGAGAACAAAAAAGCTGACATATCAACTACCTATCTTTTGACAGTTCACTAACAAAATCCTGAGATATGTCTTAATGGATTTGTTCCTATGATATACATGATCAACACCGGATAATAGCCCTACCCCCAAACAGATATGGCAAGTGATATAATAGCATTTTTTTATCTTTTTTGTTATCTTATATTTTCAATTTACATTATTGACTCATTCCCAGGTTCTCTCGAGGATGTCCATAAGGATTTAGAGAGGAAGGAATGAGGGAAATTGAGTGTCATTTCAGTTTTCTATGTTTGTGGATATTTTTGGTATACTACCATGACAAATACTTGCTTTGTTTTGTGTGTTAAATTCATTTTGAAGCATTTCGTGTAGCAGTGGCATGTTAGGTTCTTAATACCTCTTGTGTTACTCATCTGACATGTATTAAAGTTTCTCACCCATACACTCTAATAGGGTTTTTGTATGTCTAGTATGAGCAAGAATACTCCTTGTTTGTAGAGTCAAAGTCCACGCAATAGATACAAAGTCGCCTTGGTCATTAATACCCTCGTGCATCATGTCTATTTGCTACATGAATAAGTATTGTTCAAAATTTGAAGTCTCCAAGCAAAGCGAAAGAAAATTCATCAATGACTAACAACATCAACTATTCTTCACTTGTTATTAACATTTTCTTCTTCTCACCATTTCTTCTGTCAGTCCTTGCATTGATCAAACACATCACATCAACTTATCAAAAAATTTGGTTCATTATCGATTTTTTTTACCAAATTTCCCTAGGGGGCACCAAGCTATCCCATATGGGGCATATTGGGGCAACTCTTGCGTCTAGGGCAACTCTTGAGCAAGAATTTTTGAATATTATTTGACACAACACTTAAAAATCACATTGTATCGAAGAGGGACAAAATGTAGACACCTAAGTCCTAGCCTACGAACTATCATATAGCACTGCATTCACATTAAAACCCTCAAAACCCCTAATTTACCCTATTAATTGAATAATACAACATTATTTAATTAATTCACTTTTTCATCATTTTTTGACTAATTAAATAAATTCCATTTATTTAATAAAGTCCTAAAACCCTATTTATGCTATTAATCAAATAAAACAACATGATTTAATTAATTCACGTTTCATCAATTTCGACCAATTAAATAAATTTCATTTATTTAATAAAGTCCTAATCTAACTTTATTCCTCCTAATTGATTAAATAAGGCCAATTATTTAATTATGTCGCTAACTCACTTTATTCCCCTAAGTCAATTAAATTGTTAAATCATAATAATTTAATGAACTCACTTTCCCTCCAAATTTGAATAATTTGAATAAACTATTCAAATCATCATCAAAAATTAAATCAAACTAATGCAACTTTGTTTGCAAAAGTCAAACTTGATTTGCACATTCAACTCCAAAAAGGATTTGATTAATTAAACCAATCAATTGAAATATCCTCACCCACTTTCATGATTGAGCAAATTTCTCTCAACATGATTTCCTCACCAACTTTATTCAATCTCACAAATCGATCTGTATAATTTCCTCAATCCCATTGAAGGCTCAAAATTGATTTATTCAATTACACAAATTGCTCCACCTATTTCATCAATCTCACAAATTGCTCAACAAGAATTCTTAAATCACACAAATTGCTCAACAATAATTCTTAAATCACACAAATTGTGTAGTCTATCTTGCATAGATTATTCATGTCTAAATCCTCTCAACAACCTTCGACCATTGTTCTTGATTCAACATTGTTTAATCCTAATCATCCATTTTGAATCACATTTTCTATATAACAAACCTCTTTCCTCACAAACAAAGGATCGAAGAATCAGACATCAAAGTAATGTCAAAACACCATTGATAGAGATTCAACATATCTTCAATCAACCAACCAAGACATCATTCTTCAAGATTTTGAACACGAACTATGGAGGCTTCGCACTGATACGAGCAATCCAACATCAAGTGAACACACTCCAATACGAGATGGTAACACTGTGTTTTTTCATGAATTCATGTATGCTTTCATATTTTGATCATGTTTCTTGAATTCTATAATAGCTTAGTTTCATTTCGTAAGTGTAGGAATAGATCTTAGATTAGTGGTCTTGATTATAGATTAGATTCTAATTTCAAGTACATTTATCTTATTTATGTCTATGATTATCCCCCTCACACAATTTCCCATTATCCTTACAACATCAGTTTGGACCAGCAATGTAAACTTCATCAACAGAAACAAGTAGTTCATCAAAAATATTAGCAGATGAGCTACATAGCTTTCCCCTTCTATTTCATGGGTATAATCTTCAACACATACATCATGAGCACACACAAGCACATGTGGCAAATATAAATATTCACTCTCTGACAAACATCAGTGCTTAAGGGACCTATAGCAACATGCCCCAAGGCACACTATTCAAAAGGGACATGTTTCATTCATCAACCCGTATCACTTATACATCCATCCCTTTAGTCATTTATGTAGTATCCATCATACACATTCATTGCATTCAAATTCACTTTTCTATCACACATAGCAATCAAATCACCTTTTTCACATACTTTGTACCATATATTAACTTTCACCATTCACATCACGCACTTTGTGCCTCCTTTAATTCCTCAATTCAAATTCATTTTCCATGTGTTCACCTCATGTTGAATTACACTCCTGACCACAACTACCTACAGTTCACAACCATCACTTCATATCATTTCAAATTGTGTTTCATGGTAGCATTCAACAACTTCACACACTTGATACATCATCTCACAACATCTCAAAAGGTACTCTTTGTATTAATTGTCCTAATTAACAATAAATCTTACTAATTTTATATATGTTTATCATTCATGCATGCATATCAACTTAGCATTTAAAATTTCCACTTCTTATCAATTATCCCTCTACCATTTCATACTTGCTAATTGAGGATGATTAGAACATTTGGTTCGAGGGAGGTGTATTCAAAATCCATAATCTTTAATCTTTAGCTTTTCCAATTTTATGTCATTTTTATTTTTTTCCATTCTCAAAGAGGAAATAAAGAGTTCAAAATTTCAAAAGTAAGCAAAGGTATCTAGTACAGAATTGGGTAAATTGGGTTCAATATAACAGAGTGATATAACAGAACAAATCCACAAATAAGTGACTTGAGTTGAGATACTATAATGGGGTGTGACATAGTGAGAAGGGAACCAACAACCCATAATTTGTTGTTGGAAGATAGAAAATTCTTTCCTATCTTCTAGTAGGTCGGTTGGTTGGACTACTTTTTGAGACACAAAATCCAATGAAGTCATGACCTAGCAATTTTCCAGTACCCTGCAAAATGATGAGGCAATTTTAGCGGTTTGAAGTGGATGCATCAGAAGCTACTATAGATGAAGTGTCAGGTCTTCCAAGGGTGGGAAAAGAGTTTCAAATAACAACAAATGTAATTGTATCTAGGAAAGAATTCTCCTTGCCGAGGGAGAACTTGGACTATTCTTCACAAGGTACCAAACACTTATCTTTGCTTTAGATTTGGGCCTATGTAGCTTCTCATATTGTTAGGTACTTAACATGTAATGTAAGACAATCATTATTGTACATAATTCATTTTAAATTGCTTAGTCATTTACGCCACCAAAGGCATGTGAATGCTCCAAATTTCCTGTATAAGCTTTTGAAAAGAATGTCCTCAGAGCACAAAAGAAAAAGAAATCAGTCAACATTATCACATTTTTTTTAGTTACTTTACTAGGGAAAAGAAGTCTTAGGGTCCAATTTCATTAATTTTTCTTGGGAGGATTTTCTGAATTGTAACAATATCAACATCATTCAAATGCATAATGAAGAAGATAGGGGTTAGGAATGTTGAGAAAATGTGTCTCAACTTCTAGCTTGAAACCCCTGTTTTAATGACGGTGAAATTTTGGTGTTTCTACAGTTTACTGCCATACTCCGCTTGGCTCTATTCTTGCCTTGGCAGTACCATAGTGATGGCCCTGATGGTTACCTCACTACCGCTCGTGGTTTGTTCCCTGGCCGTGGTGGCCATGGTTGGCATCTTTCGGTCTGCCTTATCGGTTACCACCATACCGCAGGCGGTGGGTCCACTCATCGCATTAGCACGGTGAGACCGCCTACGGCTGGATCTAGCAGTTATCGCCCTACGTAGCCAGTCAAGAGACTGACCGCGGTGGCCATGGTATGACCGTCAATAGTCTGGCTGACGGTTACCGCCCTACAACGGGATGGCCTGTCGGCCCTAGTGGTAGCGCGGTAAGACTGTTAGCGGTCCCACTGACCGATCACTGCCACACTGCGGTCTTGTCCGATGACTGTAGCGGTAGTGCGGTGGTGTTGTCGATGGCGAGGCGGGCAAGCTCGGTGGAGTTGTCAATGAGCTCAGATGAGCTCACCGCTATACCGCAGGATGACTCGGGTAGTGCAGCGATAGCACGGTAAGAGTTTGGATGAGCTCGGTTGACTTACCGCCATACCGCAAGCTAGTTGGATGGGCTCGGCGGTAGCGTGGTAAAGACCTGGAGAGCTCGCTCGAGCTCGGGGCCAGTCTTAACCGTGTTGGACTCAGTGTTAGAAGCGGATAGCGAATGAGGTGTGGACACGTGCCTTAGTGTCTGAACGCTGATTGGATGGAAACCAAAAGAGTAATTGCAGCAGGTACAGGTCAACCCAAGGTGGCGAAACTGAACCCGATTTGGGTGATGGCATTAATACCTGGGTGGCTTGATGAAGGAAGATCGGTATGGGTAGATCTTTGGTGTGATTGGATCAGAGATGATTGTACCTATTAGTTGGCACTTGGTTGACAGAATTGAATGCAACGTTTGACTTAAGGAAGTCGATGACATATTGCATGAGAGGAATGAGTTTTTTCAAGAGAACTATATGTGGTGTAAGAACATTGTAACAACACTTGAGAAAAAATTATTGTAGTGTTGTTGTGAGCTGATCAGAGAAGACTGTAATTTTGTATGTAACCGTTTTGTTACTATAATACAAATTGTTTGGACTTTGTGTGGTGGGTTTTTTACCTGAAAAAGGTTTTCCCACGTATATCTTGTGTCAATCTGTGAATGCTCAATTGTGTGTTCTCAATTTTACATGTTGTATTCATCTCAAGTAGTTTTAGAATGCTATTGAAACCGGTTTATGCTCTTCTCCTTTGTTGTATTAGTGTTAAGGGAATGTATTCCGCACTATTGGGTCTCTAGATCCATGCATGTTTTTTCCCTTCAAGGAACAAGAAGCAGAAGAACTTGTTGTGGCTTCTCTTCAGGGAGAAATACCCTCTAGTTTCCTTGTTGCAACACCTACCCACAACATGAAGGAACTAGAAGAGTAGGGTTTGCAGAAAACAAAACCTACAACCTTTGCTAAGAAAACCACAGTTGAACACAATCCGGATACCCTAGCTTCCATGAAGACCCCACCAAAATCAAATAAAAGAAATAGTGGGGCCTCTACCTCTACACCTACAAAGGGGGAGAAGAGGCCCACATAATCTAAGAGATGATCACATTGCCTAAGGAAGAAGGTGCCCATGAGAGGAACAAACAAAAAGAAAAAAGAAGATTTTGTAATGATAGAAACAAACACAGAATTAGAGGGAAATGCCCCTAGTGATGAAATAAAAACACCAATTGTACAACCTTTATATTTTACCAACACTTTTGACTTTGATTTAGAAGATATTTTTGTTGCCAAAAAGATGAGAAGATCTCTAAAGAGCCATGTCTCAAAATGTTTTGAGAATACAAAGGAGGTAGGAGAAGAATATTTTTTGGAGAAAGAAGAGGATTTTTTCTTGGAAGAAAAGAATACAAATAAAGAACTGCAAGAAGCGTTGTAGAGAATCAAACAATTAAAAGACTTATTCAAGACATATCAATAGAAATACAATGAAATGGATGGAAGAAAGACTCCATAAATTTGAGCATGGGTCAAAACTAGAAATATTGGCACAACTTGCCATGATGGAAATAGATGGAAAAGATCCAATTCCAAAGAGCTCAATTGGACCTGTAAAGGCCCCCACTAGACCAACTATTGTGTCATTTGGTATTGAATTATGGAAGAGAACAAAAGAATTATCCCAAAATGAATGAGAAAGGGAGAAAAATGAAATGATGTATAATCATGCTATGGTAGTTGAGAAGCAAGAAATAGAGGTAAATAAATTAAAAGTAATAATTGGTGAACTAACAGATAAAATAGTGCAACAGATGAAATGTAGACTAACTATCAGGGTTTTTGCCTTGTTTTTGGCGGAAAAGTTTATATGTTTTCAGTTTAATCAGATGATTAGTGACCCACTTGTTGCCATGAATAGGAATTTTTTTTCTTAGACACTTTTTAAAAGTCTACACCGAAAATGCAAGATCAATTGTGTGAGTTTTATTTGCACAATTTTGTTCTTTCAGACGAAACTGTATGGAACCCATTAATTTTTGTAGGGGGTCTCCAAATAAGGGTTTTGGCCTCTTATGTTAGAAATGAGAAACAAAGGGGGAAGCTTCTACATGAATATCACGAGAAAGAGAAATCTATCCCCTTACAACTAAGAAAGGAGGTAGTGAACCCAAATGTAGTGATAGACCAATGGTTGGATCTCTTATTGAACAAGCTCGAGTTGGAGCAAAGACAATGGAATGCAGAGAAAAGGATTAAAAAAGAATGAAGGGACTAGCAGTAGAAGGCATAATCAAAGAGACACTTAACTTTTCTCAAGACAAATGGGGGAGCTTACGCTAGAACTGAAGAGGAAGGAACCTCATTCCATTTGCAATTATGTTGTAATAATTGGTAGGTCACATAAGTACATTTCAATTGTATACAGAAATGGAGTTTCTTGGTTCCCACTTACCTTCCATCCTCCTATTCTCTTATTCCCTATACCACACTAGATAGGAAGGAAACGAGGGGAAGAAGTAGTAGCAAAAAAAAAAGGTAGGAAAATCTCTCAGATAAAAAAGGTTACTACTTGAAGCAAGGAAAAGGAGTGGACTATGTGGTGGATTTTAGAGAGATGGCCCTACAATATAACCCTCAACCTTAAAGTTTCTTGAGGACAAGAAATAGCTTATTCGGGGGGAAATGATGGGCTCAATTAATGGCTAGTTTTCCTTTACTAATTTATGTTTTTATCATTTCATCTACTAAGTTTCACAGACGTTCCCAAGACTTTATATATTTTTTATATGCCTTCCATACACTTTAAAGTAGACTTAAGTACACATAAATAGAAATATGCTATGTTGATATATGTTTGTATGAATGCATGAATGTCTATGGAATTTAGTATGATTCTATGTTTAAATTATGATTGTTAATAATGTGGATGCCTTAGGAATGAAACTAACATCTTGCATCAAGAAAGTTAGTTAACCTGTAGCAACAAATTTTCCAACCTACAACATAAGGACTGCAGATGGTTGCAGGGGAGAGGTCAAAATAGTCATAGTGTGACACTTCTAGAATTGAATGAAGGTGATTATTCAATGATCAACCCTGAGTCACCACATTATATTTTTTCTCATCAAATAAGACCACCAAGAGGATGAGTATGTTCTCAGCAAGATTAATTTATGACGTGAATGTCCTTAGGAACATGTCTCTGTTATAATAGTTAACTGTTAGGCATAAAGTTCTAAATTAGTTTCTCTGATCCTGCTTCATAGTTATTGATATTTTTATTAGACTAAGTCCTCTTCCTATCTTTCAAGGAGAGTGGACAACTACTTTATGAGAGGTTGTTTTTAGTCCCAAAGGAATAAAACTCCTCACAAGCCCTATTTAGTGGGGCATGTTGTCAAGGAGTAATTCTAGTTGCTAGTAGTTGTTTTAGTTGTTAGTTAATTAAGCTAATAAGTTATATTTTATCTATTATTAGTTGTAGCTATAGATATGTGTTATTGAATAATAAATATTCAATAGATTCTTGTCGGACTATATGTAAGTTCAAAGTTTATATGCAATAAAGAAAATTAGTTGATAGCATGAATTTTTGAGTAAGTAAATAGGTGTTAACTTTTGTGGGAGCAAAAAATCAAGCAAGGGCCACTTGAGGTACTACTGATCCACTTTATTTCTTGTTAGATTAAATGATGCATTGTTGAAATTAGTTAAGTAGTTTCTAGTTATATGCATATGTTGTAATTTATGAATGTCATTTTGTTGTTTTGGATTGAATTATGTGGCTTCATGTTGGTTTCATACTCTAGAGGAATTAACTAGGAATTAGTTTTTAACAATTGACAGTTACAGTCTTGAGTGTTTAAGTACTTGTAGCATAAGGTAGTGGTTTATACTTATTTCCCCTATTTTGTGAATTAGCATTTTCATTTTCTAAATTTTGCAGTCTTTTGTACATGTGTAATTTCCTATACTTCATTGATGTTATGATCCATTGATGTAGGATGTGTCTAGAGTCCATGAACGCGTATATTGTTCCATCACTTTCTAAAATTTATGAGTCCCTAGTTGATAATTAAATGCAACCTCTTATGACAGATGAATTATTCAGTTAGGAGTTCATCCTTTGATTTGTGTGTATACCTAGTAGCACCAAGTTGATTAGACATTAGGGGGGCTCTACACCTGCCATTTTACTTCTCAAACTTAGGAATTTCTATCCTTTGAGGGATGGGAACATTTAGAATGGTGAGGGCTAGGGGATTGCAATGATAGTGTGGTTGTAACATGGATTGAGAGGTGGAGCTATTCAAGTTAGCCAACTATGGTTGTATTCATCTCATGTTTTGTAACAAATTATTAAGGACATGATCAGTTGACAGATCCTAACTAGTTGAGGAAGTGGTGGTTTGGGTTCTAGATGTAGAGAATTCAAATCCCGAAGAGGTGTGGTTCAATCTAATCCCAGGAACATCTAGGGACACAGTATTGGTGTTATCAATAGTGGTAATAGAGGGGACATAAGGACTAGTCTCTACCATATGCATAGAAACTCTCAGTATTCGAACATACAATTGGGTGCCAGTGGTTTCCAATTGGATGTCTTAAGAGTTACCCAAGACATAAGTGTACAAGGGGACATGGTTTTCCACTATGTTAGAAATCCCTCGAAGTAACTCAAATCCTCTATGATCTAAGATAAGAAGATCCCTCATATCATTAATAAGAGGAGTAGCTTGAGTATATGTGTTTTCTTTTCCTAAAAAATCTTCAAACTCTCTAAGTCTCTCTTCCAAAGAACGAATCTGCTCAACAAGAACCCCGAGAGAAAATTCACTAGCTATGGGAGGAATAATTATAAGGAGTGATTGGTGGGGTATGTGCTTTCACTTCAGTGGATGGAGAGAGACTCAAAAGGAAGCTCTAAACCAAGTGATAATCTTGTGTTGAACTCCTCAAACTTAGGACCCTATCGAGGAGGACTGAAGTGTCTTCAAGAACCCATATCTAAGTGTTGATAACTTCTTCTAACTACATGCCTGAAGGTAGTGGAATAGGTTATGAAACTTATAAAAGTGTCATGGGACTTGATCCAATACACGTCTTGACAAGAGAGAAGAATTTTTTGACCAAATATTAGGCAAGAATAGGTTCATGTCAAGTTCACAAAATATAGAGTAAAAATGACACCCTCCCTCTCCCCTAGGGATGAGTGTTCCTCAACTACTTCAAAGGAAAAGCTCAAGTGACATGGAAGCAAAGATAAGGGAAATTGTTTATATTTTATTTTTTATAATGATTTAAGAAATAAGAATTTTAGGGACTAAAAGAGAAACCTTTAGAGGCCTCATGAGCAAACTAGTTGGCTCTTGGCCAAGGATGATAACATGGCACACAGATGTACCCATGACGTGTTGTAGTCTCACATAGTTTGAAAATAGAGCTTGTTGACAAAAACGTCAAAGAGCCTACTAGTTATTTGAAGACTAAAATCTAAAATGTGTACTAAACTAACCAAATAAAAGGAATAACACGAAATAAAATAACATTCATAGATTAAAAAAAATGAAATAAAATGGCGAGATGGAGAAGAGGAGAAAGAACTCACAAGATTTCCACATAATGAAGCCTCTCACAATGCTCCAACTTGACAAACTGCACACATGAAAATGGGGGAAAATGTTTGGGTTGTTTAGGGGTTTGCCTCAATCAAACCCCCATGTAGGTGTTCTCACCTCTATAGACAACTAGATAGATAAAAAATAAATTAGACAATTGATAAGACAAATAGATAGATAAGATAAAGAAAATAGATAAGTTAGAATATCAATATGCTACTTGATGTAAATATGATAATGTAATGAGAAGAGAGTGTAGTTATCCGAGGCCTTTAGCAAGATAGTAATGTCAAAGGAGAGTATGTAACACCCAAGATGTGCCAAGAGAACCAAAGTGTTGGTGTAGAAGCCAAAATGTGAGAGAGCTTTTAAGAAAATGGTGTAGAATGAGAATGAGATCTAGAGAGAGATAGATCGAATAGAGTGGATGGGATAAGAGAATGAGAGGTAAAATAAGCAAATGGGTTTTTTTGGTGCGTCTGCAAGCCAAGAGGCATTATAATTTACGTGAAGACGGGAATTGTAACATCCCAATGGCTACGCAAGCCGAAATATTTTTGGGACATTTGTGTGTCGCGATAGCGTCTATGACAAAATGTCACTTACAAAACCAAAAATAAAGGGGTTAAGAGTGAGATTAAGGTTAGGTGAAAGGGAAATTACACTATTGAATTTGATTAAGCTAAAGGGAGGGTCATGGAATGTGAAATTGAATGGGGTGAAATTTTTGACATTACATTAATATATTTAAGACATATCATGATACCTGCACAATTAAACATCTTGAGATGATACAGCTTGCTGAGAATTGGACACAAAAAACATGTTATCACTTGTAGCATTCCACACAACTCCTATAGCATCCTACACAATACTAGTAGCACAACTTAGGACTACAAGTGAATTGTTAAGTGGTTGTGCAACATGTTCCTAGCTTTTGAACCTTCCTAATCTAAACTACTGAAATATTGTTGGAGTAAGGGCACTTTTTGAGAAGTGTTTGGCATGTTTATTACACTTGAATTATTTTGACTTTGAATTTTTCCAAATCTTTGTTCAAATTGAAATGAGTTGCACTTTGTTTATAGTATTGGATGTTGCTACAGGAAGCTCAAGAAATAGCAGTTACAGATCCCATTGAAGGAAAGTTCAATTTATGCAAACTTTTGTTTTTTTAGCAACATGTTTTTTATTGACTACTCCTAACCTTCTTCCACCTTGTGTTCTTTGGATTTAAAAGTTGTTGCTAGTGCAATGCTACATGGAAACTATGATTATTCTTTACAAATTTACAACAAGAACAAGTTTGATAATTTTATTAAAGTTGTGAACTATTGTTGACATAATTTTTTGTTGCAACCAAATCAAAAGTTTATATTCAAAGACCAAATATATTGTGCCGACATATTTTTGGCATGTTTTTTGTTTGTGTAAGGTGTAAACATTAATCCATGTTGCAAGCAAATCAAATTTTTTTGTTCAAATAGCAGCAGTTTTATAGCTTGTCTTGGTGGTAGTCTTCGAAAGCATGATATTAATGACAATTAGAACTGTCAATTTCTTTGTAGGTAGAAGCCTTGAGATGCATGACATTATGTGATGATGAAAACAGTCAATTTTGTGAACCTGCTTTATTTTATACATTATAGTTGTACTTTTTTATTGAATTTGTTGTTTAAATCATACATTGAGATTGGTAATTACAACTTACAATATAGGCTTGTTAAGCTATAATTCATGCCAAATATTGCAAGCATGAGGAAATGCTTTTGTATACCCATAAATGCTTACACTATAGGCTTGTTAAGCTATAGCCTTATTTATTCTAATTACTAAGGTTGGCATTGATTCAATTTTTTCATGCTTTACACAGTGTGCCCAAAATTTGACTTTATCCTACATTACCAGCTAAAATATGAGTACATTGAAGTCATGATTAATAAGAGGTGGTTCAAAAAATTTCAATCCCAAGTATGAGGTTCCATTATTGGCTCTCACTGCTTGGCGAAACATCTACCACTAGGTCACTGTTATTCATTAATACTATTATCGAATTTGTTGGCATAATTATCTACAAGTTACCTAACAAACAAATAAACAATAACTTTCCTTATGTACCGAACTGTCCTTTAAATTCACCTCAGAAAGATTTTTGCAAGTGCACAATCTTTGAGTAGTCGTTGGCATGGTCATGTGGGAAACCATTACAAACTGATGATAGCAAATCAACCTACATTAGAGATGTTACACCCAAACCACAGATAAGTTGCCCATTTTTTCTCACCACCACAAAAAGAACTCATCACAACCAGCGCAAGGTTATTCACAGCCAAAAAAAATCAATTCGTAAAGGAATTAAAGTCAAATATAAATAAATCACTGGTAAAATTCAAAGGAGATCACAGTTTTTCTTTTTAAAATGGATCAAAGCTGTTAAAGGGATTAAAAGTAGCTCGCAGGCAACCAAAGAATCACAGATTTTTTTGAAAGGTCATAAGAAAACAAGGAATAAATTTTTCACACCATTTACTCCACCAAAGATAGTAAAGAATACATATCGCACCAGGCAAGAGAATGCCTGTAGCAATTGGGATTGGGGACACATAGACAGGGCACGTGAACTGTTTAATGAATGCCACCTTGAGCTGCATAAACCAAACATTAGGAAATGGTTTGAATTTTCTGAGGACAATCTCTTATGCAAATATGATCCATGAAAACATTAGCTTAATTTTTTTTTTAGCATAATTTGTTCGCTTTTATTTGAGATGTTCTCCTTCAAAATCGTAAATGCAAAAAAGCAAAAAAAAACCTACAAAAATATGATCTAACAATAGCCAAAAAAAACCTCGCAAAATAATGATCTACCAATCAGCGAAAAAAAATCAGTGGAAATTATATTTGAAAAATGAAAGTGTTGTACATGATAGGAAAACTCTTTTCCTTCTCTCCTGGTGTGGTTTCCAATGAATAGATTATTTACATTCAACCTACAAAAAATATTAGTCTCCACCTATCTAGGCAGAGACTACCTAATCGTCGTATAACTGCTAGATAGAAATGGATATCGCTAGACAAACAAAATTTTGCCTCAAAATAAATTACCTGACAAATTGCTTCCTTATTGGGTGTGCATCTTCACGCCTTTCCCCTCTAACTAAACTAGCTACCAGGCTTGAATGGTGGCCATATTTAATCAACCATTATATTATTTTAATAGATCCTGCTGGAAGGAATAACATATAATCCACACCATTTGCAATTACATCTCATCAAGTCTCAGATCATAGCCGCTCTCATATCATATTGAAAATAGTAGAGCATACAATTTATAATTGCAGATAAAATAACATAGGAATAATATGTTTTTTTATTTCAGATTGATATTCAATACAATGCATAATAGTTTTATAAAGTCAAATATACTCTGTTACAAATTTCTTAAATAACTTCTCACCAACCAGCTAATATATTATATTTATTTATTTATTTAACAACCAATATTTTTTTTTTATATTTATATTTAATTATTATTTAAAGATGTAATAAATCCAACAAACAAATGAGAGAACACCATCAAAATAGAGTAAGAGACTAATATACCTTGAAGATATCCACTTTGAGTAAAAACTTTAGCTAAATTGTGAACAAAAGAAAGAAACGATGCAATAATCAAAGAAAGAATCAAACACAAAAGAAGAGAATCCAATGCATTGCTTCTCTTGCAACTCCATATGAGCTAGAAAAGGTTGAGCATCCAAACACCTCTTGTTGTACATTTGTGTGTAGTTGTGCTCAAGATGTTTGATGGAGAGATTGGAAGTATGTTGTTGCTCTCAATAACAACATCATAACATTATCAAGATTCTTAAAAATGACCTCCAAGAGGCTTCATTTATTAGATTTTGAGGGTTAAGGATCAAGGGTTGAGATTCAATCTTTAGATCATTTGCTAGGGTAAATTATGAATTCTTCACATCCCTCTAATATTTGGATTACCCAATAATAATATATGATTAATTAAGAGGGATGTGAATAATTTAGAAGGCAACAAAAATAGCCATAAAGAGCAACAGTCATGTTTAAAAGAGAGCCCAGTGATTAATGAGTTGAGAGGTAGAAATTATCTTATGATGGTAGCGATCTATTTAAAGAAATGATTACCTTTCATAAGGCAACAATCTAGTGAGAGAATAAATGAATTATAATTATTTTACAAAGGCAGCAATCAAGGTTAATCAAATATTATGTCTTTTGAGAGAGATGTCTCTCTTCATAGAGGCATAAGGATATAAAATGAAAAATAAATGTGTGAAGTGAAGAAAGTAGTAGAAGTGTGAGATAAGTGAAGAATAAGAAGGGGAGTGGAAGCAAGTTTGTGATGTGTAGAATGTCTCATCATTAAAACACAAGAAAATTTGTAAGTGTGAGTGTTGGAAGATATACAACACCAACAAACATATGAAGAGAGGGTGAGTGTAAAGAGAAGTTGCATAATTCCAATTTGAAGAGAAGCTTTTTTCAAGAATACAAATTAGGTTCTTTTTGCAAGAGGTTGGTGCCTTGTATCGAGAGATTAGTGTCTCTCACTGAGTTGGTGCTTTTTCTATGGGATTGGTGTCTCATGTAGGTTGATGCTTATAAAATTGTAATCAGTGAGTATATAAAAGTATTATTTTCCTTGGTTTTCTCCCACAAGGATTCCCACGTAAATTTTAGTTTTCTTGTGTTGCAACTTGTTAGAACTTGCATATTGATTATTTATATTTAATTTGGTAAGAGTTTAGTAATACTAATTCACCTCCCTCTCAATATAATCATGTGCTCATCAATTGGTATAAGAGCGGGTTTTTTTGAAACATATCTTAAATTCTTGAAGAAAGATCTTATATAAGAACACGTGGCAAGAAAAGAAGGATATGATTTCTCATGAAACAATGAACCATTGTTTGATGGAAAAACTATAATTTTTGGAGCATAAGGATGAAAGCCTATTTGAATTCTCTAGGATATGATATTTTGCAATCTATGGTGAATATTTATACACCTCTTGTGACTCCTCCAATATATCAAGAAGGAAATAAGGCTAGTGAATATAATTCAAAGGTGAAGAATGCAATTCTTTGTGGATTATCAAAATTATAATTCATGAAGGTTATGCACTACAAATTAGCTAAAGACATGTGGGAAAAATTGAAGAATACCTACGAAGGATATGATAAGGTCAAAAGAGCTAAAATTCAAACTCATATAGAGTAGTTTGAAAGTCTCAAAATGAGAGAATAAGAAAAAATTTCCACCTTTTTCCTTCGAGTGGATGAAATTGTTAACACAATCAAGGGACTTGAAGAAGAGATGAAAGATTCAATGATTGTGCAAAAAAATTTAAGATCATTGTCTCTCATATTTGGTGTTAAAGTTTTTTCTATTAAAGAAATGAAAGATCTAGAATTATAAACAATGGATGAGTTGTATGGAATTCTCACTACTTATGAGATGAGGACTGGACATGAGAAGCCACCAAAAAGCGAAGTTGGTTTCAAAGAGTTGTGAAGAAATAGAAAAACAAAGAATTTGAACTTAAAGTGAAAGACCATATGATGAAACTAATGATGAAGAATCCAATTTTATAAGAAAGCTAAAGAAGGGCTCTGGAAAGGACAAAGGTAAATTTTCTTTTAAGTGTTTCAATTGTGGAAAGGTAGGTCATTTTGTAAAGAAATTCTCTTATCCAAAAAATAGTGACAGTGAGGAAGAAGAAGACCATTACATAAAGAAAGGGAGGAAAAAATTTCAGTATCACAAAAATAATAAAAAAGAGAAAAAGAATAATTTAAAGAAAAATCTCTACTCCTATAGGAATTTTAGGTTTTTTAGAATTGTGAATAAAACAAGATGCGGGATCAAACAATGAACAAAAAATTCTTCCATGCAAGAGAGTTGCAAATAATAATCTGCTATATCCTCAACTAGAGAAAATTATAAAATTAAGAGCTTGATTGAACCTCAAGAGTGATAATACAATGAGGGAGAGTGCTTTATAAGAGAAACCCTAAATGATAAAGGGATTAGATCATGACAAGTT
Organism: Sequoiadendron giganteum; assembly: GCA_007115665.2. Taxonomy (NCBI): domain Eukaryota; kingdom Viridiplantae; phylum Streptophyta; class Pinopsida; order Cupressales; family Cupressaceae; genus Sequoiadendron; species Sequoiadendron giganteum. The sequence continues at coordinate 322,302,398 of CM021109.1, read as the reverse complement.
TTTTCATCCTATGTGATGAGATAAAATGATCTAATAATAGCTCACCTCTAGTTAACAGAAAAAAGAACTCCTAAGTTTAGTTTAAGTGCATGAAATGAATTAGCCTAATAATCAGTTAAAGATTAATTAATTATTAGCTAATGCATGATTACTCTAACACCCCCCTTAAGTGAAAACTTAGGGAGTAGCTAAAAACCCTAAAAATTAAATGCATGATGAGTCCCAACAAACAAGGCGTGATGAGGTACCCATGTACAAACAATCTAATCTCTCACAATTGGAGAAAATGAGAAAACCTCATGGGAAAATATCCTCTCCAAAAGAAAGAAAGGCAAATTAATGACTGAAAAAGCCTCCAAAATATGTCCCATAAAGAATAGGAACATGAAGAACATCATTGAAGCACCAAGAAGCTATAAAAAATTATTGAATGATGAATGGTAGAGTGCTAAAATGAAGGACCTCCTCTAAAACAGATGATGATCAAGATTAAGAAGACAAGAATATAAATGAGTGACCCCAATGACACCACTCAAATTATATGGAAAACAAAGGCAAACATCTTGAAATTAAAGATACAAATGGCACATGAATTTGCATGAGTGACTCCAATGACACTACTCAACATGCAAGATGCAAGTCAAAAATATAGGTACCAATAGTCTAAATAACACTAATCAAGTTAAAATAGAAGGTTACTTCTATAAATAGGAATGCAAGAGTGTTCATATGGTAAACTCCATCTCACCAAATTCATGGGTAACCAACTGCTACACCCGCCTAGTATATAGGAACAAAAACTAATTTACCTAGATCACTCCAACGTGAAACCAAGGAATCATTAGCACCAACAATAGAAATCCCCCATAATGCATAAAAAGGGAGAGCCATGATAGGTCTAGTAAAACTATGTGTCACCAAGAAGCGAATGAAGGAGAACCAAGAACATCGGAACATGCAATTGAAAGCACCTACAAATAAAAAGGGTGTGCAAACAAGGCACACACACATGAGGCAAGAATCACTGAGATTCATTGTTGTGAAAGGAACACTCACTTGACACAAGTGTGATGGAAAAAAAAGGCCTGCAAAACCCTCCCATGTCACTTTATAACATAATGTGAGTACAATAGGCACAATAAGATGTGCGAAAAATATCAAAAAAAGATACACCAAAGTGGCACTTTACCTCAACGTGTCTACAAAAGAGAAATTGCATGCAAAAGATGTTAAAAATTCCCAAATAGGACAAAAATTTAGAAATACATGTAGAACAACCTAAAACAAGTCACCCCACATAAATAGTAAGTTCCAAGAGCTATAATGTCCAAGTAATTCATTCTAGAATGTGAATTTCTTTTGAATAAAATGTAATTGGAGAATAATCTAGAAAAGCACATGGATAGTTGTGAAGAGAATTGAAAGACTATTCCAACACTACTAGAATAGTGAAAAACAAACAAACGAGTCAAAATTTATGAGCTTGACAGTGAAAACAACACATATGACTTTGACAAGCAATAGAATGTACCAACAACAAAATAATGGTGATAAGAACCAGACCACTAGAAATTACACGGAGCCATCTTTCCGACAATATCTCATTCACTCAATTTTGATATTATAAGCCCAAGTTATGGCTAAAAGAAAAAACTGCTCATTTAGGACCAAAGGGGGCTTAGAAGGGGCCCTGTAGGTGGTCATATTGCTGATGTCAATGGAATACACAGAATATTCCCCTTGTTGGAAAAAAAATCTAGTGGCTAAAAAATAAAAGTAGTCACTGGTATATTTTACAAACCACAAAATATGCCAAAAATTCATGTCAAAATAAATTTGTGGTGTTGGTCGATAAAAAGGTATAGATGTTGAACTGTCAAGTAGTTGAAATATTCTAGAGTCTTTAAAAGATTTTGGTATCAATTTTTGTTACTAATAGGGTTTGAAAAGCCTCACCAGCCAACAACCCTTCGCGACACTAAGGGTAGCGCCACCTATGGCACTTGAGCACACCGCACAAGAGTGGTCAGCTCTCAACACTATGTAATTTTTGAACTTTTTATTTTTTTACAAAACCATATGGTATGGCCATATAGGAGTTGTACAAGCCCTTGTGCAAAAAAAATTGCCTCAAAATCTCTCGACACCAAAATAGGATGAATTTATATCAAAATTTATCTATTTGACTTCCTGAATGAAATGGTGAGGTCCTTTTCATGCCAAAGTGCACCAAAAAATTACCCAACTCCAAAAATTGCAAAACAACAATAAAGATTCCATATTTTCTCTTGTAACCCTAGTTGAAAAAAACTCAAAAATGTAGAAGGGGTTCGTTAAATCCACACTGTAATACCATGTTAGAATTCTGAATAACATGAGACACAAGATCAAACAATGAACAAAAACACCCTCCATGCAAGAGAGATGCAAACAATAATCTATTATATCCTTAACTAGAAAAACTTACAAAATCGAGATCTTGCAATGAGACACGAGATCAAACAATGAACCTCAAGAAAGATAATAGAATGAGGGGAGGTGTTTTATAAAATCAATCCTAAATTATAAAGGGGTTACATCATGACAAGTGTTTTCATCCTATGTGATGATACAAAATGATATAATAATAGCTCTCTCTAGTTAATAGAAAAAGACAGTCCTAATTTTAGTTGAAGTGCATGAAATGAATTAACCTAATAATCAATTAAAGATTAATTGATTATTAGCTAATACATGATTACTCTAACAAGTTCATCTTATGAAAGTGATATGGAGAGTGGTGGAGAAGAGACCTTTTTTATAGTGTTGGAAATTAAAAAATATCAAAAATGTTGGCAAAGAGTAGGATAAGATACAGATGGATAAGGAAGAAAATATTGAAGATTATAGTGCAATAGATCTAGAGGAGGAACTCATTTGTGCCATAGGAGAAATTGAAATACTTAGAAAGAACCAAAAGTAGAAATTATTGTTTCAAGAAAAATGTGAGTCTAAAATAAAGATATCACAAAATTTTGAAGAGGCGAAACAAAACATCACTAATCTAAAGATCCAACTAGAAGAAGCAAGAAGGATAGAAGATGTTGTAAGAACTCAACTAAATAAAATAGAAGAAGATTGTGAGAAACTTGAATCAAAGATTGTCTCCCTAAGGAAAGAATTGGAGAAAAATTTCACCAAACTAAACATAAGTCTTAAAATTTGAAAAAGAAACTAAAATTTTGGATGATATTTTAAATGGGCAAAGGTCGCCATTGATAAAAACAAGACTTGGTTATGAGGAAACTGTAGACACCTAAAATTATCCTAAATATATCACACATCTTGATTTCACTTACTAACATCATTTTCCTCATTTTCACCTAATTATTCTATTTGATTAAATAAATTCTAATTATTTAGTTAAATTCATATTATTCCCCTATTAATTGAATAATATATTTGATTAATTCATCATTTTCATGCTAATAATCCCTCTTGATTAAATAATTCCCAATTATTTAATTTAAAATATTAATTCCTCCATCCTCACAATTAAATAATTTTCAAATATATTTAATTGGTTAATCTTCCTCCAACTCTTTAGCTTGCACAAAGAATATTCCCTTTTGAAATTCAAATTCTTCTCTCGAATTCAAAATATCTTCAACCTATTTCCATGAAATAGGAGATATCTTGGACTCTCATGAATCCTCAACCATTGATCCTCCTTGATCCACACCCGCCAACTTCATTTCCTCTCATCCATTGATCCTCAGATCAAATCTTAACCATTGATTAGAATTTCCAAAATCTATAAAACAAACATTCATCAACATGAAAATTATTCACAATCCTCATAAGCATAGGCACTCTCTAGAATTCTTGAGCATTAGAGCACCTATTTTGTGAATCACATGCTCCCGTATCAAGCTTTTACAACATGGATTATGCACAAATCAAGCAATCCACACCACGGTTATGCATCAATCCACAATGGGGTTGAAGTTTTGCACTTTCAGTTTGGTTAATTGCTTTGATTTTAGTTCAATTCTTTAGATTAATTAATTTGAATGCCTTTGCAAATGAATTTCATTGAGTATGGGTTTGTATGATCTCAATTTTTTAATTCCTTAGTGTTTTTAGACTCTAATTGCTTAATTCATGCTTACTTACTTTCCCTACAACATCTTGGAACGTTCGATGGGACCCACATCCCTAATTTAACCATTTTCATGAAGTTTTTGTTGATCTTGAAGGTTACAGTGATAGTGTGATGCTTCTACAGTGACAGTTTGAAACCTTTGCAAAATATCAATTCCTTTGTAGCTCAAAGTTCAGTGTATCTATTAAATATCAATGCCTCTTACTAGTTCCTCTTCTTTTTGTTTGGAGAAAATCTCGATGCCTTTGCATAAGTGCAACACATCTACCAAATCTTGATGCATATGACTAGAAGAAGTTTGACACCTCTTTCATAAAGCCACACTTTTGTTCTATTTTTTATATCTTTGTTTGTAGGTACAATTCAACACTTATGCTCAAAGGTCGACGTCTTTTTCGAAGGTTGATGCCTTTGTTGATTGACAATGCAATGCCTTTGTTCTGAATCTCAGCATTTGTGTCAAGTAAAATAACACTTCTATTTGTTAAGATTCATAGTTTGAATTGAAATTTATTTCAACTAACCTTTAACATTTTTATTTTCTAACTTTACCAAATAGTTTGCAGCATGTGGTAGTTGACAAAAAAGGATGCAACAAACTACTAATGTTTGTGGTGTAGGATTTTGAGTTAATAAAGGATTCATTTTCCCGTGGTGCACTTAAAATTAATCTTATTTCAATTGATGCAAATAAAATGAACTTACAAATTCCATTTTCCCTTGGTGTACTTAAAAAGAACCCCATAACTACCACTCTCTTTTTGCTGTACCTAAAATGAACCAACAATTTGCACAATTCAATTTTGGATTAAAATTTACTAGCAACTTGCACATTTGAATTTGGTGTTTTTTAAACTTTAACCACATATTTATATCATTGGTGCACTTAAAAAGAACTATATGAAATATTTGGTAGGTTAATGTGTGTGTATGCTCTTTCCTTGCGCCTAGTGCGATCTTAAAAATTAGAAACACCATTAACTTGCAATTTTTTGTATACCTAGAGGTGTGGTGTGGTGTATGCTCTCCCCTCGTGACTCTTAAGAATAATCTCAAATATCAAAAGCAACACCATAGTCATTTATTTCAAAGTAGGAGACTTGATTGGACATCTTATCACCCCAAGTTCTGATCTCAAGCACATTTCTCAACGGTCTATATAAAGGGGGGAGAACAAAAGTTTTACCCCAAGGAGTAGCTAGCATCCTTCAAGCCAAGCCCCATGACCCTCGATCCACCAAGGCAGGGAGGTGATGAGTAGAGAGGAGACCCCTCTCGACTTAGGCATAACAGAGAATGTTAGACTCCTACTACGAACTTGTAAAATCTAGAAGCCTAAGAGCAATTTGTAAACTATTAGCTTAAAGTGGTGCAACATCTAAGGATCAATGGTTGAACTTACTTGCTATGTACTAGCCTTTGTTGAGCGACAATTATTCCTTGTTGGGATCTTTTCCTTTCAAGGTGAGAGGTGTCAAGGTGGTACATGACCTTGGCACACTCTAGTCACCCATTAATTAGATGGTATTTTATTAGTGGGCCCACTCTTAGTTGGAAATCCCAATAGATACCACTCAAATAAGATGTGTAGATATGGTGTGTCCTTATTATAAATCTACCTATGATACCAATTAGCATGGTCTTATTGAAGAAGACACACAAAAATATTCCAAACATCTAATTGACTTAGTCCTACATGTTGTTTGTTGTTTTCTATCACTGTCCAGATCAATTAAGCACAAATCAGATTTCAAAGATTTAAAACCCTAGGTCAAACTTGCAAAATTTAACTTCTGAGCAAAATTGATGCCTTTGATTGTTGTAGAGTGACACCTTTGTATTCAAATCGATGCTTTTTTTATCATAATAGCACCTTTGTTTGCATCTTGACGCTTTTACACATCTTGACACCTTTGTATCAAAGTAAATCAGAAAAAAATGCATCTTAATGCCTTTGATTCAACATTGTGACACTTGTGTTGTATCTTTATATATATTGAAACTCTTATGTTGTATATTAGCACCTTTGCATGCATTTTGATGCATTTGTAGAAAATAAACCAACGCCTTTGACTATATCTCAATGCTTTTGACTGTCAATTGAAAACGGAGAACCTAATGTTTTTTTAGATCCTAAATTTTTACTAGCAAAAATTTTAACATAATATTCATGCATTATAAACCTGTAGTTACCCTAATCATTCAAAACAGTAGAAAACATACACTTTTCCATCTTCATCTTACTCCACTAGCTTCACATTGGACTTGTCTAAAATACCTTTGCTCATCATTGGATCAATTCAACCCCATTACAAACAAAAAACCAATTCATTCAAAACAAGTAACCTAGAAATTGATATAGCTCACTTTTGGTTCAAACCTCTACCATCATCTCCTAGTTTAGATCTTTACTTGAAAATTGTCTTCTTTCAAGAACTTGGTTGAATTAGTGAAAATATTGTGAGTTAACTTTCTTCGGAGTCATTAGTCTACTCCAAAAGTTTATGAATCTCACTATCATCCTCCTTAGCTTGGACTCATTTCTCTAATACAAGCAATGATCTCCCCAAAACACACCTTAACCAAGATATTTTAATATAAAAAAACCTTTGTTCAAATTCAAGGTTTCATATCCTCCATTCATCCAAACAACATTCATCATTGGTCCAAGGTTTCTTTGCAAAACTAAAACATGTCAATGTCAATCTATTGTCTAGATACACTTCCATTTTATCCCTACATGGGGTTATCATATCCTACTAGCTTCAATGACATAACAACTATAGGTGTCCCTAATCAAAACCTTGGAATGCCTTGTCACATGTTAGATTTTAATTAATGTCGAACCTTACAAATCTATCAACCAAACAATCAAAGCATGAGTCCTCCCACTAGCACATTACAATCCAAAAACATCACTAAACATGAGTACACTCCTTTAGGGGATTCAATCAAGTTTGTGTTAAACAAGTTATTCCAATCCAATTTTATTGATCTTCTAGAATCACAAGGTGATTACGAACCTTACTTCAAAACCTCATGGTACAATGGCAATTCTTATTGCCAATATCATAAAAAAAAAATTCATGAAACATCAAATTTCATAAGACTCAAAAATCTCATTCAAAACCTTATTGATCAAGGTGCAATCACTGTTGAGGATAACCTTGAATATTTATCCACAAATAATCACATTGACAATGCCTCTACCTCACATAATGAGAAAGTCAACATATATCAAGAATATTTTCCAAATAATGATCAAAATCATTCACCAGTGTCCAACAATGATCCATTTCAAGACATATTAACATCATTTGACCTCATTGTATCACATATTGAAGAGATCCTTAATCCAACACTTGACTCAAATCCACTGGATAATCAAGAGATCCTTAATCCAATACTCTTACCTAATGAAGAAAATCTATGCTAGGAGCTATCATCCACATTTTGAAGACATCCAAGATCCCTTTGCAAGTAATCCATTATTTTAACTTTATTTATGTCAAGAACATAATCCAAAGAATAACAAAGATAACTCTGAAATAAATCGAGATCAAGATTAATCCATACCTCCAAAATAATATAATGACTTAATAAGTATCTTCCAATCCATAAAAAAAAATCCAAAAGAAGACCATATCCACACACTAAAGACTCATACATCTACCCATGAGATACTTGCTTCCATGAGACATGTAGACGATATCCTTCTGAAAAAAGAGTCTCCTACTCTCAACATACTTACAAATGATCAAGCTATAACATAATCCATAGAAATTCATAGTGGCATTTTATAAATTGATCATGAAGAAGGTTTTGGCATTGATTATGAATCCTTAGCATCTCTTGAAAAATAATCAGAATTTGATGCATCCCAAACTTAGACCGAAGACATTGAGCATGAAGGTATCTAGCATATTCAAGCACCTAAGACTTAAAAACTTGGATCACTTACCTTTGTCAAGGAAATCCATCTTACCAATGCAGAAAATACCACCTTTGAAGGTTCCCAATAGAGGAAAAAAGGATTAACACCTTGTTTCCAATACAAATCATATTCAATTATAGTATGGCAATCGATGCATTATTAGGGAAAAGGATTATGCCTGCATGAACAAGATATCCTAGAACCAATTCAGATTATCAAAAATCCTAAGCATCAAGGTATCATTTATTCAAAGATCAAAGAATCTAAACATGTCAACAATACCTCCATAATATCGAGGGAAACTTTACCTAATGAAAACATCAACATGGGAGTCATGAAGAGTTATTATGATGAAACTATTGCTAGCACTTCAACTATCCATGTCACGAATCGTCATCCTCACATCTTTCCACCCCCTGATTGGGACCAACAAGAAGAAAATACTTATAAAGGAAAATAGCACATCATTGAAGCTGGTGAATCAAAAAATCAAAATGGACACATAAAATTCAAATAAATCCCAAGGAAAAATAAAGAAAACAGTTCGTATCAAAATCCATTAGTCAAAGAAACTATGGGGAAAAATAAAAGAGGGAATTTCATCCATCAAAGATGTCCATCAATGCAAAAGAAAGCTTCAGTAGTGACATACAAAGTATATGAAGAATTTGGTCCTAATTCCAATCGAAACTCTATATCCACATTTCATTGCTCATCATCCCAAGTTTGGAGAATCAAAGATCCATTATCCAAAATATCGACTGGTCCATCCTCATCTCATATTCCTTATCAAAATCCACCTTCCCTCATAAAACCTAGAATATCCAACTCTCGCATTAACCATGTCCTAGCAGCAACTCTTTATCATAAGGACTCTAAGGGAACTCTTTTGCATTGTGCTCATCTTGATAAGGCTATCTAGTATTGATGAAGATGAGAAATTTTAGGGGTTACATTATATTAGAAACCAAGATCAGACATGCAAACTAGAAAAGTCTTCCACAAAAGAGAAAAACAATAAAAAGCAAAGCTTTGCATGAAGATGTGCAAATTGATATTATTCATAATTGAGAAATTACATGAGATGAATTGCTTTATAAAGGCAATGTATGCATAGCCCTAATGTTGACCTAAAACTAGCTCAACTAAATAAAGCTTACTTATTAATTAATTAAATTAATTATTACCTAAGTGAAACCTAAGTAAACTTAATAAAGTGTAATTAAATAATTAATTACACCAACACATTCAATTTCCCACATCTTGGCCAAGTAGCTCCTCCAAGAAGGATACCATTGGCGTATCATGATAGAATAATTTGCATCAGCACCACCAGGTGGTTCGACATAATCAAGTAATCAATCCTAAAAGTCTTAAAAAAAAAATTCAAAAAAAATCAAGAAAAATCAAGAAAATGGTAAAGAGAAAAATCATCCTCTAGTGAAAACCACTTCGGTGGCACTTTGGGCAAGTACCTTGATGAGTACCTAGCAAACAGTTGTCGTGTGTAGAATTGAACATATATGTGTGTTGTTCTGGGTGGAAGAATTTTATCTCATCCATAATAAATCCATGATCCCATTCATCTCATCCATAATAAATCTAGCATCCCATTCATCTCATCCATAAACCATCTATACCATCTCATCATCATCCATCCTGCATACTCATAATATATCATATGAAAATACAAAAATAAATCATCCATATCATCATAACATAACATCTCATCTTGCATCCACCAATCATTAGTATAAGCATAATCATACATACATCATCACATCATAGAAATATTAATTAAAATTTCATAACATAATGCATCCATACATACATCGGTATCCATAATCATAACATACACCATAAATAAATCAATGCATACATAAAACATCATAGCATGGTCACAAAATTATCGCTCATCTCATATATAATCAAAAAATGGCTGCCATGATACATATCAAATGTGTGTGATATACATCAAAATGTACATGAGGCTATCTATAGCCGATAAATGTGTACACATCATAAAATCTATCTACATCGACATATGGGTACAAAAATATCTATGTACAAGTGAGGCTACCCTGAGCTCCCCTGACCCTCTTGATTGATAGGAGGTTAGTCTGGTGGTGGCCCTATCGATTGTCATTGATGCCCCTATCTATTTGATGGAGCCTACAAGGGCTTACCTACTGATCCCTCTGATTTGCTCGGACCCATGGCACTCCTGTGTGAATAGTTAAGTTGTTGCCTATGTGCTAGTACCGCCATGTGGTACAAAGTCTTGTAATATGTGGCCTCATTGTAAGATCCGAAAAACTCACTTACGAATTATATCCTTTAATTTTTAATAAAATAAATTAATTATAAAATGTTGTGGAAAAAGAGGAATAATTTCTTCATTAACATTTCAAAATGAATTCCATACATTATCGATTCAATATGAATATTAACACAAGGCTATGCCTCTACATAATCTAGCCATGTAGACTTGCTCAAAGATATAACAATACACATAAATTCAAATACTGTAATGCAATTAAGGAAACGACAAGATCATCAATGCACCCACAAAGTAAACATAAGACAAAGAATTTCATGAGTGGAAAACCCCCATAGGAATGAAAAACCACTCGCAAGAGTGCCTCACTAGCTTAATGAAATGTATCACTGGCAGAGCCTTACTGGCTATAGAATCTCAATGGATACAAGTTGTCTCACAGGAAATGATCATACTGTCTCATTGGCATGACCATTCATTACATATTTTTGGATATCATGAATATCACCCGTAACAAGGAGCATAAGGAAGTTCTTTTATAGTTTACATAAGTCAACAAGCAACATTTTCAAGTTTCACTAATGCATCATCCTTGCTTATGAAAATTATAGTAATGCCAACACTATCATGAATCTGCTCCCAATTATTTTCTAATAAGACCATTCTACCTCCAAAGACCTCTCAAATATCATACAAGTACACCGAAATCCATAAGCCAATCACATAAAGCTTCATGAAAGTAATCCTAAGCCTGTTAGGAGGCACACATGCCTATGCAATTATAACAAGAATGCTTACTTTTAAACTCGTTGATTCATAAAGGTTTCAACAATAAGAAAAATAATACTATAAAATAGTTAAGAAGGTATAGCTCATGTATGTATGGGAATACATATATAAGCTAATGAATATATATGAGTATACATTCTTATGCAAACACAACTCGAGATCAACTAGATGAGCAATTACAATAAATAAACAAGATTCCTTAATTTTAATTCAAGGGAGGTACTATAAAATCTATACTTCTATATTTTTTTAGAAAAAGCATAAGGTCCTTTTGACAAGAAATGTAAATATAAACTCGCATCTCTTTCCTTCATGCATCTAATATTTAACATGCAAGTGGATCTCTAGGATATTTACAACTTCATGCTTTAAATAAAGGTCATTCTTATCAGATCTAACAAACATTTCGTGCTTACATATTTATGCATTAATGACTAAATTTAACATTCTACATGAGCTACTAAGAAATTAGAGCATAACAATAGGGCATACATGTAAAATACATCATCCTAAATTATTTATGACATTTCATTAAAAGGATTAAATCATGTTATAGATATACAAGAGAATCAAGTATGGAGAGATTTCCAAACCCCAGTTTAATTATATAGACCTTTCAAGTTAATTTCTTCATTAAATCATGGATTTACAATAACCTTACAGTAAAGAATTTGGGCATTTAAACCAGGATTAATGTAGTAAGGTGTCTCTAGGATATGTTTGATACCAATGATGGATTTGTATATGCATTCAATTATCTTTCTGAAATCAGTTACTTTCCAAGTTTGCTATCTAATTTCATAAGAAAATCAGTTCATAGGAAAATAATTCTACATTCGGTTTCATTACATTTCTCAAGGGATTCATTAAAATCAACCACAATTTTCCAAGTAATAAGAAATTAATCACACTTGCACTCTTTTCTATTTGATTTCAAGTATAAAATCTTATGTTTCCAATTAAATATCTTATTCTAAGATAATGGATTTATTTAAAATGGAAGTAATATTTTTCAAGTAAAAATGTATAGATGTTAAAGAGTTAAAGTGGCCCAATTCTCAAAATGCCTATTTATATATATATTTATACAATTATGCTGAAATAAAAACAATTTAATATGCATCACTTTAAAACAGTAATTCTAATCCTTCCAACTCAGATTCTACTATCTATTTTTTTTCGAAAAACTTATAACTTGCTCTCAGGTATATTATATTTGCATATATATATATATATGTGTGTGTGTGTGTGTGTGTGTGTGTGTGTGTGTGTGTGTATATTTCTATATATTTAAATATAGATAAATGGACATATAGAAAGTTTTGCCTTCAGTTGAGGAAATCTACATTCAAACAAAATGGTATACAAAGGTTTGCTTTAATATGAATGTATGTATATATATATTTACTCTTCCAAAAAATTACTTGTGCATTCAAATAAAATAATTACTTACAGCCAAATAATTATTCTCTTTTAAGCTCTACAATGATCTCATTTTCGCATGTTTCATTTAAATATATACTCAAATATATATATATATATATATATGCAATTTATCGTTGAATTTTTCCAACATGAATTGGAAAATAGTAGTATATAATAAACTCATTGGTATATATATATATCCACACTAGCATAGACACACTTATTTATATATATATATACTCATGCCCATATCAACTAAATTACAAATGCAACAGCTTGAAGTTCAGAAAGAAATCTAAGTGAAATGAAGTTGGTGGCGGTAGAGGGAGGCCAACGCACCCCCTTATGGAAGGTGTGTTGTATGTGGAGGGCGGTGCCCTCTCCACAGGCCATGGCTTGTGGAAATGCACCGAGGCATGGATGCTGCATGCCTCCATCCATCATAGGATAGTACCAAACTATTGCCAATTCCCTTACTCTGGAATTTATTTTTTACTTCTATCAAATGTTTCCCTTGCTGGAAAAGTTGTCCCCTTATATGTTATATTTTGATTTTTATTGTATTGTTTTATATTATATATTATTATTAATGTTATATAAATATATTTTATTATTATATATAATATATATTGACTTAATATAGTATATAACAATAATATAACATAATATATATAGACACGATATTTATTTTTTAAATATAATCAATAAAATGATTTTTATAAAATAAAAAAATTATTATATACTATTGATATATTATATAATAATTTTTTATTCTATAAAAATTATTTTATTAATTATATTTATATTAATAATAATTTTATACATATATATTATTTATTATATTAATAGTATATCTATATGTTATTATATATTAAATATGACACATTTTAAATTAAATAATATATATGTATAACATTAATATTAATAATATATATATATATATATATATATATATAATTTTTTTATGTAAAATAAAATATTTTTTAAAGAATAAAAAAACTATTTCATATTAATAATCAAAATTATTTATAATATATTAAAATTGTTATATAATATATTAATAAAATATAATATTTTTTTAAAATATATTTAATAAAATAATTCTAAAGTAAAATAAAATATAATTTTAAAAAATTATATTATATTTTATTTTATATAATATAAAATATAATACATAATATATTGTATTTATATAATATAAAATATGTAAAAAGAACAATAAATTTAAAATTAATAAATCAATTTATTTTTCTTTTAATTATAAAAATATGTCAATTGATTAGAAATTAAATCTAAATTCTTTCATTTAACTTCTTTTGAATATCCTAAAAAATTCCATTTTATTTTACTATCTAATCTTGTCTTGGGAAATAAAATAAAATAGTGAAGAAATAAAATAAAATAGAGAAAAAATAGGTAGGAAAATTAGATATGTAAATTGATTAGATATGAGAAAAATAAAGGCCCAAACGAAATGAGCACCTAAGAATAAAAGACCATATGGAGATAATGAAGAACCGTAAGATTGGATTACTTGAGAATAAAATAAAATATCAGTCATTTTTACTTCAAAATTATTTTATTATTATATTTTTAAAATTGATACTTTTATTTATTTATTAAATATTTATAACAAAATATGAAATATTTTTTTATTCTTTAAAAAATATTTTATTTTACTTCAGAATTATTTTATTAATTATATTTAAAAATATATAATTATATATATTATACATATATTATATATTATTAATATTAATGTATAATAACACACAAGTATAATATTAATATAATAAATAATATATATAATACTAATATTAATTTTAATATAATTAATAAAATAATTCTTATAAAATTAAAAATTGTTATATAATATATCAATAATATATTTATTTTATAAGAATCACTTTATTGACTGTATTTAAAATATATATATTGTACTTATATATATAATAATAAAATATATTTATATAACATTAATAATAATATATAATACAAAATAATATAATAAAAATAAAAATAAAACATATACGTGGACGACTTTTCTAGCAACGAAAAATATTTGATAGAAACAAAAAATAAATTTAAATTGATTTCACCTTAGTGATTGCTAACATATTGCCTCCACAGCAACCATCCCCATAGGGAATGCGCCAACTGGGAGTTTCTTCTCAATTATAACAATCCCCCCCTTCACAATTAGAAGGGAAATCAACGAGTTCAGGTCAAGTTCCCTTCGCACCTATCACTTTGGAAGATGTAATTTTGCATAAATATTATTGTTCACCCATTTGAAATCAAATACAGTGGCAAAAGATTTAAAAACCTGGAAATCACTTCCTAAAGATCTTCTTCTTTTTGTGTTCTCGGTCCTCTCTTATTTTCTTCCCTCTCCCCATTCCAGATTCATCATGCTTCCTAAAACCCTCTTCTCGGCATCCATTCTTTTTCAGTTACATATTTTTTTGCAGAGCAATTTTAAGAAAGATTGTGAAAACTCTTGTATCCCCGTCATTCATGATTTTCCCCTTTTTAAAGATTTTTCCAATTCCAAATACCTAATCTTGAAAATGAAATAATAAAGTTTATTTCATGCACAATATTTATCCCTAAAATATTAATAAAGAATTCCTAAATTACAAACTAAGTATTTATCCTCGGTAGATAATGAATAAGCCATTTAATTCGCAATTTAAATATTTATTAAAATAAATAATAATGAAACATCTTTTATTTGGAATTTAAATATTTGTTCAAAATAGTTAGCAAGGAGGTAACATTTAATTTTCAATTAAAATAATTATTCTAAATAACAACTCATTATCATTTATTTGCAAGTTAAATTCTCTAATTAAAATAGAATTAGTTCTTTTATTCCTTTGCACTTTTACTTCATTATAATTTAATAAGACATTTTAAAATGTGAACCATAAAAATAGGGGTCGTGACATCCTTCCCCCATTAAATAATCATCGTCCTGATGATCAACTTAAATAAAGATAAAATATCATACCTCTTTACTTATGTTTTACCTTAATGCCAAAAGCAGCCCAACTGACGAAGATATCGTTTACTTCAAACACCTATCTGTTCATACAAAAAAATTCTTGTGGCTAGCATCCATACACGTGCACACCTCATTAGCACATCATGGCTTCATCAATTCATTCTATTTACCTTATCTAATAAAAGCATGCAACTAATTCATTTTTGTCATACAATCTTTTAGTTCTTATTCAAATCTTTTCCATATTCCAAGATATTTACTGATAGAAAGAAAATAATTATGCTTAGTTTGTCAATATGCCTACTTGCATGAGATGTCAACACATTTTCCTTTATGATGATAAAAAAGCATCACATAGTACTTTTTATCATCATTAGCGAATTAAAATACTAACAAAAGGAAAGTCTCAACAATCTGAAAATATCAAACAATTACAACAAGGTCCTCCTCTTGGTCAACAACATAAAAGATAAGAAGATCAACAAGTTACAAAAGATCATCAACATGATTAGAAACATCAAAGATAAGAAGATCACTTACTGAAACAAGAGATTCAATTTGATTACCATAGCAACCCAGAATACCATATGTCAGGAAGATCATCAAGAGCTCGATACTAATTCAACCAGTTACTAAATCTCACCACAAAAGTAAATCTCAATTTATAATTAAATAAAAAGTAAATCTCTATGAACACACATAATCTTGTTCCCTTTTTTTTTACAAATTCAACATTAGTGCATTCAAGAGAAGTTCTTTACATTAATTGACTAAACAAGCCATACAATGATCAATAAAATGATACATATCCATCTTCTGAATTACATAACGAAAATAGAATATTTAATCAATCTTCAGTTGCCATAACCTAGCGGTCTTCCGCAAGCTGAAGGTCAAGAGCATAGTTAAGGTGCTTTTTCCACCCATCCATGAAGCACAACACTTCCTTGGGATTATTCCTAACTCAAAGAACACCCGGTCCTGCATGAGGTACCTAGAAACCAATAACAAGGGTAGGAGGGAAACTCTCGATGCATGTTTGATGCCTTATATGCACTTTATACTAGAATGAACATATTTCTTGTATTCAGGATGTGGCAAAGAAACATATAAAAGTCCTAGGCATTCATTTTCCATCTATTTCAATGGTACAACTTGCTTTGGCCAAAGAATAAATATAAAATTTGGTTGATCTTGAAAAAGAATATCACCTTCTCTGTTAGCCCACATTCGACATTCTATCCTAGAAGTTAAGCTCAAAGCTTATCACACATAGCGCATTCAATAGGAATAATCAAATTACATAGAATAAGGATCAGATATATAATAGTGCATAACACACTCAAGTGTACATAGAGTGAATAATTAACAACAAGAATACATGAACCCCTAGTGCCTAACTCGCACCGGGTATGAATACATAATTTACTTGTAGTGCCTTGCTTGCAAAAATATAGAATATACCATGCATACAATGAGCATTACTCATTCAAGTTTTCATATAATAAAAATGGTAAGTGCATTTCTCGCACAGGTGCATTGCTTGCACAAAAGGTGAGATATGCATAAATTACAGTAGTGTAGTTATAGTGATCATTACTCAATCCAGTAAACACGATGAGTATCAAAAGTATATCTCATACACAATTTATGAATGCAATCATTACGCAAGTACTTTATCCACACAAAGGAATCAATAACTTACTTTGGTGCACCACTTGCACAAGAATAAAAATGATATGAAAATATGCATCACTCACATTAGTATAAGTATAGTGAACATTTCTCGTTCAAGTACAAATATAATTATAATTAAGGCAACAATTTTTCTATCCTATGAATACAATCATCTATACAAATGTGTCATTTGCACAAGGTAGGAGGAGTGCATTATTCCACAAGTATCATTCTCATATAGTACATATGTATAAGTACTTCCCACTAATAACAATCAAGCATATATGATTCACCACATCAATCATTCCTACCTTGTCTATCAAGATATTTATCTAACCAACTTTTATCATGAATCTCCAATGAAGATTCTTAATACATCTGAACCTTGCTCTTTCACATGATCTCATGGATTCTACTAGATCCAAATCCCCTAAGAATAAGACTTTGTTCAACAATCAATTTTCCAAAAGCCTAGTATTGTTACAAACATTCTCGCCTTTAAAACATCCTTCTTAGGTTTCCTACCTTCGAGAAGGCTTAACCAATAATTATCCATTATTATAACTTTATTTCATAGGTGTTTTTCCTTCTCCCTGATATCAAAATTTCATCTTTTCTCCATTCCTTGTATCTTTTGATTTATTCATCCTTTATGTCAGTAGAGAGATCTCTCTTCACAATATATTTCTCTTATTAATTCACTTTTATTGCCACATAATCATTCATGGGTTATCACCATATACTATCCATCTTGGCTCACTTCAAATAACACTATATATTATCCATCTTGTCTTATTTCAAGTAGTCACCATCACTCTTACTAGAAATTCATATGAAAACATGACTAAGGCGAAGAGGTCTCACACCTCTAGAGATATTTGAATGATTGAACTACATCTAAGCTTCTAATCAATTCTAACCATTTTAGAATCACCAACTCATCAAAAGAATCTTGACCCATAACTAGTGTTCACTATTCAATACAACAAGTTCACATACCATAATGCAACCTAAGCATAGAAGACTCAAGGTCTGAGCGTTGAACTTGAGTGCTCTGATACCAAATGTAGGATCCGGGAAATTCACTTACGAATTATATCCTTTAATTTCCAAATAATTTAATAGAATAAATTAATTATAAAATGGTGTGGAAAAGAGGAATAATTACTTCATTAAAATTTCAAAAGGAATTCCATACATTATCGAGTCAATACGAATATCAACACAAGGCCATGCCTCTACATAATCTAGCAATGTAGACTTGCTCAAAGATATAACAATACACATAAATTCAAATACTATAATACAATTAAGGAAACGACCAGATCATCAATGCACCCACAAAAGACACATAGCACAAAGAATTTCATGAGTGGAAAACCCCCATAGGGATGAAAAACCACTCGCAAAAGTGCCTCACTAGCTTAATGAAATGCATCACTGGCAGAGCCTTACTGGCTACAGAATCTCAATGGATACAAGTTGTCTCACAGGAAATGATCATGCTGTCTCATTGGCATGACCATTCATTACATATTTTTGGATATCATGAATATCACCCGTAACAAGGAGCATAAGGAAGTTCTTTTACAGTTTACATAAGTCAACAAGCAACATTTTCAAGTTTCACTAATGCATCATCCTTGCTTATGAAAATTACAGTAATGCCAACACTATCATGAATCTGCTCCCAAGTATTTTCTAATAAGACCAAAATACCTCCAAAGACCTCTCAAATATCATACAAGTACACCAAAATCCATAAGCCAATCACATAAAGCTTCATGAAAGTAATCCTAAGCCTGTTAGGAGGCACACATGCCTATGCAATTATAACAAGAATGCTTACTTTTAAACTCGTTGATTCATAAAGGTTTCAACAATAAGAAAATAATACTATAAAATAGTTAAGAAGGTATAGCTCATGTATGTATGGGAATACATATATAAGCTAATGAATATATATGAGTGTAAATTCTTATGCAAATACAACTTGAGATCAACTAGATGAGAAATTACAATAAATAAACAAGATTCCCTAATTATAATTCAAGGGAGGTATTATAAAATCTATACTTCTATATTCCTTTAGGACAAGCATAAGGTCCTTTTGACAAGAAATATAAATATAGACTCGCATCTCTTTCCTTCATGAATCTAAAATTTAACATGCAAGTGGATCTCTAGGATATTTACAACTTCATGCTTTAAATAAAAGTCATTCTTCTTAGATCTAAACAAATATTTTGTGCTTACATATTTATGCATTAATGACTAAATTTAACATTCTACATGAGCTACTAAGAAATTAGAGCATAACAATAGGGCATACATGTAAAATACATCATCTTGAATTATTTACGACATTTCATTTAAATTGGATTAAATCATGTTATAGATATACAAGAGAATCAAGTATGGAGAGATTTCCAAACCCCAGTTTAGGTATATAGACCTTTCAAGTTAATTTCTTCATTAAATCATGGATTTACAATAACCTTACAGTAAAAAATTTGGGCATTTAAACCGGGATTAACATAGTAAGGTGTCTCTAGGATATGCTTGATACTAATGATGGATTTGTATATGCATACAATTATCTTTCCGGAATCAGTTACTTTCCAAGTTTGCTATCTAATTTCATAAGAAAATCAATTCATAGAAAAATAATTCTACATTCGGTTTCACTACATTCATCAAGGATGCATTAAAATCAACCACAATTCTCCAAGTAATAAGAAATTAATCGCACTTGCACTCTTTTCTATTTGATTTCAAGTATAAAATCTTATGTTTCCAATTAAATATCTTATTCTAAGATAATGGATTTGTTTAAAATGGAAGTAATATTTTTCAAGTAAAAAAGTATAGATGTTAAAGAGTTAAAGTGGCCCAATTCTCAAAATACCTATGTATATATATATACAATTATGTTGAAATAAAAAATAATTTAATATACATCACTTTAAAACAGTAATTCCAATCCTTCCAACTCAGATTCTACTATATATTATTTTTGAAAAACTTATAACTTACTCTTAGGTATATTATATTTGCATTCGTTTATATATATATATATTCATATGTATATATTTCTATATATTTAAATATAGATATGCAAACATCAATAAATGGACATACAGAAAGTTTTGTCTTCAACTAAGGAAATCTACATTCAAACGAAATGGTATACAAAGGTTTGATTTAATATGAATGTATTTATATATACATACATATATATATATATATATATATATATATATATATATATATATATATATATATATATATATATATGTATGTATATATATTTACTCTTCCAAGAAATTACTTTTGCATTGAAATAAAATAATTACTTATATCCAAATAATTATTTACTCTTTTAAGCTCTACAATGATCTCATTCTCAGCATGTTTCATTTAAATATATACTCAAATATATATATATGTGTGTGTGTGTGTGTGTGTGTGTGTGTGTGTGTGTATGTAATTTATCATTAAATTTTTCCAATATGAATTGGAAAATAGTAGTTTATACATAAACCCATTGATATATATATCTACACTTGCATATACACACTTATTTATATCTTCATGCATATATATACATGCATACATACACACATATATATATACTCATGCCCAAATCAACCAAATTACAAATGCAACAGCTTGAAGTTCATAAAGAAATCTAAGTGAAATGAAGTTGGTGGTGGTAGAGGGAGGCCAGCGCACCCCCTTATGGAGGGTGTGTTGCATGTGGAGGGCAGCGCCCTCTCCATAGGCTACTCTCCACAAGTCATAGCCTGTGGAGAGTGTTGCCTCCATAGGTAGCCAACCCCATAGGGGATGCGATGGCTGGGAGTTTCTTCCCAATTGCATATAAATTTAATAAAATAACAATCCCCCCTTCACAATTAAAACGAAAATCAACGAGTTCAGGGCAAGTTCCCTTCACACCTATCACTTTGGAAGATGTAATTTTGCATAAATAATATAGTGTAAGTATAGATATATAATAATATTATATATATAAATATATACATTTGTTATATTTATATATATACATATTATTATTATTATAGCACAAAACTATAGGGTAGTTTTGAAGGATAGGAGGGTTTCAATTCGGAACAAGCTTGATTCAGATAATTTTCCCAAACAGAGAACTAGAATAAACAAGCACCAACACAAAATTTTACAAGCATCTGGAGGTTCAACGGGAATTTCTTTTTCTTTTCTCAATACAGCAGATTGTTCACCCATTTGAAATCAAATACAGTGGCAAAAGATTTAAAAACCTGGAAATCACTTCCTCAAGATCTTCTTCTTGTTGTTTTCTTGTTCCTCTCCTATTTTCTTCCCTCTCCCTGTTCTAGATTCATCATGCTTCGTAAAACCCTCTTCTCGGCATCTATTCTTTTTCAGTTACATATTTTTTGCAAAGCAATTTGAAGAAAAATTGTGAAAGCTCTTGTATCCCTATTCGTTAATGATTTTCCCCTTTTTAAAGATTTTCCCAATTCCAAATACCTAATCTTGAAAATAAAATAATAAATTTTATTTCATGCGCAATATTTATCCCCAAAATATTAATAAAGAATTCCTAAATTACAAAGTAAGTATTTATCCTCAGTAGATAATGAAGAAGCCATTTAATTCGCAATTTAAATATTTATTAAAATAAATAATAACGAAACATCTTTTATTTGGAATTTAAATATTTTTTCAAAATAGTTAGCAAGGAGGTAACATTTAATTTACAATTAAAAATAATTCTTCTAAATAACAAATCATTATCATTTATTTGCAAATTAAATTCTCTAATTAAAATATAATTAGTTTTTATATTCCTTTGCACTTTTCACTAGTAGAATTTGGAAAATAAATGACTACATGACTAAAAATTTTAGTCACATGACTAACACTAGTAGAATTTGGCAAATAAATGACTAATTTGGTCATTTATAAGTGACTAATTTGGACATCGGGTAAACTCAAAACTAAATGACTAAATAAATGACTAATATTAGACAGATAAAAATGACTAAATAAATGTGCTCATTATTAAAATCTTGGTCATAATTTTCATTTTAATAAACATACTCTAAAACCTTCGTCAAGACCTTATTTTCAATCGTAGCCCGCCATAATTAATAATAAAATTACTAATAAATATTTTTGTGGAATAAATATTTTATTTTGTGGTGTCATCATATGAACACCAAATTTTCTTCTAAATTGAATGCCCAACTCCTCAAATGGCCCAACTACGTAGTGTGGAAGATAAATATGCATACAATTCTCAAATATATACTAAGCTACTTATAAGTTTACATACTCTACATTTACTAGAGGAAAATAATGATATTAAAAATAGTTTACAAGTTGATTATATAAATTAGTTAAATTATAATAGAAGAGATAAAGATGGAGATAAAAAAAATAAGGAGATAAAGACAAAGAAATGTAGAGGTAGAGGTAGAGAGATAAAGAGGAATAGAGATATAGATGGAGAGAAAGATTGAAAGAGAAAAGAATAGGAAAAAGAGAGATAATACAAGAGAGATAGAAATATAAGAGATAGAAAGGGAAAGAGAGATAGAGAAAAGAAAAACTAGCTTTTGATTACTTGTTTCATGCCAAAAATCCAAGAATGGTATGTGTCCCTAGGGATTTATGCTCAAGGTAGCATGGCATTTGATATATGCAGACAAACTTATAGAGAGAGAGAAAGAAATAAAAGAGAGAGGGAGATAGAGATAAGATATAGAGAGAGAAAGACATAAAATGCAGAGGGAGATATAGATAAGATATAAAGAGGTGGATAGAGAAAAAATAAATTGAACTCCTAAAATAAATTTAATATTACAAATATATAATTTGGTCTAATGAAGAATTATATTTAAAATATATATTTATTGAGTGAATGCTAATTGAGACCTTTGTTACATAAACAACATCATTTGCTAAATGACCTACCAATTGACCTCATGTACTACACATATGTCTGAAAAAATACACCAATTTTTTCTCTAATTGACCTTTCATACCTCTTCGGCCTACCTATTGCACACCAAGGTGCAATTGCTAGTAATAATTTTATATATTTATTTAACATGTCAAAATATGCTCACTATTAAAATCTTGGCCATAATTTTAATTTTAATAAACATACTCTAAAACCTTCGTCAATACCTTATTTTCAATTGTAGCCCACCAAAATGGAGAAGTGAAAGTCGAAACCTTGTTTTCAGGCATAGCCCGCTAAAATGGAGAAGTAAGTCAAAACCTTATTTTCAAGGTACCCCTCCAAAATGGAGAAGTGAAAGCACAATGCCCAATTTAGGGTTGCAACCTCTGCCCATTTTTTCGCATCGGACACAATTTGTGTAGAATATTGTGTTAAGTCACTTTCCATGGTTTTAGCTAATTTTACTTTTCAAATCTATATGCGGTTGATTATGTTTGGCATTACAAACCTTATATTTGATAGCAGCATCATTAGATCCTTAGAGCTCCATCTTGTTGGCTTTAATTTTCGATCCTAAAACCAATCTCTTACTAATGTCAACCAAACTCTTTGCAAGAGTTGTTCTAAGGAAATGGTATCTTTGCCCTTGTATGAATCGATGTTAAAAAACTCACCTGCCCTTAGACAACTACCATTGGTTCTCTCTGCTCACAATAGCCATCTCTGGTTCACAAGTATAGGCCACCCATAAGTATTACACAAGCATCCTATGGAACTATGTCATTTGAGGAAGAGTTCTTAATTGGATTAGAGAGCAGAGCTTGGGTTCCATTTTGTTCATGCATTTTGGGTTACATTACTTGAGGTCCACTTATTGTGAATGAATAATTTCAAGTAATGTAAGAGTGCTTTTGAAATTTGATCAAATATAAAGTTTAAACACATTATCTGTGTAGCTTTAGCCTAGCATGTGTGACTGTCATCTTGGTGCTTTCAACTTCTCCAAGTGACTGCATATTTTTTAAAAGCTTAAAACCTATCTCATCTTCTCCAAGTGACTGCATGTTTTGTTAAAGCTTAAAACCTGTCATTTCATTTGACTGTACTATCTCAGGAAATTTTTCATATTGGTGATTACATTCTATAGAAATAAATCATAGGACTAATATCTTTATTCATCTACGTATACTGATTTTGAAATATTGTTTAGATTCTCTAATAACCGAAAGTTTTATGAATGCATTCTCTACTTCTGTTAATTGTTTCTTATTCCCACAATATAGTAACACTCTTTGTGCTCGTCTACTTTTTTCAAAGATATGCATTTGTCCTTCTTTTGGTTTTATTATTGCAATTTACTTACAAGGTTAGTTTTTTTGAATGTGCAACTTGCAATTTTCTAGTAGTTTCCCTAAAAGAACATGTTAGGGTTCATAGATGATATCATTTTGGGGTATACAACTTTATAAGGCATTTGACTACTGCTCTTAAATATGAAAGCCTTAGGAGGTGCATATTACAAACTTGAGAAATAAAGAGTTGAAAAAACTAAATCATCACTCATTTGAACAACTGAGCACATTTTGAATAAATTATAAACCCTATGTAAAATCGTATAGACTAAGATCAAAATATTGAAAAAATTTGCTGGGTTGAAATATAAAAATTTAAATGATAAAATCATTTAATTGATCTCTCAATGGTTGGAAAAAAGATTCATCTTCCAACTCTTCAGCTAAAAGAAGCCATATTTAGCAATTGATCTAATTGTGTTAAGGATCAAAATCTAAAATAAGATACAAGGAATGGCAATAAATTTAAAAGGAAGCAATAAAAAATGTACAAACAAACTACTGTGGACTAGTAATACTTTGTGAGATAAATCCCACCCATCTTACCGAATCCTCCAAAACAACAGTTCTTCAAATGTTTTCTAAAAATTAAGGCGACACAACATGATAATATGATCACACTTATGAGGAATATAATTAAGATCAGTATATCATCTTTATATATTGAATTTTGATGAAATTTTAACAGCACCAAAGATCCAAATCATCAGAAATCAAGTTGGCTTCTAGCTTACTAGAAGTCCTTGTGCAATGTCAACATGACCTGCGTGAGCAGCTACAAAGAGGGCAGCGACATCAGTTTTAAACTCTTCATACCCAATTTTCACTTCATTTGGTGCTTCTTCATGAAGAACAGTTTATGTACACTTTACTCATAGGGAAACGGTCCCAATGTAATTCACATCTACAAGAGCATTACCTAAGCAATCAACTACAATGTTTATATCACCTTGAAGAGCAACTTATATGAGCCTCTGAGAGATAACAACGCATTCATTATCTAATGGAACTACTTGTCTCAGCAACACCATACTGCACTCTGAATAAAAACCCCAATGATCCATAAATTTTAGTACCTAAGGCACCACATGACATGCTGATAATTCCTCTTCAATCAAATGGATTAGCCCAAGAAAATTTTGGGCTCAAGCCATTCCGCAGTACATTCAAAGGTCATTGTCGAATAGTGTTTATATCCTTGTACTGCAGGCAGATCACAAGATTGAGACACAAAAGGTGAACTGTAAAATTGAAGCAGGACCAACCACTCATTTTCAATTCAATGCCCTCAATGCTTCCCAAAAAAAAAAAAAAAATTGCTTTCTTCAAATGAGAGAGCAGTTGACAACAAAACAACAGCCGGTGACACCAAACCAACAAACCAATCACAAGAAGCATCAAGGACTATGATCCCCAAACCAAAAATGCTTTTGGGAATGCAAATACAAGGGTATGATCTCCCATCTGAAATAAGCACAAATGTTAACTCGATCTCAAAATAAAACCAACTAATCCTCTGCAATAAACTTGAGGTTTGCAGACAAGCCCAAAACTTCTCATGTCAATGGAAATGACAACTAAGAGTACAATCCCAAGTACAAGATTGGATCAATACACGTCAGGATCACAATCATCTCAATCATCGATGGCCTAATAAACAGCTGAGCAAAATGACATCCCCTGCAATTCATGTAGACATGCATTCTATCAGACTATCCATTAAGGACAAATGTTGCAAACCTTTGTCAAGACAGGCACAACCCGCTAAAATGGAGAAGTGAAAGTCGAAACCTTATTTTCAAGGTGGCCTGCCAAAATGGAGAAGTGAAAGCACAACGCCTGATTTAGGGTTGCAACCTCTGCCCATTTTTCTGCATTGGAAATGATTTGTGCAAAATCTTGTGGTAAGTCACTTTCCATGGTTTCAATTAATTTTACTTTTCAAATCTGTACGTGGTCAGGCCTTTTTTTATTGTGTTAAGAATGGTTGCTCTATATACTGTGACATATTAGATAATACTTATGATTTCATGTATGTTTCATGCATGATTGGGTACAATACCAAATTGTTGAGAAGCTTGTCAAATCTCGATCAGACATAGTATTTTTGTTTTTTTGTTTTTATCCACATAATTCAAAGAATGGAATAGTGATGAAAATTTCTTAAAATTTCTTTCTTACCACTAGATATTTCAATTCAAACACTGAAATTTGGGCATTGGTCTTTACAATTCTAGGTATGTTGAATCCAGTTGACATCCATTTTGTTAGTTTCTAAATGTGGTTGTTCTTGTGAAATAGCTAGAGTTGTAGTTTTGATGTAGGATTTTATTCAAAACTGCAAGAGTCTAGAATTAGATACTAGTAGCAGACTGAGTTGTCTGGTAGCAACAAGTCCTAGTTGTTTCTCCTCAAACACCAAGTTTTCCCATTCTTTTTTCCATTTACATTGTCGTACATGATTCAAAATTTTCTACAGGTGGTTTTGCTCTAGTTGTGACTTTATTCAAGAACACAAGCAACGAATTGAGTTGTTTCTTGTCTTGAGCATTTGGGATTTTTTGAACACTAAAATGTACATTTGTGAATTAGAGTTTATTTGGATCCCATCATAAATGGTTTTCTTCTATCATCTACTTGGTAGGAGTGCAATGTCCATGAGACACGCAGTTTTGGGTGTATTCTGATGGTACATATGAGGAGGAAGGCCAGAATAATATCAAAGGAAACATATGGGGCAAGGTGCACCTTTTATTTCTAGAAAAAAAATATTTGAGCTTTGTTTTGGTTGTGTAATGTGTTCATGCTTTCATTTCCTCAAGCTCTTTACATTGTTATTGTTAAAATTTTTATGGCTTTGGTTGTGAGTTTGAAGCATCTGGTTTATGATCTTTGCTAGGTATGCATTAATAAGGTTGATATGCTCTTTGCTCTAATTGCCCACTCCCCGTGGGAGTTCCAATGGCTCAATATAAGATGTGAATAACCACTCAAGAATATTTGTCCCAAATTACTTGGAGCAAAAAAAGATTCAAAAGTTCCTATTACTTGGATTTCAAGGCTCTGGTACCAGTACCATTTTTAAACAGGTAAATGCCTAGTACTTGAAGAATATGATCTCCATGACATTTTGATTCATTGATCTCAATTGCTTTTGTAACTATTGGAGGAATCTTTCTGAATGATAATCTTGAAACACTGCAAAATGAAAGTTGAATTGCAATGGGTAATCTTTATATTAGTTATATTTATTTACTTGGAAAATCTTAATGGAAATCAAGTTTTTCTTCTAACTTTAAATTTTATCTTCCTCATCAAATTTCAAGCTGTGTGTCCTTTAAGAAATGGAGGACTTTGGAGACACAACTTGAAAAATGAATTTATGATAAAGAAAGGTCAAAGCAAAAGAAAATTATAAGACTGGACTCAAACATATATTTCAACCACCAAAGTTATAGAATTTGGTGAAATTAGCAGATTTAAAAGTTAAATGCTCAAAAGTACCATATAGATTGGTTTTACAACATGGTTCCCTTGTGTGGCAAGTTGAACATTCATTAGTCTTGTGGCTTTTAATTCCTATTGGAAAAAGAGGACATATTGTTAGGCTTTTAAACACTGTTTAGAAATTATGTTATTCAGTAAAAGTAAATTGGTTGACAGTTGTTATCTTTTAACTTATTACATATGGTGATACTTAGTATGTTTGAAGTTTGGCCCCTTTTTTGCCATCATTACTCATTGAGACTCCTACTCCTAGTTCCAACTTTCCTTCTGAGGTACCTAGGATTGGAATTGACACTATGTAAATTCCCACTTTCCATCCTAATTATTGTCTAGAATGATGTTTATTTTTTGAAAGAAGTATAGGTTTAGCCTGAAGTATAGCAGATCCTGAAGTATAGCAGATCCCAACATTAGTTGATACTTGATTTCAACCATTGCATCTACTCACTGAAGTATAGTATATATGGATTTTTTGCAATGGAATGTGGTATGCATAGCTGATCGGTTTTCCATTGCTAGATAATTATGTGATTCAGGCCCGACCTCTTTTGTTAAACAATGTACACCATGTAGTGAAGATGAAAATAACTTTTTCCTTTGTTGTGTTCTTTCATGCAATGTGATGATTCTATTTGTGGTGTATTTCATGGGGCTTCATTTGCCATATCATATGTATTTCATTGTGTTCAATATAGTATCATTTCTATATGAGAGCTCTAATGTCCCTTGTGAAGCTAGCTAATTTCCCATTCATTGGTGCTCTTTTCTTTGTGTTTGCTAAGTGGGACCAAAGGATTTTGGATTTGGTCTCACTACAAAGGAATTCAATGCCTTTTGTCTAAAAATATTTGATCATCTCTATTTTTATGCTCATGGCCTAAACCGTGTTGTTTGTATAGTTATTTGGCCCTATGGCAAACCAAAGCTTCATCATCCCTTTACTATCTCTGCAGAAAGTTGTTACTTCAAGACCAGGATCACCTTCAAAGCACCATCTGAAGTGAATTTTTGGAAACCTCTAGGGTGTGGGATTCACATTGCTGGGGAATTCTAAATTTAGTAGCTTATCATTGTGAACTTCTTATGCTTTTCTTACTAAATATTTGATGTATTTTGATTCATTATCCTCATTCTGAATTAGCTTTGGCTGCCTTGAAGTTGCATAATCATATGTTTGTTGTTTTTGTATTGGATAGTTGAAATTGATCTTCATGCTCATCTATGTAACATCTCATGAATCACTTGGCTATATTTCTTAGTTATTGAATATCTATAATTCACTGAAGTGAATGAAATTGTAACAAATAGGTGAGTGAGATTTTAGCTGATCTCTATATTGGATATTGACAGGCAAAATTCCCCTACAAAGATGAAAAAAATTCTCAAGAGGAGCTGCAAAGTATCAAGCTAATGATACTGAGCAACTTATACAATTACCTCAGCATATTACTTGAGGGGCATGAGCATTTTGAGGAGGAAACCCTGATGAATTTGAAAGGTCGTGAAGTACATGAACAAATCTCTCCTGTAGGTATTCTTGTGGGAAATAAATGATAGGAGATTCTCACATAATGGAGGGGATTTATTTTTTTGCACAATATAAATTGATACAAAATATATTTGTAATTTACTATATTATACATGTTTTTCCTTGGTGGATTCATTGCAAGTTATATTCAATTCAAAAAAAATTGCACTCTTTTGCATTGGCAAAATCCTTTCCTTTTCAAATTTAGAATAGGAAATTTTGTTTTCTTGCATTTAATAGGTAGAAGGGAAATATAGTTGAATTGAAAGCTATCTATTATTCAGATAATATAAGTATGCATGCCATAGTCTTTTATACCATAACCTTCATTATCACTTTTGGCATCCTGGGTTTAGACAATGTTGAAATTGAGAACAATTGGATTTCTAAATAACATCTACAACATAACACTGATCATTGAATGATAGGTTGGTTTATGTGATTGGAAACATTCTACTGCCATGATGCACTTCTATCCTCCTACTACAGTCTTTAGTGAATTATTTGATAGTTTGATACACTTCCATGGCTTAATAGGGTTCTTTATGTTTATTTCAATTAATGAACATGTTATATAGGGTTCTAGATCCATTAGTTGCTACAGATACAGAAATAGGATTTCTTCTCAAATATTCCTTTAAGAAGACATCCTTGGTGCGAGTTCTCGTATGTCATTTTTTATCTCTGAAGCATTGCAATAAATGAGCATGTTATGTAAGCAATGGCCTTTTCTAGTATTCTTTTAGGATAATCTTTATGAGCATGAGAAGATTTCCAGATAAATAGTATCATTATATTCTTTCTATAATTCTATTTGACTAGCTAGAATTACTGCATTTTCAACTTGGCTTAACTGTTCAACTTGTATTTGGAATTATGTAGTTAGCTCTCTACTTTCATGATATAGTCTCAACACCTAATTGGGTGAGAATATTCTCACAGTTATTATTTTGAACTTTGTATTTTTTGACTTATACCTATATTGTGGCCCAACAAAATCCTCTTATGCCCTGTATGCATATTGGTGATGGACTGCATGGTGTGATTAGAAATGTTGTTTTTTTTTGGCATCTCCTCATTTTTCATTTCTTGATAGAGAGCTTCTGAAAGATGTGCAAGATGTTCTTCAATCTCAACAATCAATGTTGAGATAAAATGGAAGCATTTCTCTTGCAAATAAGGTGCTAAATCATTCATCCTTGAAGGAGATTTATGTGCATGAAGAAAACTTAGGAGGTCTTCAAAAATATTCTTGGACCCCTCATCTATGGTATCTTTTATTTGACTAACCTCAGTTCCAAAATAAGTGTTAAGGTGACCAAACTAATCTTCATAATTTGTCATCATAAATCTAAAACTCAACCTAGGTAAATTGACACTTTTTAGGTCCCCTCTCTTGGTAAGCCAACCCTCACTAGTAGTTAATTTGTGCAAATGGGTTTCAACATCTTTGTAACTTGCTAGAGATGCAACTATGGCTTCAAGGAATTTACCAACCTTAACTCTCTCATGCAGATCTAAAAATCCATCAACTATTATTTGTTTCATCCTACTAACAAACAGGCTTTCAAAAAGTTCATCCCATAGACTCTTTGAGTGCTTCAAAACAATCTCACACATGCATTGCCATGGAAACTCAACATTTGAACCAAAAACCATTTTTAGCCACTCCAAGCTCCCTTCAAATGCATCCAAACTATCCAATGTTTCTCTGATCAATGTCTCATTCTTTGCAAGTTTCTTGCCACTTTTCACAAGATCAAGAAAATTCTTTCCCCCAAGCCTATTTGTAGAGAGAATATCATTTGCACATGTCTTAAGCCATGCTAAGCAAGAATCTAATATAAATTTGCTCGGCAAAATAATCATGTAGCTTGTAGCTTTTCTCTATGAGATTTCCACAACTGCACCTCATTGTTTGGGTTTGGAATCCCACCAAACAACTATGATCCAGGTGGCACTGCCAACATAGTCTTATAAAAAAGAGTCAAATCATTTAGAACCTCCAAGAAGAGTTCCCTAGCCTGACATAGCATTACCTATATGAATCTTACCACATTACAGAAAATGGAACTGACTGCCCCCACCTTATTAGTCTATCGGTCAGACGTGTATTCTAGTTCCAACAATGTGTCAATGGTTATGTTTTTTCATTGGTGTGAGGATCTTCTATTTGCGGGATGAGGTCTCATATTCTCACGATGGTCTAATGGGGATGTTGAACCTTTATGGATTATAGTGGAAGACAATGCTACGAATTTATACTCCATCACGAGTATTTTATGTTAAAGATGCAGTATGTGGAAGATGATCATAATCTTAGCTTCACTGTCCCAATACGCGAACCTCTTCCACCCCAGTATTTTATTCATGTTGTCTCTGACAAATGGCTGGGATCACAAACTATTTTTCCAGTTTTATTTAGACATCTTATCTTGCTAGAAAAATATCCACCCCCAACTAAATTGCTAGATTTGTAGCCACTTCCTATATCTGCATTAAGAAATCCTTCATACGAAGCTTTGTATTAGCAGTTTAGGCACTTCAATCCTATTCAAACCCAGGTATTTATAGTTCATTTTAATCAATTTGTCACAAACTTATGAATGGTTTTTCCCATCTTCGGAAAATGAATGAGCTCTCCAATCTCTTAGGCTGAAAGATCATAATACCGATCCCAAGCTAAATCTTTCTTCTCAATTTTGGTCAATATGTCATTTGGAATGCCTTTAAATTATTAGAGTGGAGTTTGAACACTCCACATGCACTTTCCAACCATCTTGCACAGGTTAGGTGCCTTCTCTGTTAACTGAGCCAATCCTCTTTTTAGGACAATCTCAAAAAGTGCTCTAAGGAGGTGACCTGCACTCTGCAACACATAACCAAAGAAAAAAAATGTATTTAGAACTACATAGCATGCATCATCCAACAACTTCCATAACAAATTTTAAATTCCTTCTATCTAGAAAAGGTGAATGATTTGGAGAAGATAGTACTTAAGGATGGGTTGTATGGTTAGAAACAGAAGCAGGAGGGTGGACATGCATAGCATCCTTAAGGATAAATTTAGAATTTCATGTACAACACAAAATTCTTAGGTCACCCACTTATAAAAAGGCAGAAAATGGTTATCATTTGCATTACAAAGGATACAAAATTCAAGTCACCCACTTATAAATTGATAAAAAAATTATGATTTGTGCTACATAGGTTTTCAATATAAATACATACCTGAGTAATAAACACCATATCAGACGTGAGGGAGAGACCTTCAAGCTTAAGTTGTGAAATGTAAGCATGGAGAAAACATTGATCTTGGCACTTGGCTCCTCCAAACTCTCCTTCACTAGAATAGGAACACGGACTAAGAGCTTTGCAAGTTTCATCTTCTCTTCTTCTCTTATTGTCACATATTTAAACTCTTCACTTAATGAAAACAATCGGCATAGCTCAATATCACCCATTATTGGCTTCAAGTGCTCATTATAAGTAGCCATTGTCTCATGAGTGATGTAGTAATAACTGGCTATCCGTCCTAGATCATTAACCTGGAAATGTCCACTTTTCCAATCATATTTCACCAAATTACTTTTGTCCAAGATAGTTGCAACTGAATGTATTTGTTAACATAAAGAGTTCAATTATCAGAAGCACTAACAAGTACCATTAAATTAAAATGCAAGGGTCATACTTGTCTAAGAATACCATAGTAAAATTACTATGTACTAAATTGAAAATCACAGCTATGCTTACCAAGTCTTCCCTTCTCTCTTCTAAGGTATTGTCTCTATGTAAAGCATCAATAGATAGACCATATAGAACTAGGTTTCGTAGCATGCGGATGTAAAGATAAGTGTATCTCAAACATGTGCATGCCTCCCTTGCATTTTGAACTGTACCTAGGACAATTTCTGCATTTAAATGATCTGCTAATTTTGAGATAAACTGGCTCTCAATTGGTAATTGTTGATTCATAAGGGACAAATAATATTGCAGCTCCACTGGAATCATATTGTGGCCTTCCATATATTGATCTACCAAAAAGGTCTCTATTGTTAGCATGGGCATCTCCAACATGGAGCCTTTTTCAAAGGAGTGTTGAGGTGTATGATCTTTATTAGGATAGAGGTGCAACAAGTCTGTGTTAGGGTACCTATTTGGCAATGGTCATTGTGGCTACTTGGCACAATCTAGTGTATTGTATCATATTACTAGATCGAGCTACCAATCTCCTCAACCATCTATTGAAGGTGTCAATCTTGAGAGGAGCAAATTGTGGCCATTGATGGAAAGTAGGAGGCTAGGTGCATATGATATGTCCATGTGGCATGAACTAGTGGATTTTAGCGATGTTTGCACTTTGGTGAATAAAACTACTCAACACTTTAGCCATCCACCAATCAGCTGTAATCACTAATCTTTGGGGCAAGTTGATCTTCACTTTCAATGTTGATTGATGTTTAAGTAGAGCCTATAGATATCAAGCAATTTTATCAAATGGTTTTGGTGAAACCATGTGGTGTGATCTAATGAAATTTGGTGGATGTAGGTACTTTGATAAATCATACCATTCAACACTTTAGTAGTCTATTGATTTGATGAAGTTTTTGATCTTCAAGGTGAATCAAAGGGTATATAGTCAAGTTCAAAAATATAAGTTTATGCGACATGTCTTGGTTGGCTTTTGAAGTCAAAGATGTTCAAGTAATTTGGGGCTGAAGAGAAGATTTCCCTTGACCATTAATATTGACGTAAAATTGATCTATACCATTAATTGAGTGGGGTTAGAGTGCATTATAAGGGATGATCAATTAGCTTTTGCAGGACCATGTGGTGTCATCTGGTAGATTTTGGTAGATTGGTCCACCTTCCACCTTGGTAGTTTAGCTATCCATTGATATCATTGATCATCAAATCCAAAGCATATCAATTGTTAATCTTGTCTTTTGTTTAGGCAATTAAGGTGGTGGATCCAAGTAATGAATAGGCAATATTTGAAGAACACTCGACATAGTAAGATTAACTCGTATTGATCAAGGAGTTTTCTTGTAAGGGTATAGTTTCAGAGATAGACCATGATTTGGATGCCAAGTTGCTGCTTGGTGATGCAAGAGCTAGGTGGTTTTGATCAACTCAAACAAAACTAAAGAGGTTTCAAACAACAACTTGGCTCACAAACCCAAACTTGGGTTCTTCTTCAGTTGACTAGTTACTCTTTATAGTAGGTCTGCAAACCTATTTTCTCAACTTTACACACCAATAACTTACTCAATCACCCAAATATTGACACTTTCATATACCCTTTTGGCAAAAATCTAACATACTTCAAAACTTCAATAGGTTCTTTTGAAACAAATGCTTCAAACTAGCACTCTATTATTGTTCTAGACCCCAAAATAGGCCCATTTTACAAAGTGACTCATGTTTAAATACTTCCCAAACCTGATTTTTCTATGGGGAAGCATCGAATAGCCTACCAAACCACCAAATCCACAACTAGTTTTGGAAGATACACTTCCCAAGACCCAATTTCAATAAACCCTCATTTTGAGCAAGTTTCATGGGGTTTTTATGGAAAACAACATTACCAACCTTGCCACAACCCAAAAACTCATCAAAAAAACCTATTTGGACCTGCACAAGCTTAAACTAACCTTAAACCTTTATTCCCCCAAGTTTCATACACATTTGCTTCTTAAAACCACCTCTTTTCACTTGGAAACCTTCATATTTGTCATGCATGGCAATTCACCAACTCAACTACAGACCTAACCAGCTCTTGTATCTTACTAAGACACTATAATTGTCAGTTCTAGTGTCTCCTTGTTAATAAAAAAGAGAAAAATCATTTTGAATTGGCGCAAGAGCACCTGATGGACTATATGCCTCCATGAGGCAATTTTGAAAATTTTGCTTGAGTCTTGTGTTTTGTTCATGTAATAAGGTCTAATAGACCATGTTTTAACTT
Source organism: Sequoiadendron giganteum (assembly GCA_007115665.2). Lineage (NCBI taxonomy): Eukaryota > Viridiplantae > Streptophyta > Pinopsida > Cupressales > Cupressaceae > Sequoiadendron > Sequoiadendron giganteum. The sequence goes on along the minus strand of CM021109.1, from coordinate 322,266,815 downwards.
GTTTGAGTCTATTTTAGAGTCTCCACTGATCATGAAAAACCTGAGACAACTTCATCATCTTCAACTAGAAATATATACTCCAAAAATGCAAATCAATGCCTTCTTAACTACAATGACAATTAGAGCCTTTAAAATAGAACTAGGTGTCTTATCTTCATTTGCACCAAATAATTGGACAATAGTGGGAGTTTCAATGCATGTTGATGCATCCTAAAATGAAGCCATCTCATCAAATATGACATCTCTCTGAATGATGATTTGGCTTTTACTAGGATCCCATGATTGTCAAGCCTTGGTTTCCTTTGCATAGATTTCCATTGTGCACTTGTGGTTCTTAGAATCAAGATTTTTCCTCATTTCATATGGAATATGGACCCCAGCCACAATCAAACATTTTATAGTGAACAAAAATTGGCTTCCTACCACACCATTACAATTATACTACCACGTCACAAAAAACTTCCATAGGAACCTTGCTATGATAGTAAATACAATAAAAGACAGCTTTGCACAATGAACTTGCTATCTCGAACCACGCAGATCCGTCATGGTCAGCTCCTCTTATTCCACAACCAACAAGGATGGTGTAGGAGAACCAACCAATTGGCACCTGAATTTTCTTGATTTTGGTTTGATATAGGTTGTCTAGGAGTTTAGGGTCATGAAGAGTGTCAATAAGGTCTAATAGACCCTTTAAATGTGTCAAGATGTTCATTTTTGTAAAGCAAATGCAAAGTTGTCAATAAATGCATAAAAGATGCAAGATATGTAATTAAGGGATTTGAAGGGTTTTAGTGTGTGAGTCTTAGGTTATGGAAAATAAGATCATCTTGGGTCATCAAATAGTTTATTAGGTCATTTTTTATGTGTTTTAGAATGTTTTGGAGGTGAATAATGCAAAATGTGTAAAATTGTCAATAATGTAATTGCAAGATTTCAGGAACTCAAGAGTCAAATGGAATATGGAAGGTAGGTAGACGGTTTTGGAGGAAAGATTTATGAGATAAATGTACAAAAACATGTAATCTTTCATTTTAGAAGGTTGTTGAACCAATTGAGAAGGAAATGCAATAAAGAAGACCCTAGTTCTGATTGAATTTTTGTATTTTACACTGTAATCTGAACTTTCAGTCACTTGTGCGTGATCGTACAATATGATTTTGTTCACAAAAATTTGGTAATAGTTGAATATCTATCTGAACATGGTTTTAAATCAGTTTTGAGGGTAGATCATTGAATTAGTGTTGTTTTCAGAGCAATCTTTGGTTGACTGGCCTCTAGGAGTAATTCACTAGTTTTGAAGCCTTAAACATGGAATGAGACCGTTCCACATACTGTCACACCTATAACTCCATGGAATGGGAATAGGGAGATAGGTTAGGATGGTAGTAAGTATGAAATATCCTTTGTGATGAGTTTTATGGGGAATTTTTTACTATCTTGGGAGTTTTGTAGTGTAATTGTGAATGAAAAGTGAGGTTTTGAGTGAGAGTATGTTGAGATACTGTGTGTGGAGGTTGAGAGTTGAATTTTCAAGTGTGGGCAGGCTATTTTGAGAGTGTTGGAAGTGGTTTTAGGCTTGTATGAGCTTAGGAATACAAATAACCTATAAGACCTACCTTTAATGGTGGAAATTGAGAGTTACTTGGAGCAATGGGTAAAAGAGAGTTTGGAGCCCTAAAACCTATTGATTTTGGCTATTTGATACTTGTTTAAGAGGTCTGAGTGGTCATTTCAGGTTGCTAGTGAGATTCAAAGATACTTTCCTTGTATAATAGACCTAATTGGTCTTCTAGGACAGTGTTGTATTAGGTTTTTGAGTGAATTGATCCAAAGGACTTGAGGGTGGTTTTGGTGTATGTTTAAGTTTCCCTAAAAGGTGTTCAAAACCATCAAGAGACACTGGGTTGGTGAGTGGATTGTGACTAAAGTAGCCAAATATAGGTCTACAGACCTACTAGACAAAGGACGGGGTGATACTGAAAAGGGTGCATTGAAGGGGTTTGTTGATTCTAATTGTTGTTTGTTTGATCTGAATTGCGTTGTTACAGGTGAAAACCAACCACCCTTGCATCAAAGGAGCTCAATCAAATAAAAGATAGATTCTTACATTCTTCTCTTATCAAAGTTCAATTAGATAAAAATGTGGAGAGAAATGAATCATTTGGTGGCTTCAAGTTCTCAAGGATGATCTTAATGATCGATGTGTACAATGTTGCAAACACCTTTTTACTCTATTTTTTTTGTACCTAAGATGTAATTGAAATTTTTTTTCACTGGAGATTGCTTTTGGTAGCATCCTACTTTGTCATTCTTCCAATTTTTATATGGTTTATAAAATTTATGTTGTTACGTTCACTTTGCTAGAGGTTTTAATACAACATCTGCATGAGAAACTTAATCTTAGTGAGGTATGATAAATGTTTTCCATGTATTATTATTCTAATTAAAGAAAGGAAATTGATGCTTTTGAATTTTTTATGAGATAGAAGATCCAATAGTGAGTTGGATTGGAATTTAAAGGAGTATGAATATGGCCATAATTTAATTATCTATTGTGTTGTGTTGGCCAACTAAAAAAGTAGTCTTGCTGGAAATACTCAACCTATATTCATATATGATCCACATGTACCACAAATTTAACTAGCATCTTAGTAATAATGTTTAGGGTGTCCTCAATATAGCCAGCATGAGCATGAAGGTCAACCATGCACACCTAATGATCAACTATATATGTAAATTGTAATGCAATAAGGGTTACTGACATGTGAATTATGTGCAGCCCTCATCCACTAAACCTGCATGATTGCATGCACCTAGAACCCAAGAAAAGCTTACAATGTTAGGATGTGTTCCAGAGTGCTTCATTAATTCAAATATTTTGAGAGGTTCCTTGCAAAATCCATTTTGTGCACATTCTGCAATCAATCATTTCATTCCATGAGATGACATCTCTTTGAGGCATTATGTCAAACAATTCAAGTGTTTTGTCTACGATTCCACATCTTGCATATATGTCTACCAGAGCATATCCAACTATAACATCCAGGTATCTTTTTAATTCCTCTATCTTTAAATAACCTCCCTGATTCCATTTTCAACCTATCACAAATGTAGAACTTGAACATAATAGGAAGTTTTAAAGGTTTAAATAACCTCCTTGATTCTATTGACAATCTATTGCAGCTGCAACATTTGAAACTAAAATATTGTCATGGTTTAAATAACCTCCTTGATTCCATTGGCAACATGTCACAACTGCAACCTTGAACATAGAAGGGTGTGAACATTTAAATAACCTTCTTGATTCCATTGGAAACTTGTCACAATTGTAGCACTTGAACATGGTAGGGTGTATAGATTTAAATAACCTCCCTCATTCCATTGGCAACTTGTCACAATTGTAGCACTTGAACATAGAAATGTGTAAAAGTTTAAATAACCCCTCTGATTCTATTGGCAACTTGTCATAGCTGCAACACTTGAACATAGAAGACTGTAGAGGTTTAAATAACCTTCTTGATTCCATTAGCAACCTATCACATATGTAGCACTTGAAAATAGAAAGTTTCAGAGGTTTAAATAACCTCCCCAATTCCATTGTCAACCTATCACAGTTGCAACACTTGAATATAATAGGAAATTTTAAAGTTTTAAATAGCCTCCTTGATTATGTTGGCAATCTATCACAACTGCAACACTTAAAAATAAAATATTGTCAGTTTAAATAACCTCCTTGATTTCATTAGCAACTTGTCACAGCTGCAACACAACACTTGAACATGGAAGGGTGTGGACATTTAAATAAGATCCCTGATTAAATAACCTCCTTGATTCCATTAGCAACCTGTCACAGCTACAACACTTGAACATAGAAGGGCATGGACATTTAAATAAGATCCTTGATTCATTTGGCAACCTGTCACAACTGCAACACTTGAACATAGAAGGGTGTGGACGTTTAAATAAGCTCCCTGATTCCATTGGAAACATGTCATAGCTGCAACACTTGAACATGGTAGGGTGTATAGATTTAAATAGCCTCCCTGATTCATTGGCAACCTATCACAACTGCAACACTTGAACATAGAAGGGTGTAAAAGTTTAAATAACCTCCCTGATTCCATTGAAAATAGAATGTTAGGATGTGTTCTAGAGTGCTTCATTAATTCAAATATTTTGAGAGGTTCCTTGCAAAATCCATTTTGTGCACATTCTGTAATCAATCATTTTATTCCATAAGATGACATCTCTTTGAGGAATTCTATCAAACAATTCAGGTATTTTGTCTACGATTCCACATCTTGCATATATTTCTACCAGAGCATATCCAACTGTATAAACATCTGACAAAAATTTCCCTACCATTATGCTTTGGTGCATGTTCATAGCCTGTCCCAAAGCTCCCATTTTGGCACATGCAGGGAGGACTATGGCAGAAAAATTGGCTTTATACCTGCCAATTGCATTCGTTTGAAAGTTTTGAAAGCCTTTTCAACAAACAATTTTCTGCAAAACCTGAAATCATTGCATTCCACGAGATGACATCTCTTTGAGGCATTATGTCAAACAATTCATGTGCCTTGCCTGTGCTTCCATATTTTGCATGCATATCTACCAGAGCATTTCCAACCATAATATTTGACAAAAATCCACCTTTTGTTATGCTTTGATGGATTTGCATACCATGTCCAAAGCTCCCATTTTGTTACAGGCAGGGAGTATGCTAGCAAAGGTTGTGGAATCTGGCTTTACAACTACCAATTGCATTTGCTTGAAATTTTCTAAAGCCTTCTCAACAAATCCATTTTGTGCATATCTTTCAATATTGCAATCCATAGACCACATTTCTTATAGGGATATTGTCATGCATTGTCTATGCATTGATGGATATTCATATCTTGTTTCAAAGCTCCCATTTTGGAATAGGCGGGGAGGATGTTGGCAAAGGTTGTGGAATTTGGCTTTACACCTGTGAATTGTATTCACTTGAAAAATTTTAAAGCCTTTCCACCAAATTCATTTTGTGCATATCTATTGTAGATGTCCTTAAGCTATATGACAAAGGTGTATATACAATTTGAGATCAATTGAGAAGTTGAGACATGTAATGTTTATTTGATTTACATTTTACTTAGGATATAATTTTGTTACATTGCTGAATTTCATAGTTCAATAATTGGGATTCTCAATGATCTTGTATACCCAAAGTGTATGTGATAGAAAGAAATTAGGTAGTCATGTTGATTAGTTTGACAATTTGAATGATCTTGAGTTCATAAGTACATAGTGATAAGTTTTGACAAATAATATAATTTCTTGTTGCATTTATCATAGAAACAAAGGCCTCTTTTGATTGTAGCAGAGGATGTAGAGAGTGAAGCATTGGCTACTTTGATCTTTGAAATTGATGATTTTTTTACTAAATTGATAATGTTTGAAGTTTCTTTTTCTTTCTTAGATGTTGAGTCTAATTAATAAGTTTAATGTTGTGTTGCAACTTGGAGGTGAGTATGTTGATATGATAAAGGCTAGCATTGTCGATCCTCTAAAAGTTATCAGAATTGCATCAATTGATGCAGAAAGGTAAAACTATTTATCTTTATTATAATTAGTGGAACTTGCAACTACAATATCTAATAAAAATATACTTCCAAATATGCTTTTGATGGATGTTATATCTAATTCTGATACATTCACTATATCTAGCACCTAAGTTTAGGGTGTCATAGTTGGAAAAGGAAAATAAAATGTTTGAATTTTATCCTCTGTATTATTTGAATTTTTTGAGTTTTTGATGTGTAAATTTTGAAACCTTATTTTCAGGTTGCAGCTCCAAATTGGAGAAGTGAAAGGTGAATACCAATGAGGAAGAGTTTGGAGGAGTTGAAACCAATAGCGGTTGGAAAGCTGTGGATTTGCAAGGAGATTAAATGGGTCGATCCCCTATAGGAGGTCGCTACCCTTCCAAAAGGACTACAGTTAAGGAAGGGGAAAATAGTATAATTATATGAAAATAGGATTATTTTGTTTATATAGTGTCTATAAGTTGTACAGTGTCACTGAGACATTGAATGTAACCAATGAGATTTTGATTTTACAATGAGGCTTAGTGAAATAAATTTTCAGAGTGGTTTTTTCTCCACTCATAAATACTATGTTGTGGCTCCTCTTGATTTGTAATTTGTTTGTATTTGTATCTGATCAATCATATTTGTTCAAGCATTTTAGTCTTCATTTCATGGTGCTTCTTCAACATTTGAATATCTATGATACTTGAATTTTATATGCATAAATTTGTGAGGATTAATTATGTTAGATTTGATTTGTAATGACTAAAGTAATGACTAAATTAATGACTAAATTAATGACTAAATATATGACTAAAGTAATGACTACCATGACTAAATAAATGACCAGTTAACAACAATCAATGACTAAATATATGACTAAATAAATCACTACCATGACTAATAAATGACTAAATCAATGATCAAATCAATGACCAAATTAATGACTAAAATAAATGACTAAATAAATGACTAAAATTGTTTAGTCATAAATTTAGTGGTGTTATAAATGACTACAAATAAACCACTAATAGTCATGTGACTAAAGTTAGTCATTTATATACAATTTTTAGTAGTGTATTTAGTCATATATTGTTGTTTGTGTACTAGTGTTAACTTCATTATAATTTAATAATACATTTTAAAATGTGAACCATAAAATAGGGGTCGTGACACTCATTGATGGCATGTGTGTATTATGCAAGCGAGATCACCTACCCCTATGCCTATGTAGTAGCCTCTAATTGTTTTTTGTGTGTGGTCTCTTGGACTAGCTATAGCTTGACCTGGTGTCGTCGAGCAGTCTCTGCATCCAACTAAGTTTGGACCTAATCACGCTCAGTCATGCGGTTATCTCTCTTTGCCTACACTTGGGCAAGATGTATTGAGATACCATCTCTCTCCTATCTAAATCCATCATGCTCCTAGCGTGCCTAATCTCTCTCAACCTAGAAGCCATCATGCTCTTGGTGTGCATGGTTCCTCTCTTATAGAATAGTATAGAGTCTCTAATCCTAACCCCTTGTAATAACTACCACTTGTTACTGTGGTGGTCCCTGTGGTGGACCCTATCACCCTTGATCCTATCCTTGGTCCTCCACTCTAGGTCCCTCTACCTCGACCCTCTGTCACTTTCAAAGCTTTTTTCTAGACTCATACTTGTGTCTCTTTCCCCTAACATCACCTCTAGCCAAATATGTGAATCTAAAAGGTTTACAAGTCACTAACTAGGTAGCATACTCTGCAATGGTCTTGGGATCATCTGCACCATCTGCATAGGCCTACAATACCTAAAAAAGATTATCAAAATCTACTATGGTTGTATGAATAGCTAGCACGAGCTCCCACTTGGATATCTCTCTGATGGTCCTCACAAATACTACCTGATAATCATCTCGGAGAACATCCTGTTGCTCCCCAAACTGTCGTCTCACCAAGTTGGGTAGATACCTCTGTATTATATGTAGAATGTGACCTAGAAACCACCAAGTCTGTCTGCAATATGGGAGATTATCATTGTCATCGTCCCATGCCTCTATTTGTAACCATGGCCTCCAAGGAAACTTAGTCATATCATCAATCACTCTCCTCTAGTGGGGTAGCTCCCCCATGTGATGGTGTGTCATCCCATCATGTCTAAATATGAAAGGCTCTTTGGCATCTCAATATAGATCCCCGATAGTCCTGAGCACTATGATGTGCTCCCATGCCCAAATGTGAAGAAGTGTAGCACCTGTCAATAATTTGGTAGAAACCTTGTACACGACCTGATGCATGTTGAAATATACTCTCTATTTTTTCTTGATTTTTAGTGAACAATTACAATGTAAAAGCACCCGTTAAGGTTAGCATAACCCAAAAAGTGCATGAAAGAACTCTAACCAAGAATTCACCGTAAAACCACTTAAGGAGGAGAGGCGGGCATATGGTTAGAGGATCCCTAGGATCTACTGAAACACTAATATAAAGATTACACTGAATGAGAGAGATTAAACTCGACACCAAGAATGTGTACTCAAGATCCTTTGACAGGCGAGGTGCTAACATATGGTGGAGTACTAAAACTGAATTGAAATGTAACAAAGGCGGATAACCAGCCAAAGAGACTTTCTACGCTACCACTAAACATTGGGGGGAAAAGATTACAATTTAAATACTTCTTCTGCTATGGTAGGCATCCACTGAAGAGTGGGGATTCACCACTTGAAAGTGGGTATGCAAGAGAGTTACAATTCAATTTATCCTCACTGGCGGTATACCATCCAGGGGTGCTTAGTGTGAAACTAATTAAATAATGCAGCAATATTAAAACTGAAACAGTACTACTGTTAACAGTTTGTACAAATAAGATGGCTGCAAATTACAATGTTTTTCACCAATTTTTCAAGCACCAAGTAATACATTGTTCCCATGTTAGAACATAATGAGAAAAGAAGAAGAAACATGGAAACAACAAATGATTTAATTCTGTTTCAGCAAACTGTAATTCTGGAAATGTCAAATCAACAACTACAAAAATTTATCAAATTCTCATAACTCAATTGAATTACCTCTGAATTGCATGATTCCAAGTGCAATGATCAACTAGAAGATAGGCACCCCTGCTAAGATCAAGAAACAACCTCAAAACACCTTTATTTATTTATTGCACAAATCCCAATGCAAGCTGAAATGTATGGCCCTCCTTGAGGGGTGATTTTGACATATATAATCAAAGCCTCCAAACTAAAATCTGCAAATCTCCAAGAATGGTCGCCTCTGGTCTAGGACTGGAAAGAGAAAACACCCATAACAAAATAAGAATCACTCTCAAAGATGTAAATAGAAATGTTCTTCAGCCATGAAAGGACCAGCAACACAATTTCTGGAAATAACCTCAATTTCTCCAACACTGAAGCTCAATATGTACTTCTGAATGAAGCACACTCTCAATCCATCATCTAGGGAACCATAGTTTTAGGCTCGAAGAGTGGAATAGAATTTCTAAGCTTTCCCTTAGCCGGATTCTAGATTTCAAATCAGCAGCATAACTTTGCTTTCCAAAACATAACCTCATTAGCTCTCCACAATGCAGCAATATATAAGTTCCAATGGGCAAATGGAACACTTTGAATTCCAAGAAGTTGAATCACTTCAACTGCCCAAGGGACGCCCTTCAACCATTCACTTTATTGTGAAATAATAAAACATTATTTCCCTTCCCTTTAGGTGTCCATTTCTATTTGCAACAATAAAGCATTTTAATAAATCATTAAATGCTCAACATGACCCCTTAATGTCCCCTCTTTAAAACAACATGAAGTTATCACTCCTAGGCATGGGGGTACAACTTAAAAAACATGAAATTGACTAAGTATAACACTTAGTCCAAGGAGATAACCAAAACCAATGCCAATACTGAAACTGAAGGATTACCACAAATAGCATGATGACTTGAGCTGAACTGCAGATGATGATACTACCAAAATTAGACTTAATAAAAATAGCCACTGCCAAAAATAGTAAATTCACTTCAACTCAACAAAAAGCCAAACTGATCGGCCACACTAAACTGCAAAAGATTGAGTTGCTGCTAGAGTGATACTGCTATAAATATACTTACCAAAAATAGCGTATTGCTATAAATAGTAAGTTTTCCAAAACCACATATGTATGCCAACTGAGCAGTATCATGACTTACTATAAATAGTAAGTGTTTCCAAACATCTTTTAAGCACAAACCAAGCAACCATCATGACTTACTATAAATAGTAAGTGCCCAGAAAGGATGTCAGATTCAGATGCATGTCACATCACCCTGGAGATCTCTGAAAACCCAAAAAACTCCACTAGACATGCGTCAGAAAAACACACATGCAAGCCCTCAAAACTGCATCTGAAACCTCCTATAAAATAGGAAATCCTAATTTCCCATTCTGCTTAGCCTACGAGTTTTTGGAAATAGGCTAAATCCAATTGTAGAGCGTAGGTCTAAATCGGGGACATTACACATGTCATGGTAGAGGTGTGCAAGAATGCAGGGGCCCTAGGAAAAAATGATTGCATGCATCCTCCAAGATCCTCTCTAGGATCCTCCCCCATCCAAGGTAGAATAACCTAGAGTGCCTATCCAGCAAGAGTGGCCCCATGATGAGTCCAGCCACCACGATGGTAACATCATCGACAATGCCTATGTACTCTCGGAGATCCACTTGTCCCTCGAAGAGATCGATCTCGTTGTCCCTTAGTACATGCTCTAGATCCTTGAATCCCCAATCCACATCATAAATAACTCGTTCGCCATGAATAGGCACCCTAAGTATCCTCCACACATCCTTGAGTGTGATGATGGCCTTGCCAGTCGAAAAGTGGAAAGAAGAGGTCTTCAAGTGCTATTTCTCAGCCACCATTGTCATCAATGTGAGATGAGCCTAGATCTTTGACATGTGAGCAACATAGAATAGACCAACCACATAAAGAAACTCAACCTCCATGGTAGTAGATCTAGTAATCCGCTCTAGAATCTATGGCTACCACTCCCAAGAGAGGAGAGGTACTAAGACATCCTACAAGCATAATGCTCACGACGTTAATTTTTTTAAATAATTTGTAAAATTCTAAGTCTAAATGCCTAAAAAACAAAAGTGAGCCTTTTTGCAAAGGTGTCACTCTGTTTCCAATCAAAGTCATCACAATTTTGCAAAGGCATCACATTGCTAATGCAAAAATGTAGGCATCAGCCTTTTACAAAGGCGTCAAACCTAACCAACCAAAAATGTTGCATTTCTATAAAGGTGTCATACTTTTCCCAAAAATCAATGCAATTGTAAAGCCCTAACGCCTTTGACAAAGGTGTTGTGTCGGGTTACAACGGTGTGTCATCATGTTACAAAAGTGTCACACAAACTATGATGCCTTTGTTTACCTAAGTTCTAGCCTACCTTTAGCTATCTAGATATGTGTGCATGAAAATGTTAATGAGGTACATACTAGGGGACCTAAGCCGGTTGGCCACTGAAACTCATGGACTTGATCTGCATGGTGTACGACTCGAACAAGGAGTGTCATGGTAATAGTGTCTATAAGATTTAAAGGTTGGAATCTTTAAGGGCTCTCTCAACTCACAAAGCTAAGTGTGCAAATGAGGTTGAAATTCACCCAAATGAACATATATGCCTAGAAAAACCCTAGTGTTTCACCCTGCAACTCACTTTTTTGGCCTTATCTATTAGTCGTGATCAATATTGAGGCTTCCTATGACTTAATTTTTTGTCCCTTTTTAAGCAAACCTAGTCTCGTCATCTTGTCACAATCTCAACCTGAAAATTACTTTTTTCGGCCAATCTCTCGAGGGGCATCCTACCATCATTCCCTCGTGTGTTAGGGAACAGTGGGGCATCAGGAAAAATTAGAGAAAATTTTAAAAAAAATTCTGAGCAACATCAGGTCTTTGAAACAATGCAACAAGTACATTGTCTCAAAGAGGGGCAAAATGTAGACACCTAAAATTATCCTAAATATATCACGCATCTTTATTCCACTTACTAACATCATTTTCCTCATTTTCACCTAATTCCTCTATTTGATTAAATAATTCCTAATTATTTAGTTAAATTCACTTTATTCCCCTATTAATTGAATAATTAAGGTTATTTGCTTAATTCATCTTGATTAAATAATTCCCAATTATTTAATTAAAAATATCAATTCATTCATCCTCGCAATTAAATAATTTTCATAATTGTTTAATTGGCTAATTTTCCTCCAACTTGCACAAAGAATATTCCCTTTTCAAATTCAAATTCCTCCCTCCAAATCAAAATATCTCCAACCTATTTCCATGAAATAGGGGATATTTTGGGCTCTCATGAATCCTCAACCATTGATCCTCCTTCATCCACACTCACCTTCTTGATTTCCTTTCATCCATTGATCTTCAAATCGAATCTTAATCATTGATTAGAATTTCCAAAATCTATAAAATAAGCCTTCATCAACATGAAAATCATTCATAATCCTCATAAGCATAAGCACTCTCTAGAATTCTTGGGCATTAGAGCACCTGTTTTGTGAATCACATCGTCCCATATCAAGCTTTTGCAACATGGATTATGCACAAATTGAGCAATCCACATCAAATTATGCATCAATCCACAATGGGATTGAAGGTTTGCACTTTCAATTTGGTTAATTGCTTTGATTTTAGTTCAATTATTTAGATTAATCAATTTGAATTCCTTTGCAAATGAATTTCATTGAGTATGGGTTTGTATGATCTCAATTGTTTAAGTTCTTAGTGTTTTTAGACTCTAATTGCTTCATTCATGCTTACTTACTTCCCCTACGATAGAAACTAAGGTGATAAATAAAGTAGACAATAAAGATACCAAAGTCGAGATAAATGAAATCAAACGAAGAAAAGAAAAAAAATTATGTTGATGCACTTAAAATCCCATCAAAGGAGATTACAACAAGAAGAAAAATCAGGATTATCAAAAGGCATTCACGGTTTCAAAAGACAAAAAGGAAATAATCAAAAAATATTTCCCACTAAGGCAACAACACGTAACCAGATTTATCATCTTTTCTTTCGTTATTATTTTGCATGCAATCAATTTGGTCATAAGGCAATGAATTATAGGACTCGTGTAAAAAAAATTGGGTGGAATAAGAGTCCTCATGGATTTGAAAGTAGAAATTACAACTCCTTTGACTAAAGTGTTGAATGTTATAAATGCAATAACTATGGGAAAACAACACATTTATGTAGAGACACCAAAGCAAAATAAAAGGGAGGATGTTGTGACTAAGAAAGAAGGAGAAAACGCAAGAGTTTGGAAACAAAAGAAGAAAGAAGAGAAGATAATATCCATGCTTGTTAAAATTGCTGTATATGTCCAAAATGAAAGAGATTAATGGTACATTGACAATGGTTGTTCAAGTCACATGACAAGGGACAAAATTAAATTTATCTACTTAAAAGGATGAATGGAGGTACAGTAAAGTTTGGAGATAATACAATTGCAAGAATTGCATAGAAAGACACTCTTAGCCTAGATAATGGAAGGACAAGAATAGAGAGCATGCTATACATTGAAGGATTGAAACATAATTTGTAAGTGTAAGCCAAATGTGTGATTAAGGTCAAACTCCTACATTCTGTGAAGAGGGGTGTGAAATTAGGAAAGTAGGAAAACTTGTTACAAATGCCAATAAAGTGGCAAACAATCTTTATGTTTTAAGCGAAATCCAGGATGAAAAGTGTTTCATAAGTCAAGAAGATGAAATTTGACTATGACATAGGAGGATGGGCACATGAATTTTGACAACCTTGTAAAGATCAACAAAAAGAAAGCAGTAAGAGAGATTCCTAAAATCTACAAGCCGTCTAACATCATTTTGTGAACCATGTCAACATGGACAGCAAACAAGAGTAAGCTTCAAAACAAAACAATATTCTACATCTAAACCATTTGAGCTTGTGTACACACAGAAATTTGTGGACCAACACAAACAAAGAGTATGCAAGGTTAGTATTATTTCATGTTATTAATTGATTTATTTCTAGAATGACTTGGGTAACATTTTTGAAAGAAAAATCCGAAGTTTTTGAAAAATTTAAGGCATTTAAGGCCTTAGTAGAGAATGAAATTGGATTCAAAATCAAATTTTTAAGGTCTGATCAAGGTGGTGAGGTCACCTCAAATGAGTTCATGGAGTTCTGTGAACAAGAAGGAATAAGGAGGCACTACTTAGCTGCTAGAACTCTGCAACAAAATAGTGTCGTGGAAAGGAAAAACAAAATAGTACAAGAAATGGTAAGAACAATGCTAAATGAGTCCAAATTATCAGACTCATTCTAGAAGAAAGCAGTGCTCACAGTTGTACACATTTTGAATCAAGGTCAAATTGTAGTAAATTATGATAAAACCCCATATGAGTTATAGAAAGGAAGACCTGCGATAGTAAAATATTTAGTGTTTGGTAATAGATGTTATATAAGGAAAGATGAAGAAGATATTGGTAAGTTTGATTTGAGATTCGATGAAGGAATATTTCTTAGGTACTCCTTAAAAAGCAAAGTGTACAGGTGCTACAACAAAAGATTGCAAAAAATGGTTAAGTGCAAATGTAAGGGTAGATGAGGAAAGATACTATAAAATAAAGACACCAAAAATAGATTACCAAGAGGAAGAAGTAGATTGGAGAATATTGAGCAAAGAAGCACAAAAACTCCATCTAGGACACCTTTTAAGCACAACCCAAAACACCGTCCAAAATTGTTGAGAAGAATCATCTTGAGGATTTAATTCTAGGAGATAAAAACACAAAAATTCAAACAAGAAGAAGATTGGCCAACCCACCAGATCTTGAAAACTTATCTTTGTTGTCTAAGATTGAGCCTAAGAACTTTCTAGAAGCAAGTGAAGACAAATTCTAGATAAAAACCATGGAAGTAGAGTTGAATCAAATTGAAAAAAATGAGACTTGGGAACTTGTCCCAAGACCCAAAAATAAAAATATTATTGGCAAGAAATGGGTTTTCAAAAACAAGTCAAATGAGGATGGTCAATTAATAAGGAACAAAGTAAGGCGGGTATGCAAGGGGTATGCTCAAGTAGAAGGGACTGATTTTGAAGAAAATTTTGTTCATGTTGCATGTTTAGAAGCTATAAGAATGTTCCTAGCATTCACCTGTTACAAGGATTTCAATGTCTACTAGATGGATGTTGAATCAACATTTTTAAATGAGCACTTAGAAGAGAAAATGTATATATAACAACCTAAAGGATTCATCTTGTCAGAAAATAGAGAATTTGTATATAAACTCAAGAAAGTTCTTTATGGTTTCAAACAAGCTCTTAGGGCTTTGTATTCCAAATTGGATAAATACTTACAAGAGCAAGGTTTTAAAGGGGCATTGTTGACAATAATATGTATTTCAAAACTAGAGGAAAGCATCAGTTAATTATTGTGGTATATGTAGATGACATCATTTTTGGAGGTAGCGATGATAATATTTGTCAAGAATTTGCTCAAGATATGCAAAAAGTGTTTGAATTGCCAATGCTTGGAGAGTTGTCCTTCTTGGGATTACAGATTTCTCAGTCAAACAAAGGGATGTCTATATCTCAAACAAAATATATTAAAGAGATGTTTAAAAAGTTAAGAAATGGAAGAATGTAATTTGGTTAGTACCCCCATGATTTCAAGATGTAAGTTAAGTAAAGATGACGAGTGTCCTGGTGCAAATCAGCCTTTTTACATATCAATGATTGGAAGTTTACTTTATGTCATGACCTCAAGACTTGATATTATGTAGGTAGTAGATATGGTTGCCAAGTTTAATGTTGCACCCAAAGAAACTCATGTGCATATAGTCAAGAGAATATTCAAGTACTTAAAAGGCACATTAGATTTTGGGCTATGGTATCCAAGAGGTTATGACTTCACCTTAACAACATATAAAAATGCGGATTAGGCAGGTAGTGTTGATGACAAGAAAAGCACAAGTGGTGGTGCATTCTTTCTTGGAAGTAGTCTTGTCTCATGGTTAAGTAAGAAATGGGCATCAATCTCCCTATCAACTACAAAGACAAAGTATATAGTAGCAACTTCCTATGACACTCAGGTTCTTTGGATGAGACAAACTTTAAAGGATATCAAAGTAGAATACAATTATCTGATATCCATATTTTGTGACAATATCGGTGCTATAAATATCTCAAAGAATCTAGTGATGCACTCAAGAACAAACATAGTCCTCTAAAATATCACTTCTTGAGGGAGCAAGTGCAAATGAATAGGTAAAACTTGAGTATGTTGATACTCATGATCATATTGCGGGTATTTTACAAAGCCTCTTCCAAAAGAGACTTTTGAGTTTCTAAGACAAAATTTGGGAGTGGTATCTCTTTTTGTTTGTCACTAAGGGGATGTACTCCTTAGGGGGGGCTTGCCATTGTGTGATCTCACAACTCCATGGACTTCTTTTCCATTGATGTCAAAGGGGGAGAAGTACAAAGACAAATAGAGCAATAGAGATGAGGGGAGTGGTGTGTTTTGCAGATTACCTATATGAGGTTGCCATCAATGACAAAAGGAGAGATTGTTAAATTAATTGCCACTGATGTCAAAGGAAATATTTTGAAGGAAATCATAAAAGGGGCCAAAGGCCACTAATCGATCTCTCCATAGCATCAAACTTATTAACATTACCATTACCTTATTGATGGTCGACTCCCTTTGTTTTTGATAGAGTAAGCAACATTTACAGGGAATTGTACTCTTTACACAGAGAGCCCTCAAGGACAAAAAAAGTTAGTTCAAAACAGGACATGAACTAGAAATAGAAACAAGACATGGACAGTCGACATACCGCATGTCGAATGAAAGACTAGGACTAGACAACCCCAGAATCTAAGGGGACAAATCTGACTCCCAAAACCTGAGGCCACAATTTTAGGAGTCCCTTCTTTTTTTCTGCACAACAAACCAAGAAGGCTCGAAAACGAGGTCCACCGAGCGAGACGAGATGAGTGGATCCTCCACAACCACCAAGGATAAAGAGTCGCCACACAACAAAGTCGGCAACGTAGAAGTGGAGTCATGAGCAATCGAAGGATCAACAGAAGTGATCATCAAGGGACGGGCAGGCTCTATCGGCACAACGGTGGCAGAATGGGGCAACACTGGTTCCACGGAAGGGATAGCCAGAGGAGGATCCTGGGGAGACTCAGCCTCCAAGGAAGAAACAATCAAGGAGACGTCCACCCTGGAGGGACCATCCAAAGAGGGAGAGCCCACTATGAGATGGTCTGAGAGAGCATTCTTCCACTAGGTAGCAATGCCCTTGCGGCGAGAAAGAGGGCAACCAGAGGCCAAATGACCAACAGAGAAACATCTCCTACACCGAAAGGGGAGCCCCTCATAGTCCAAAAGCTACTTCCAAGGTTTGTCCTCCACCACCAAGACCACATCACCATGGAGAGGTTTGGAGATGTCCAAATCGATTAAAATACGAGCCACTGTACCAAGATCTCGAGATGTAGATTCCGCTTTCAAAAAGCAACCAATGGCGTTGCCAATATCTTCAAAACAAGAATCCTCCCAAAACTGGAGAGGGAGGTTCGGTAGTTGGACCCAAACTGGTCTGATATTCAGAGGCTTCGTAAGATGATTGAAGGAGTGAGACCAAGGCCGAAGGAACATCGAATGAATACCCCACATCCACCCCCTATCGACTCCCTTTGTTATATGCACATTAGCATTATCTTATCATTTGTTTTGGGTCAACCACACATATTGGCTGACCGCACATTGGCATATGTTCAAATAAAATCATATAAATATATGTTTTAGCTCTCCCAAGAATAATATATGAATAATTAAGAGGGATGTGAAGATTTTAGAAGGCAACAAAAATAGCCATAAAGAGCAGCGATCATGTGTAAAAGGTGAAGGTATAAATGATTTACAAATCAAACAAATATGATGATCTGCAATCCATCTACACATCAAAAAAACTCATGTATTGATCAAAGATACAAAATGATTTTTTTATACATGATGATACAAAACTGAATGAACTAACTACTACCTAATTGGTGATAACTATTTTCCAACAACAACTAACAATGTTGATTGTCCAACATTTTCCCCCATAATGAACATTGTAAAAAAATGGTCATTATTCCATATTCTCTCCCATAATGAACATTTTGAAAAATAAAAGCTCCAAAAGACATGTTGCAACACTCTAGCCATCTCTCAGCAACCTCAATCCTGGGACCTTGCACACAATCCAACCATAAACTTGCAACTTTTTTGATGTTTTACAAGACAATATTTGTCACTCTTTGCAAACCGTCAATCCTTGCTTGATTAATCTTATCTTTGATAAATGAATATTTATGTGTGTACAACCTTTTCACCATACCTATAATCTTTTCCCAACTTGATCCAATACTCCATCCACAATTCATTTGTATGCATGTTGTCATATATGCATTTTTCAGCAATCTATGCCAACACAACTTTTCAAAATGATTTTTTAAACCATAGATGCAACAAAGATGTATATCCCAACACCTATCCAGTGTATATTCATTCCCGTGACAATGAGAACACTGCACACATTGCATTTTTTGAACAAATTTGTTAAATCCTATAACACCTGTAACATCATTCCCGTTTTTTGTGACATAACCCAAACCTTCATACTTTGGCATCCTAATTGATTCAATTGGCTCTATAATTCCTTGTGCATGTTTACCTAATCCTTGACCTATATATCCAATTCATTGCATGATTTTGAAATCAATATTCTTCTCATTACAACTAAGAGGATTTTCAAATTCAAACATACGTTCATCTTTACACCCTTCATTTGAAACAACTTGAGTGATATTACACAAACCAACTGATTTACCAAAACACAAATCTTCTATACTACATGAAAGATCACAAACTAATGGATTTGATTTCAAACATTTATTTTGCACCTTCAACTTAGATATCTCATCATATTGTAGTCTAATTCTCTCTTCTAACCGTTTCAACTGTTCTTCCAAATCATCATTCTTCTTTTTAAATTCTTCAAACAATTTCAATTTATCTTTTAATTCACCATTTTTTGTTTTGGTATCCTCCAATTCGTTCCTAAGATTAATGTTTTCACACAAATATTCATATTTTTTCTTGTGAACTTCCTTAATATCTGCTATTAATTGAGAATTAGATTGTTTAACTTCCAATAATTCTTCTTCTAAAACATATTTTTCTTTTTTAATTCTTTTCCCAGTTTTTCCCATATTGCATACAATACACCCTTATTTTTCCTTGTTACTCCAATATACAAAAAAATATATATATAACAAACTCCACAAAAAAACTCTCTTATTCCCCTTATATCTCCAATTGTAACAAAATAAACATCATAAACTCTGACAAAATATTGCAAAATATTGTGGAAAACTCAACCTCTACGGTGAATCTGTCTATGCACTTGTTTTGTGGCTTGTTAAATAAAAGTTTCAGAAAACTATCCAAATACAACTCATATGGTGCATTCAAATCTCAAAAACTACAATCAATCCGCACTTTTTGCTGAATCTGATGCCAAAAAACAAAACAAGCAAATGGCAATAATAAAAAATGGCAGAAAGAACCTTACCCCAACTTTCTCTTCTCCACTTGAGATTTCTGAATGAAATTAGCATCTCACACGACTGCACACAAATTTCACATCAGATATTAGCTGCTTCAACCTTTATCCAAAAATGGGAGACTCAGAATGCCATGTCTTCACACTCCATCAAATCAACTGGCTGTACATTTGCTCTCCTCTACAAAAATCGCTGGCTCTTGTAAAGCCGACTTTATTCTTTGTACAGCGATCAAAAGAAAACATTAAACTTTATTTTGTTCTCTTTAATGTCTGCACTTCACCTTTCAATTCTTCCACGCTGCCAGCAAATGTAGTGGTCTATTTGGAAGTTTGACTCAAATGCCCTCACATCCAGTGATCAAATGTTATCGCGTCTGCAAACAGCGACCAAAACCCTTTGTCTCTGTCGGCTTTTGTTGCAGACGGGATTCTCTCAAGATTTGCCATCTCAAAAAATGCAACAATTTTTTTTTGCAAAATATTAACTTCACCTATCAATTTCAAATTTTGATAATCTTCTTACAAAATTCCAACAACACGTTTCCTTTTGCAAAGTCAATTTTGAAATACCATCAAGAGAAAAATAGTATACTCGATACCAGCAAAAAATAAGCAGAACCTGGTTTATTATGTGGCTGATGCACAACCTTGTGATCTTTAAACTATTTCTTGCCTTCTGTTTTCTTTGCTCACTTTTCAAAATGCAGCAATGCAGTGGACTTCCGTAGCGATCTTTTTCTCCTTCCTTATCTCTACCATCTACCTCATAACCCAGTCGATACTTCTTCATCAAACTGCAACATTTTCTTATCGGCTTCCTTTCATTTCAGGCGTAATTTTTCATCCATATCCAACCATCATACAAAGGCGCAGATCTACATATGCTCTGATACCAAATGAAGGTATAAATGATTTACAAATCGAACAAATATGATGATCTACAGACCATCTACACATCAAAATAAAACTCATGTATTGATCAAAGATACAAAATAAATTTTTTATACATGATGGTACAAAACTGAGTGAACTAACTACTACCTAATCGGTGATAACTGTTTCCTAACAGCAACTAACAATGTTGATTATCCAACAAAAGGGAGAGCAGAGATTAATGAGCTGAAAGGTAGTGATTATCTTATAAAGGCAGTGATCTGTTTAAAGCAATGATTACCTTTCATAAGGCAGCGATCTAGTAAGAGATTAAAGGAACTAGAATTAATTTACAAAGGCGACAATCAAGGTTAATCAAATGTTATGTCTTTTGAGAGATATGCATCTCTTCATGGAGGCATAAGGATATAAAATGAAAAAGAAATATGTAGAGTGAAGAAAGTAGTAGAAGTGTGAAATAAGTGAAGAATAAGAAGGGGGAGTGGAAGCAAGTGTGTGGTGTGTAGAATGTCTTATCATTAAAACACAAGTAGATCTGTAAGTGTGAGTGTTAGAAGATATATAACACCAGCAAGTGTATGAAGAGAGGGTGAGCGTAAAGAGAGGTTGCATAATTCAGATTTGAAGAGAAGAGTTTTTCGACAATACGAAGGTTCCTTTTTGCAAGAGGTTGGTGCCTCAATTTTGACAAGGTTGGTGCTTTGTATTGAGAGATTGGTGTCTCTCACTAAGCCGGTGCTCAGCCTAGGGGATTGGTGTCTCCTACATGTTGGTGACTACAAAATTGTAATCAGTGAGTTATATAAAAGCATTATTTTGCTGTGGTTTTCTTCCGCAAGGGTTTCCACGTAAATTCTGGTGTTCTTGTGTTGCAACTTGTTAGATCTTGCATATTGATTATTTACGTTTAATTTGGTAAGAGTTTGTAATACCGATTCACCCCCACTCTCAGTATAATCATGTGCTCATCACTTACTATTTTACCAGTGAAAATTATGTCTCTAATATATGATATTGCATATGTTTGTGCACTCCAATATGTAATCTATCTAGACATAGCCCTGAGGCTATTAGCAGCATCCTTCAAAAGTATGGCTCTACGGTGGTTAAGATTTATAAGTTGAGACAGATTTGTTGGTCATTGTATGACAGGTTCTATTTGACATCTTCTAGCACTCTCAGCAGATAGATTAAAATGTGAACTTTAGCAATTAAGTGAGACTGAAAAATCTAATTCACATGCCTTCACGCTTAAATTTGTAGCAAGAATCCAGTAAACAAGTGTCAGATTTGCTTAAAGAATGCCAATGCCATAGAATTTGCATTTAAGGAACTCCAAAAACGCTTCAAAATGTTGTATATGAATCCTTTTGGTTTATATGGAGTCAAGATTTACAAACTACTGCAAATTGAGATCAAAAGCTAGTTTTACCTTTTCTAATTTTAAGACTATAATGTACACAATTAGAAAAGAAAAGAAGTTGTTAAAGCATTTTATGGCCCTCAGATTTTGAGATTCCCCGAGTGCAAAACATGCTTGATGACCTCCACAAAGCATGGAAAGCATCTGACAATACCAATAAGAAAGCTGAAAAAGAAAATGACAAATTGATCAAAACAATCAGACAGATCTTTTGACCTTAAAACACTTCGGTGCTGGTTTACTCCAAATTTCAGACGTTGATGATCACATGATGGTGACAATCAAATGGGTTGCTTTCAAACTGACACACTAGATAAAGTTCTAAATTGAAATTTTGTTGCAGAAACCATACTGGCAGGAAATTTTTGTTCGTATCCAGAGCTAGATAAGAGTTTGGCAGGAAGTTTTATAAATTTGGGAATTTGTTTAGGCGGGCCATGTTTGTGCTTATTTAATGATTAAAGAATTCTTGCCAACATTAGAACTACCAATGCCAAGTTGATACCATAAACGGATAGCAAAGTTACCAAAAGAATTTTTTTCAGTCAGTTGAAGTTCTAGATTAGCACAATGTCTGTGTGCCCGAAAAATAGCTGGATTAATGCAAATCAGGATTTGGCGTTAACATTAATTCAATGTTTGCATCACAAGCACTGATCAAACGAGATGATTTTAAGTAATTGTTGCCACATGCAATGATAAATTTTGGGATCTGTAATATGTCTAATTGAATAGTGTAACTATTTTGAACTGTTTCAAGGTTAAATTGAGTTTGTAATATGTATATTTTGGAATTCCAAATTTTGGGTCAGGCACCCACCATTGAAGTCAACTATAAGTCTAAATGGAAAAATACTAACAGAACACTTTACAAAATGATTTTTCACTACAATAGAATTTCACAATCACATGCCTTCATGTGTTTATAATATGCTTAAAAGTTAATAGTAGATCAAGTGCTTCATAATTAAAAATACATAACCCCCATATTTTCTAATAATTTTATGCTGTGAATGGAATGATTCTTGTGACATTTTGCCAGGGTTCAAATGTAAGTATCTAGATGGTTGTCAAATTTGAATAATAAAATCTGAGTAATTCATTTTTTTGTTTGCAACTATGTAGATTAAACATTATGTTGCCAACTCTTCAAAATTTACAAACATAACTTTTGAGTGTAGTATGTACACATCCAAATTTGAGTGAGGATACAGAAAATTTGCAAGCTTGTGTTGCTCTTTTAAAATGACTACCACTCATTTTTGGCTCAGTTGATGTGTTGCACGAACATATAGCAACAGCTACTTGAGTCCTAGAAATGTGACAAGTCACATGTACAAATGCTTCTGATTTTTTTTCAAATAATCTTATCCATAAACAATGCAATGTACTAATAATCTCAGCGTCCTATCCGTAAACAATGCAATGTAGTAATAATCTCAGCGTCCCCTGTTCAATTCTTTAAATAAATTAATAATCCTAAAAAATGTTCACATATTTCATTGCTCCCTGAATTTGCCTGTTGAATATGATTCTTTGATGACAGCTGATCAACCAAATGAAAGTCAATAAATAGGACACGCATGGTCTGCTAACCTTGCAGATTCCAAGCCCCCGCTTGCAATAGGCTAAATTTGTAGATGCTCAACTCCTCTAGTGCTTCACCTAGATTATGCAGGATTTCCGATTGATCTTGACTTACCGAATGGCTTCCTTTGCAGTTCAGAAATTTCCATTCAGAATTTCAAGCCTCTATATGTACAGCTTACAAAATATGGAGGTTCTTGTCTTTTGGCATCTCAGTTGTGCTTACCTTTCAGGTTTTCAGTTTCTGGGTTGTGTGATTATCACCACAAGGAAAGGGTGCCATAAACTAATTATTTGCTTACAACAGCAACTATTTGGCCAGCTTATTATTGATCTTTGCCAGATAACCAAAAATGGCCTCACTAAAAAATGAAGTATTGTTCCAATTGCGTCAAAGTACTGGATTGTGACTGATTGGTTTCTCATTGCATTTGAATCTGTGACTGTTTAATAAACGGACCAAATTGGTCAGCTTATTATTGACCTTGGCCAGAAAACCAAAAATGACCTCACCAAACATTAAGTATTGTTCCAATTAGGTCAAAGTACTGGATTGCCACTGATTGGTTTCTCATTGCATTTGAATCTGTAGCTGTTTAATAAATGGACCAAATGAAAGAACAAATCAAATAAAAAATTCTCAATAGGCACCTTTAACCACAGAAAAGGTATGTCCTTCCTTCATAAGGAATCTGCCATTTTAAATAAATATTGCCAACCAACCTTTGAAGCGTACCCAATCCTCAAATTAAAAGGCAAGCAAAATCAATGGTGCAAGCTCATTTCTTTGGCCTTTTGTTGTAATCTGTACAGCAGCGACAGTCATAGCAGATACTTCCCATTCATTACTTTCAGTCTGTTAGGTGCCAGCACTTTGGCTCTTTTTTGCAAGAATTTCCTTCTCTGCCAAATGTATTATTTCCTTTAAATGGTCAGTAAACTTTTCAAATATGTTCTGTGTAATCCTATTCTGAAATGTGGTGCTCTTAAGCCATGAGATGCCCATGTACACTCTGAAGTTGCATTCTTCTAATGCAGAGAGCCCATTCTCAACCTCTTTCCTTACCTGGAGCTGCAAAGGCATAAAATATGGGTGTCACATTCTTTCAAACCAAAGATACCATAACATGTGACAACTCGCTTAAATATCTTAAATATATAACTGTTATGCTGAGAGGTACCCAACCTCAGGGAACCAATCTTAAAATTGCAAAAAAAAGAATTTGCATGTTATGCAGCATAAAGGAAATGAACCAGAGTCCGCAGGATCTCTACTTGTATCCAAGTGAAGGAAAAGGTTAGCAGTTGGAACTTAAGAGATCCAGATCTATAAGACGCACCTGGAAATGGTCACCAAATGGGACACCGTGAAGGGTTAGAACTTCCTCAATATTCCATCCATTTCCATTATCAGTCATTGACTTTTGCTGAGTACTTGTGACCCCCACACCAAACCCTGAAACATGTCTATTGAATTTGTACCAGCATTGTCTCTGGAATACTTTCGGCTTGCAAATTTCCCAAGGTGTAGTTCTGTAGTTAAGGCAACCAGATTTCTCCATTATCTTCTTGTCTGAGAGAGCCTCCTCAAACAACTCCATGAATGAATCAACCTGTCAAATTAGGCAAGAATAAGGCATCTGAGAAGAAATTTTAACTTTATAGAGAATGGTAGCTTCCCACAGACATATAAGTATCAAGTTTCATGGTCCATTAAATCAGTAGACCAGCATGCTATTAAGAAACAAATATAACTTTAACAGTTTCCTATAAACAGCCCAAAAACCACTATATGTTGAAAATAATTAGAATGGAGGAACATCTCACAAATCTAGATACTCACAGTAAAAGGCAATGTTCCTGAATGAACTTTCGTCATGCTAGCCTCTTCTACTCCCAAAAAGGATCCAGAATCTTCATTTTGGCGGTCTCCTGAGTCTGTTGGTTCCTCGTCATCTACTATTTGCATCTTCTGCTCAAGACTCAGGGCCCTATTCCTCCACAGTGCCATAATTGTCCTGCTTGATATGTGAATTTGTTACTTCGTGGGAAAAGGTCAATCAAAATTTACTTCTTTGATAATATGAACATATAACCCTTTTGTAACTTGTTCAATCCTACAATATTCTGTTTTTACAAGGGCGATGGAAAATTGTGAATTATGGTTGAGCCAGTACTGAATACACACCTGCAGGCATTATTGTATGAAACAAAGGACTGAAAATGGAACTTGTGCCTCCCTTTGTCATCTACATTCTTTGCGCCATGAATAGCATCAAGCCCCCTGCCTTTGCGAAGGAAGATGACCAAAGATGGACTGCCCATTGATGCCAAGCAAGGAGCCAACTCTTTTATCTCCTCTATATCTTCCCACAGTAAGGAGAATTTCGTTTTATGCCCAAAGAGGTTTGCATAGAAACCCAGCATCCTTGCAGACAAGAATAACCGTCCCTACAAGGCACAAAAGCTACTTAAGGTCACCATTTTGTCTTTTATTATGCAGCAGATAATGCAAACAATTCAAAAAGGCTTGCATCGAAACCTAGCACCCTTGAGACTCCTTTGTTTGTTGCTATACAGAAAATTTTGGAAAATTGAGGCATGCCCACCTGAAGAGGCATTTTACGTTTCAAGTAACAAGAGAAATCGTTAATTAGAAATTCCTCAGGTGGAAGTCCAAAGAGCTTCTGGAATGTTGAGTTTGTCTGAGGTGAGCGCCTGGCAATCTGCACACATTTCAATTTGATGATGTCCAGACAAATATAAGGGCCATCCAGCATACTGTATCCTAGAGAAAGAGAAAAGTGTCCATTTCAGATTATAACATAGAAAGCTCAATACCTTCTTTCCAACTTCCTTTTCCATCTTTGTTATGTACTGAGTAATCACATCAGGGCCCTTTGTATTTGTCAGAAATATCCTAAGGTGCAGCTTTGATTGGCAAGCTTGTGCCAGTCTTCCTTGAAGTGGAATCCACAAATCACCCAGTTCCTGTGGAGTAAATTTCAGAAAATTGATCTCAGCAAAACCTAGAGATGTAGCCTCGGCAAAAGGCCCTTCAAAGTCAAACACTTCCACATCCATCACAGAAGGAGGCTCTTCTGTTGCATCATACTCAAATATTTCTGCAAAATGTTTTGTAAAACAAACATCAGAGTGGCAATGATGAATCAAAGCATGCTCATAAGATAAATTCAATTCCACGTTTCCTAGTTTTGTACCATGCCACTGAGGATCCAATGTCTGCAGTTTGATTGAACTCGTTCTGGTTTTCCCATTGCAGGTAAATATCACATATGGATCTGAATAACCAGTAGCATCCACAGCAGCCAAATTCTGTCCTTCAACCAGAGCTACAGTTAGTAGCCACCCATCTCCTTGTGCTTTGATTCCATGGTCACCAGCTGCACAGAATAAAGTGATAAATTTGAAGAATCAAAATAGCCAGTTATGTATCCCCTTATATAAGAGCTCTAGACACTGAATTGCAATCTGAGTAATCCATGCCTGCTACTGGTTATCAGAGAATGAACACAAAAGTCTTTACCTTTTTGAAACCTGGCATGCATAAAATGTGAGATCATTTTCAGAATGCGTTCCACTTGAAGAACAAGCAACCCACATGTCAGCACTTCACCAAAAGAATCTGGCAAGTCTAGGCCACCAAATTCAAGACCCTGCATTGTGCTCGGACTGGTAAGAAAGATATGCAAAAGGACATACGCAACTGCAAGCAATGTGGATGCTAAGGTGAAGACCCCGACGTAGCTAACAATAAGCTTCCAGTCAGACTGAGGATCTGTCTGCAAATCTAGTTTTGGTTGATCACTGTCAGAGGCTAGCAATGCCAAATCCAGAGGACTAACATTCTGCGAAAGCAACTGGGCATAATGCTGGAAGCTATCCTTCAGT
Source organism: Sequoiadendron giganteum (assembly GCA_007115665.2). Taxonomy (NCBI): domain Eukaryota; kingdom Viridiplantae; phylum Streptophyta; class Pinopsida; order Cupressales; family Cupressaceae; genus Sequoiadendron; species Sequoiadendron giganteum. Next base: position 322,239,781 of record CM021109.1, on the reverse strand, counting down.
CCTTGTCTTGCTCCACTTTCAATCATACTTCTCATTATTGTACTCTGAAGGAAATTGATTCTCCACGAGATGGAAAGATGGGAAGTCTCTTCTCCCGAAGGTAACTCAGGACCTGGTGTCATGCAGAAAAGCAATTCTACTCTGAATGAATTCCCATAAGGAACATCAGGCGTGCTTACACTTTCTAAAACAACAAAAACCTTGCCATCTGCTCTGAGATAAGTATGTTCTTCTGTAGCTTTAACAGCTTTCACCAGTTTTGTTGCTGCTTTGATATATGTCACCACTCTTTTCATAGGTTCACCTGGTGCTTTTCTCCAGGGTCCCTCAACATAGTTAGTTGTCCCCTCCAGTTGTGTTAAATCACGCTTGAACTGGCTTTTAGGACCAAAGAGAATAGAATTTAGAGTTCTCGGGCTAGTGGAGTAAGACTGATCTAGTAGAATTCCCCCTGGTAATGGACTAGGAATTACCTGTTCGCCCACTTCTGTACTATCAAAACCTTCTTCAAAATACTCATCTGATCCTTCCTCCTCTATAGTGTCCTCACAATCACAGTATTTTTCTGAAACATCCGACTCTTCAGAATTACTGTCTTCTTGGCTGAGAGTTTCTGCACTTTTTTGGACATTGTCTGCACTTTTGTTTGTGAAAATTGAAATAATTTTGCCTGCAAATGACTGAATATTTGATCTGTCTTCCTTTACATGTGACAGTTCTTCTAACATTCCGGATCCATATGAAGAGCTTGAACAATCTGACATTCTGGCTGGAGAGTATGTTAGGTCTGGTGAGTCCCTCAAGATTGAATTATCTCCATTTAAATTCCTGTGCAACCCAGCATCTTGATGAAGAAACCTATTGTAATTCTCTCTACCATAAAGGGCAATAGTCAGGAGAATCTCACCTGCAATTGTCAGGGTATATAATGAAACCGAGTTTCTTTTAATTGGGCACTAAAACATGGTTATCCAAACTAGTTCATTCACCAGTACAATCATCAGAACAAGAATTAATTAGCACAAGAAAGAAGATGGTGGCATTCAGATAAGTTTGGGGTTAAAAAGATTCAAAGCGTAATCAATGTATGAATTACAACATCTTAGTTTATTTGCCACAATCATTAAAATTTGCAACTCAATGTAACTAGTAATAATAGAATAAAATTGCTCAAAAAAATGGCACAAGAAAGTAATGGTGTAAATAACCTTTTAATAGCAATATTGCAAAATTAGCTCAAAATAAAGGTTCAATCTTGATCTTCAGATTTAAGATAAGAATGTATAAAAGGGGAAAGGGCTTACCAAATACTTTACTCTTTGTCTTGCTGGCTCGGGCTTTCAAGGGGAACCAAGTAAGTGGTATAGTTTGTTTCTCAGCATCAAGCACCGTTGAAACGGGCATCTTCATCTGTCCCAGAAAATCATCATTAAAGAACCTATCATCATCCCATACAGAGATGACCAACTGCTCGCTAAGATCTTCAACTTTAAAGGTAAATTCTTCATTCCACGAAGGATCAAGAGTCTTCCTAATCACTCTCGTCCGAGCTTTACTTTTTCCAAGTTGTAACCTAACATAGGGATCGCTGAATCCATTCAAGTCCTTAGCCGGTAAGCCCCTGGCTTCCTGCACATAAACATATAATTTCATCTCTCAATCCCCCTCCACCCCTACAGACACACACATATATATGCCCCCAACCTGAATCCTTTCTAGAGTCACAAGTCCTTGAATAATCCTCACAAACTGTATTCCAAACTTCTGTAAACATCCACAACCAATGTGAGAATTTAATGCAAATCAAACTTTTTCCCTCTTAATCTCGTACTGTGTCATAAATGGCAGATGAGATACTATCAAAGTTGAATTCAATCCATTTCAGGTCCAGGATAACAAAACCCAAATGCTTTTGGAATTTTCTGAAATTCGTTGCGGATCCAAATTAAGCATTACAGAATACCCACATCAAAAAATAGCGTAAACCTAGGTTGTTAGGGAAATTTTCTCTGTTCTTCGTTTTATGCCTGTTTAAAAATGCGACATTGGCAAGATTAATTCACAATCTAAAACCCAATTTTAATACCCGCTAAAGGAGAAACTTGACAAACACATTGCCGAAATATTCTCCCCGATGATCACCAAAAAAAATGTATTTTAGAATGGAGGACTCATATGGATAATAACCGCCCAAAAATCAAAGCTAACTTCAATAATCCCCATCTAAAAATGGGTGAAGCTGAGGCTTAAAGAAAGAAAAACAGAGCGAAAGGAAACAAAAGTACTAAAATGCAAAGCAGAAGAGACCGTGTTACCTGGTAAAGCCAGCAACTATCAGATCCAATCAATGAATACGCTCTGCCCTGCCTTGTAAACGTATAATATCATGGAATGGCTAACACATCAGTTAATCATTTATTGAATTTATGAACCAAATTGCAACCAAACATCTTTATCTTCAGGGAAATTGGCTTAGACCCAGTCCAGACTCCAAACAAGACTTTTTTTACTTGTTATTTTATGTTTTACTGCAATCTGTTAAACGCGTCCCGCCTCTGACCTCAGTAAAATAACTTTTTATAATTGTGATTTGTTGTCAAATTCAAAGACTTTGTGTCCTCACTCATTATATTATCTTGCCCACAATTCCGTAACGACTCCCGCAATTGATAATGCATTCCTCGTGTCAATTATGATATCAGAAATTTTAAGTTACGATCTTTTCCCATTATAAAATTCCCAAATTAGAATTTTGAATTTCACCCCTTGTTTTAGCGCTTCTAAGCCTCAGCTGAAGTTAATCCCTATTGGAGCATAAGTTTTAAGGTGAAATCTCTTCCATAAAAATCAAGGATTAAAAGATAATCATTCCACCAAAATTATCCATAATAAGAATCCAACCTCATCTTTAATGATATCATAATCTCACTCTCAACAAAATTTTATCCATTTCACTAATATTTCATTTGTATCATATCAAAAATATTTAAAATTTGACACTTTTCCCTCATTTTATATAAATGGTCTAATGTATAAATTAATCCTTTCCTATGGAAGGGAGGAGGAAGCTTTGGTGAGTATGCTCCACGTATTATAAAAAAGCCATCAAATTAGATATAACACTTTGCATATAAATCTAACATCATTCCATATTTTCACCACCTTGAGTGTTGATTAGGTAATTTAGAGATGAAAAAGTGGGCTTTATTTAGAACTTTCGTTTATAAATATAATTTATAATTGTTTTCAACTATTTAGAATGATTGTGTCCACGAATCTAAAGCCAAGCCCACATCAATTTTTGGATACATTTTGGTAGGCATTATTGACCATTTGTAGGTCATGTTCATACTCCTTAGATCAAAATATCTTTCCTATTCAAATGCTTGTCATTTTACTCTAACTTGCCTTTCAATAACTAGAAACGAGCAAAAGGTGTTTGCAAAAAATGATGTTAAAGGTAATAAATATCTTTGGGCAATTTAGTTATACTAAGCACAACAAAGGTCTAGGAGCAACACACATCAATTAGGGAATTATGAACATCCAAGTCTCTATCATCACATCTTTATTGTCTTCAAGTATATAAGATTTAATACATTTAAACATGTTTAATATTCATAGTTAATTTAGTTCAAAATTTTAATATAAGACATTTATTTCTTACATTTTAAAGTTCACTTTTAATTATAAAAAATATTATCATGGCAATCAAGACATCAATATATGACATTGGATGGAATCATAAGTTCATAAATATAATATGTGCATTAGAGTCCCTAATAGTATTACATCAAAATATAATGTCTCAGAGCTTGAATCAAACAACTCATAACTTCCTCTTGATTCCTCTAATGTTAAACTTGTTTGCACCAACCATCAAATCAAACATGCTCTCCCCCCTTGTTTCTTATTGTTGTAGGGGAAATATGAGTTAGTTGTAAAAAGCATAAATCAAGCAATTAATGTACAAAATATTAAAAACGCATTAAAGAAAGATCATATTAGCCCATACTCAATGAAATTGGTTAGCAACATCAAAAAGATTCAAACAAAAGCATTGAAAGACATAATTCAAAGCAATTGAATCTACAAGAATGTGCAAACCTTTAATCCCATTGGGGGATTATGGTCCAAATGAATGTGGATTGCTTTATTAAGCATTTTTCATGTTGCAAAGCTCAAGAACAATGAATTATGGCTCACAGTGAGCTCAAAACAATGAATTGCTCACGCTCATGAAGATTGTGAATGAATTAGAATTCAAGCACATCAAGATTGTGAATGATTTGATGAAGATGAAGGCTTGTTTTATAGATTTGAAAATATTTGATCAACAGTCAGGATTGAATCTCAAGATCGACAGATTAGAGGAAATCAAGGAGATCAAACAAGATCAATGGATGAAATTACTTGAGAGCCCAAAATATCCCTATTTTTATGGAAAATTCATTGAAGATATTTTGGAGGGAAAATATCTATTCAAATTTGAATTTGAATTATGAAATATTCTTTTTGGAGGGAATATGCCATTTAGATATTTTGGAGGGAAAAGATATTTTGAAAAGGGAATATTCTCTTTTGAAAAAATAATATTCTTTATGCAAGTTGAGGAAAATTAGGGAATTAAATAATTAAGAAAATATGAGAATAAATTAAAATATTTAATTAAATAATTAAAAAATATTTAATTAAATAATTTAAAAATTATTTAATCATCATGGAAGGAAGAAAACTGAATTTAATTAAAAAATTTAAAATTATTGAATCAAATGGGGAAATAGTAACAAATGATGAAAAATGAGGAATTAACCAAAAAATGTGAATTATTCAATTAATAGACAAAAAAGATGAATTTAATCAAATAATTGAAAATTATTTAATTAAATGGAGGAAATAGATGAAAAAAAGAAAATGATATTAAAAGGTGAAATCGAGATGTGTGATATGTTCAAGACAGTTTTAGGTGTCTATATTTTGCCCCTCTTTGAAATCTAATGCTGCTCAAAAAAAAATTAAAAATCACTTGATGCTCCACTATGCCCTAGTAGACGAGGGAATGATGGTGTGTTGTCCCTTGAGAGATCATCCAAAAAAACATTTTTCAGGTCAAGACCACGACATGATGACAAGAGTAGTTTTGCTGAAAAAAGGACAAAAAATAAGTCTTAGGAAGCTTATAAAGTGTTCATGATTGATGACTCAGGTTGAAAAATAGACTAACAGGACAGTTGAGGGCAAAACCCTAAGGATTGGGGTCATACATAGGCATTAGAGCTCAAAATATCCTCATTTGCACACTTTGATTTATGAGATCTTAGAGCTCTAATCATCTATTCCTTCTAGACACCTTCTTGATATGGCACTCGTACCTCATGCAACACATCACACAAATCGAGTTTGACAATTCTAGAGGCTAGCAAGAGCGAGCCCATCTGTATCTACTAAGTTATTTTTCACTTGTACATAGTTTTAGGCTTTCAAATTCTTAGCTAAAGGTAGGAAAACAAACACGTTGATCAACAGATCAACGCAAGTGTAACCCGACATGGCGCGTCTACAATCATGGAATGTCGCCTTTGTCATAGCATATCACGGTTGTGATACTATACCATGTTTGCATTACCTTAGCACAAAAAAGTGATGCATTTATAAACATGTTTGTAGATGTATTTGTGGGTTTGGCGCATTTGAAAAATAATCTACAACTAACTATCATGCTTTACCATGTTTGCAAAAAAGTGATGTATTTGTTCTTGTGCTCAAAAGATAGGTTTTCTATCAAAAAATTGGTAACTTAACATCGTGGGCGCTATGTTCGCAAGTGATACTTCACCCTATCTACTCTAGGGAGCAGAGACCAAAGATCTTGGATCAGATGGCACTCTTGGGTGAGCTGGAGATCGAGTTTCTTCCATTGGTTAGTCTTTACTATATTGCATACATTCTTGAGATTTGGGCACATAGGGCTATGATAACTATGCTCGTAGAGCGATGGAGATCAAATACGTTACTTTCCACCTCCCGACATGAGAGTTTTCTATCGCTTTGGAGGATGTATGGTGCATCCTTAAGGTGTCAATTGAGGGTGTGCAGGTTATCTATGACATGGATCAACATCCCTAGAGAGACTACTTGGTGACGATGAGCTAGACATTGTAGACAGACAACTTGATTTGAGACCCTACTATGGAGAGGTCAATGAGATCATCTTTACTTTAGCAAGATTGGTTATGGAACCCATAATTTCGAATCAGAAATCACGAGGATTCTCTATTGGATGGGGCTTCGTGATCGAGGGTATGGTTATAGAGGGGATCACTTATGCATGTGGGCCTTGCATCCTTGCGAACTTGTATCATGATATACACCAATTTTATTATAGATCTACTACCATTTTATCTGTGGGTGTGGCATTGCTCCATGCATGGGCGTGGGAGCGCATAATAGTGACTTGGTCAATTGGAGAGTCAGAGATAGGTAGGAAACCCATTCATATGCAAATATTCCCCTATGCTTACACATAGTCACATGGGAGAGCTGCATCTTTGGAGGGGGGTCTTTAATGGCATGACCAAGTTTATTTGGAGGCCATGGTTACAGTGTGAGGCATGGACAATGATCATCTGCATCTTGCATATTGTCAACAGACTCGTTGGCTTATCGGGCACACACCTCACATTCTAGAGAGGTAATTATCGAATATGGTGCTTAAGCAGTTTGGAGAGAGACGGGTGGTACTCGTGGATGACTACCATGCCATTTATGCTAGGATAGTTTGAGAGATCCCTGAGTGGGGTGGTGTGGTAGCACCTTAGGCAGCACTTATTGATTTTTCACAGTTAGCTCCTCTAACATGGGGATGGGCAAGAGGTCTGGATGATCCTAGGACTACACCAGATTATAATGTTTGGTTTATACAGAGGTGACCATAGTTCAAATTGACACATCCCAACGGCAGGGTTGGATTCGTAGGTGGCGCCAGGAGGAGGAGAGAGGTAGATCCTAGACGTGAGCATTAGATGAGACAAAGAGTAGTAGCAGAGGCTCAAAGAGATGGTGATCACTAATAGGTGGCACCACATTAGGATCTCCTCAGCAACAAGATCATCGGTAGATAGACCCATAGCAGTAGGAGGCTAGGGGTGATGGTGATGGTGACCAGGATGTCATAATTTCCCTTGTATTATCAAAGAGGGATTAGGCCCACAAGGAGTGGGGTGACTATAGATCAGAGCGAGACAGTGTTACTGCTCAGTTGATACAGATGATTGCAGAGAGGGATCAGGCCCTCGCAAAGCAAGATCAAAGTGTTACAAAGTGGTACCAAGTCCATACCAAGAGGGATAAACCCGCCACAGAGTGCGATGCTGAGATCACCCATCGTCAGCAGGTGGAGGCACAAGTTGCTTAGCTCATAGCTAAGAGTGATGCAAAGTGGGCTAGGAGGACTGAACTTGAGATTGGATAGGGGTCGATTATCACGATGGCATAATATCTATAAGATACCAGATCCCTTATAGAGAAGGCTACATGTTATTAGACTTTGTATTAGGTGGTTGTATTGAGAGAGCGTCGACAACCTTAGTTTTCTACTAGGAGTAGTATAATGGGGTAGTTTAGACGATCAAATGGTGATTCAGTGGGTTGATCTTCCCAATACGTGTTTCCAGGATAGGGTGAGCAGCCACATGGGTTTTCGAGACACGATGAGCAGTAGCAACAGATTATGGGTCTGCCACCTCCTCGGCCTCCTCATAGAGAGGAGCGAGGGAGCTCTCGATAACTTGATGTTGTACAAATACTTCTTTTATGTACAGATTATTAATGTAGACATATTTATATACACTCATTGGCTTTTGAGCCTCATGTATATATATATATATATATATTTAATGTATATTATTTATGACACACTCAATGTACTAGATGTTTTGTATCATGACATTTTCATTTTTGATGAATTATGAGATGAGATGATCCTTTTTGAGGTAGCTATGATATGATGTTATAATGTATGATTTGATATCTATGATTTGATTATGATGCATGAATGTTTCATGTTTCATGATTCATGATGTGGCGATGTGGTGTATATTGATTATGCTTTTGCTAATGATTGTTGGATACAAGATGCATGTTATAATGATATGATGACATATGTTTCTTCTTTTTGTATTTGCATATGATATATGATGATGATGATTATGCAGGATGGATGATATGATATGCATATTTACGGTTTGTGGATGTAGGATGGGATGCATTTTTTTTGCTATGTCATGATACATGTGTTGATGTGTTATTGCAGTCGCGGGACTCATACCTTCCAGGCACAATTTCTTATGAAGGAAATAAATTAAATATAGCCAATGGCTATTTAATTTATATATCGATTTATGAAGAGGTGCTTCATATGAAAACAATAAAATAAATATTAAAGATTATTAATATTTAATTAAGTCGACTTTTGAGAAGTCGTGATTTTCTCTAAGGCCAACATGATGATAATCTAAGAGACACGTCTCTTTGTCTTTTGTTGGGCCGACTTGATAACATGAGGAGACACATCTTTCCTTGGTGTGTGTATAAATACAAGATTATGATCATTCATTTGATCATCAAATTCATTCATCATAATTCGCATATCTAGAAGAAGTTCATTCACAATAGCAGATCATCATCCTACAACAACAGTTCGATCTCAAGGAGAAACATATCCATTTGTATCTGCATCTAGGAGAGGCGCAATTGTTTATTGTATCAAAATTGGCATTGAGTTGTGCCTAAGTTGTAAGTAGATTTATGCTCTTATTGTTGTAATATATAAGAGATATAATTGTTGGGTTTTTCTCCCTCAAGAGGAGGGTTTTCCCAGGATATATTGTTGTGTTCATTGTCTTAAGTGTTGCATTTTCTAATTACTTTCAATTTTGGATTATCTTATCATAAAAACTAACATGGTATCATAGTGGGTATAAGAAGATCTAGATCATATTTTATTCAAGCAGCATTATCCTCCATTATTGTTCTCATCCTTGATTGCATCTATCCTTTCATCAAGATGGTGAACGGGCTCAAGGTCGAAGACAGACTTGAGGGTGCATCAAACTTCACATCCTGGAAGTTTAGAGTGATGCTCGCTTTGGAGGAAAATGAGTTAGATAAGTTCATGGAGAATGAAGTTTCTGAACCAACCGAAGAGAATGAGAAGCCTCAATGGAAACGAAATAAAACTAAGGCGAAAAAGATGTTGGTTGATTCTGTGAAAGATCACATTGTGCCAATCATCTCTAAGTTGAAAATAGCAATGGATATGTTCAAGACCTTAGAGGAGATGTATGAGATCAACAACACAAGTCGAGCTCTTGAATTAAAGCAACAACTTTATCATATCAAGATGGCGAAAGGAGAATCCATCATCTCATACTTCATGAAGATCATCGAATTGAGAGATCAACTCTCTACCATTGGGCATATTGTGGATAGCAAGGATCTAACTATGTTGGCTCTCAATGGTCTTCCTAAATCTTGGGAGTCATACATTCAAGGAATCAGTGAGAGATCAAAACCTCTTAAGTTTGATCGATTAAGAGCATATTGTATTCAAGAAGAATCAAGGTTGGCTACAAGAGGCATTGGTCAAAGCTCTACAAATGAAGACATTCATGTTCTTTCCGCTCAATCCTCGAAGAAGAAAGGAAAAGGAGGAAATAAATGATACTTTAAGAGGAGTAGAGATAAAGGGTCAGATGGTACCCCTGCATTCAAGAAGAAGAAGGATCTATCTCACATTCAATGTTTTAGATGTGATAAGTTTGGTCACTATGCAAAGGATTGCCCAACCAGGCCTAAGCAGCATGCTTCATTTGCGGACGTGGATGAGATCTCTCCTCAAAAGGATTCAAGGGAATTCCTATTCTATTTTTCCTTATCAAGCAATGTTCCAACCGATAGCAACACCTGGTTTATTGATAGTGGCGCTTCTCGTCACATCACTGGGTTTAGAGAACACCTCTGAGATTTGGTGATGAGAGATTCAAGTGTTCAAGTATAATTGGAGATGATGCATGTTATTCTGTTAAAGATGTTGGGACCTCCACTATTCACTTAGATTCAGGAATCACCTTGCAGCTGAGTCATGTACTATTTGTACTAGGCATCAAGAGGAACCTTGTCTCAATTTCAGCCTTAGAAGACAAGGGGTATCAAGTAGCATTGTTTGAAGGAAAATTTCTTGCATGGCCAAAGAACTCTAACATCAAGACAGCCAGTGTGATTGGTGTTCGACAAGAATATCTCTACAGGCTCTCCACCCGTCCTCTACAAGCCTTGTTTCATGATGCTTCAAGTTCATATGAGCTTTGGCATAGAAGATTTGCTCACATTCACTTTCGTGCACTTCCTACCTTGGAGAAGATGGTCACCAGCATTCCTAAACTGAGCCAAGATCATGAAGGTACTTGTCGAGGATGCGCATTGGGTAAGAATACTAAAAGACTCTTTCATAGTAGTGAAAGTAGATCTAAATGCATTCTAGATCTTGTTCATTCCGATTTGTGTGGTCCAATGTCTATTACTTCTTTGAGTGGTTTCTTGTATTATATAATTTTCATTGATGACTACTCTAGAAAGACTTGGATTTATTTCTTAAAGACTAAAGAATTTGAGGAAGTACTTGAAAGATTCAAGGAATTCAAAGCTCAAGTAGAAAACTTGTATGGGAAAAGGATCAAATTTTTGAGATCTGACAATGGAGGAGAATACATCTCTAGAAGTTTTCAAAAAAATTGTGTTGAAGTAGGAATTAAGAGGGAGTTTTGTGTTCCCTACTACCCTCAACAAAATGGTGTAGCAGAAAGGAAGAGCAGATCAATTGTAGAAGCAACAAAGGCCATGATTCATGATCAGGATCTACCAATCTTCCTTTGGGCCGAAGCTTCCAGGACAATTGTGTATGTTTTGAATAGAAGCCCTTGTCACATCTTGGAGGACATGACTCCTGAAGAATCCTTCATAGGCATAAAGCCTGAAGTCGTCCATTTGAGAATATTTGGTTGTCCTATGTATATTCATGTCCCTAAAGATAAAAGGACAAAATTGGAACCATCTGGCAAGAAGGGAATATTTGTGGGCTACAGTGAGACTTCAAAAGCCTATAGAGTTTACATTCCTAGTTAGAAGTTGATTGAGATCAATAGGGATGTTACATTTGAAGAAGATATTGCATTCAAGAAATCCAAAGGTCATCATATGGAGATAGACAATGAAGACCAAGAGTCTTACCAGGATATGGAAATTGACCACACTCTTGAGATTCAGAGGGAGCCTACTAATCCAAAAGAAGATGATGAGCCAGTTGAGCCTTTGGAACTTACTGATGGGCCTACTGACATTGTTATTGGTAGAAAGGACCTCTATGGGCTAGGTGAACAATGCAGGAGGCATAAAACTTTGCAGCTCCTAAAGGAACTTTCAGAGAAAGTAAAAGACCTCAAAAGTTTTCAAACTATGTTGCCTTGATGAGTCAAATGATTGAGTTTGAGCCTTCTAGTGTTGAGGAAGCTACAAGTCAGCAAGTATGGAAAGATGCTATGACTGAGGAATATCACTCTATCCTCAAGAATGATGTTTGGGACATCGTACCTAGACCTGAAGGAAAATATGTGGTATCTTCTAAATGGCTCTTCAAGATCAAGCATGCGGCTGATGGGAACATCAAGAAGTACAAGGCTAGGTTCGTGGCTAGAGGATTCTCTTAGAAAGAGGGAGTAGACTATGAGGAAACCTTTGCCCTAGTTGCTTGTTATACATCCATCAAGACCATCATTTCTCTTGCAACATCTAAGGGATGGAGGATACACCAGATGGACGTGAAGACAACATTTCTAAATGATATAATTGAGGAAGAGGTATATATTGAGCAACCTGATGGCTTTGAGGTTCATGGGAAGGAGTCTCATGTTTGCAGGCTGAAGAAGGAATTGTATGGTCTTAAGCAGGCTCCTTGTGCTTGGTACGAAAGAATTGATCAATACCAAATGAGTTTGGGTTTCTCTTTAAGAATGATGTTGATTCAAACCTTTACTTCAAGGTAATTGATGGTGAAGCATTGATCTTAGTTCTATATGTTGATGATCTAATTCTTACTGGAGAAGAACACCTCATTTTCAAATGCAAGAAGGAGCTAGCTTTTGAATTTGAAATGAAGGATCTTGGTCTCATGCACTACTTCCTTGGTCTAGAAGCATGGCAGAAACCAGATGAGATCATTCTGAGTCAAGGGAAGTATACTATTGACATCTTGAAGATATTTGGTATGATGGATTGTAAATCCATGTCTACACCTATGGAGACCAACTTTTAGAAGCTTAAGGAGGTTGCAGCTAATTCAGATCTAGTGGATCCCACTATGTATAGGCAATTGATTGGATCATTGATGTATCTAGTCTATACTAGACCAGATATTTGCTATGCAATGAGTGCACTTAGTTAGTTCATGTGTGAACCAAGGAAAATACATCTAGTTGCAGTAAAGCATGTCCTGAGATACTTGTGTGGCACAATAGGGTATGGCTTGAGATATTCTTCTGGTGTGGACTTGAAGCTGCATGGTTATATTGATTATGATTGGGTAGGGTGTGTCATTGATCGAAAGAGCACCTCTGGAGGTTTTTTCAATTTGGGGTCTGCTATGATCTCTTGGTGTAGCAAGAAGCAGTCTTCAGTGGCACTAAGCACCGCAAAGGCAAAGTATATTGTAGCATGTGTGGCAGCTCAAGAAGCAGTGTGGCTTCGGAAGCTCCTTGCAAGATTGTTTGGACAATCATTGGAGCCTACTATCATTCATTGTGATAATCAAAGTTGTGAAGCTTTCTGTCAATCTAGTGTTTCATGACAATACCAAGCATTTTGAGATCAAATACCACTATATCAGAGATATGATATTAAGGAAAGCAATTCAGTTGAGATACATTAGCACTAATGAGTAGACGACAAACATTCTCACCAAGCCCCTCTCCAGAGTAAAGTTTGTGTACTTCCGAGACAAGCTTGGTATTGTGGAGAATGAAGCCCTATCTGAGAGGGAGTCTCATCTTCAGTGATCTATGATTTTCTTTAATGCATTTCTCTCTATAAGAGAGATTTGATGTGCAAGCCCTTGTTTCCACCCTCTAGGAGTAGCCAAGGTGGATGTCATGTGTGTGAATCCATGACAACATCACGTGAGAGAGTCTATGATGTTTTTCTTATACTTGTGTTTATTCACCCTCTGGGAGTATCTATGGTGAACATCATGATGAGATGACGACATCATATTTAGTGATGGGAACTTGTGCACATATACCATACATGGGTATAGCCATGATGTTTGATATCACGATGAGGTGATATGATATCACGTTGAGGTGATAAGCTCTTTTCCACACATGGGTGTAGCTATGGTGGCTGACATCACGATGAGGTGATATGTCTCGTATAGCTGGAAGTATTCCTCCCTAGCTGAGAGGGAGTGTTGATGTTATTGCAATTGTGGGTCTCATACCTTCTAGGCACAATTTCTTATGAAGGAAATAAATTAAATATAGCCAATGGCTATTTAATTTATATATCAATTTATGAAGAGGTGCTTCATATGCAAATAATAAAATAAATATTAAATATTATTAATATTTAATTAAGTCAACTTTTGAGAAGTCGTGATTTTCTCTAAGGCCAACATGATGATAATCTAAGAGACACGTCTCTTTGTCTTTTGTTGGGCCAACTTGATAACATGAGGAGACACGTCTTTCCTTGGCGTGTGTATAAATACAAGATGATGATCATTCATTTGATCATCAAGTTCATTCATCATAATTCACATATCTAGAAGAAGTTCATTCACAGCAGCAGATCATCATCATGTAGCAACAGTTCGATCTCATGGAGAAACATATTCATTTGTATCTACATCTAGGAGAGGTGTGATTATTTATTGTATCAAAATTGGCATTGAGTTGTGCCTAAGTTGTAAGAAGATTTATGCTCTTATTGTTGCAATATATAAGAGATATAATTGTTGGGTTTTTCTCCCTCAAGAAGAGGGTTTTCCAAGGATATATTGTTGTGTTCATTGTCTTTAGTGCTACATTTTCTGATTACTTTCAGTTTTGAATTATCTGATCATAAAAACTAACAACATGGATAGAAATGTTAGTATGATAGAGATAGAAAAATGGATGTTTAGCTAGAATAGAATGAGATGAGATAAAATGAATGATATTGATTAGGATACCAATAAATCTATGATTAATCTGAGATTTTATTAGATATGTGATGAAATAGGATAAATGATTTTTCTTTTCTTTTTATTTTATGCTAAATAAGGTAGAGAAATCCTTATTTTTATATAGCGAGTAGACAAAATGCACCAAGGTTTGAAGAACCAAGGTGGTGTTGTATCCTTGTTCATACTCATATACAAAAACCTTATTTGATCATGTGAGAGAATGAAGCTATCAAAGTAAGGAGACCAATATACACAAGATATAAAGAAATGATATGCAAAAGTCATTGTATTACTCGAGACTATCTATGTACATGTTAGAGTAAAGGTCTTAACTTAATTATGTTGATTAAGTTACCTTTATTCCCTTCTTAAGATTTCACGTTAGTTTGCATAATGTGACATTTAATAATTATATTAATTATTAAATATTATCCTATTAGGGTTTTATTAGGGTTTGCATGATCTCCTTTTTATAAGGATTGATCCCATTGTATTTCATATCAATTCATTCTATCATTCTCTCTGATATATACATTTTTAGTTTTCAGAGAACCCTTGCTTGTTTGTCTCCATCTCTTCTTTTGTAACAGGTTATTTGCATGCAGGTGATCTTTGGGGTTTGTGGTGTTGTATTTTCTCAACTCCTACATGGTATCAGAGCTCCACACCTGCTGCTTCTTGTTCTTGTTTTGAAGATTTTTGGAGCTTCAAGGGTTTGGGGTTTGTTTTCTTGATCTAGGGCATACCTGCAATTTTGAAGCATTTTCAGCTAAAAACAGACATCGCCATTGCGTCTGCAGCGGTCCAAAACCCCTAAATCAACTATTCATTCGTCCATTTTGGACAAAGTCAAAATTTGAGGCAAAATTTTTTTTTGCAATACGGCCGTCGCCTGCCTGGTAAATTTTTTTTTAAAAAACATTTTTTTTATTGTTTTTTATTTTTTCAAAAACAGCCCAATCACACTTTTACGGTGACGGCCGTTTGGCCGTCAAATTTAACCTAGTATTTTTTCTGCGACGGTCATATGACCGTCAAATTTAACCCAGCATTGGTTTTTTCCCTCTTTGGAGTTGATTTATTCTGGAGGCCGTAACTTGGGCATACGATATCGTTTTTTGGCAAACAAGATATTGTCGGAAAGCTGGTTTTCTCATCTTTCCAGTGGTGTGGGTCTCATCACTTTATTTTTCCATTGGTACATTCTAAAACCAGTTGAAGACAAAGAGGCTATTTTCAATCTCAAGCTCATAACTTTTGATCAGTTCTTCCATTTTTCACAATCTTAGCTGCATTGGAACCGTATTTCAAAGCTCTTCAATTTCATCCATGCCATTTTTCTAGATTTCACTCCAAGTATATTTTATTCATTTATTTGTGTTTTCACACTTTGGTGGATTACCTGGACATATTTGCTCTTGAAAACTTTTTGCACATGAGATGCTTTATTTTTGGCTGTTTTTCATGTATTTCCAGCATTTTGTCCTTTGAGGACATTTTGAGCATCATTTGTAAGCTATTTTTTATGTAAACGGACTAAGATAAAGTGCCACACTATTGTACATGCATCTTTTGGGGATTCAGCACATAAGGTTGTGCCATATTTTGTACTCACACTAATATTATAAAGTGTCATGAGGGGTTGTGTAGTTTGCCTTTGTTTTGCCATCACATCTTTGTCCGGTGAGTGTCCCTCCACGACGATAGTGAATCCATATTATTCCAGCCTCATGCATGTGTGCTTTGTTTTGCACACCACTTTTTCAGTTGCAGGTGCTTTCTTGTGCACTTTCATATGTTGTATCTTCTTCATGCACTACAGGGTGTTGCACACCATTTCAGTTGATCTATCAGGCTCCCAGTTCAACATTATGGGGGGGTATTATACTGTTCGTGCTAATGCTTCCTTGGTTTCGCCTTGGAAGGAATCTTCCATTCTCAGTTGATCAGTGTTTCAGACTATTGGTTCTTGTACCATTTGTATCTTCGTTCTAGGTGTTTGCCTTTGTTTTCCATCTGATTCGAGTAGTGTCGTTTGGGGCACTCATGCAGATTGTTGTCTTCTTGACAGACTATTGGTACTTATTCCATTTGTATCTTCATTCTAGGTGTTTTCCTTTGTTTGCCATCTGATTCGAGTAGTGTCGTTTGGGGCACTCATGTAGATTTTGTATCTTCGTTCCAGGTGTTTGCCTTTGTTTTCCATCTGATTCAAGTAGTGTCATATGGGGCACTCATACAGATTGTTGTCTTTCTGATCCTGATCATCTTATCTTCAGCGAAGGTTTTTCAGCACCATAGCAGTCATCTTTCGACAGTTGTTTACAGCTTCTTCTGCTTCAGTGATGTTCTTCTCTTCTTGGCTTTCTTCTTCTCTTTTTGGAGTAGAGCTTTTTCCCATGAGGTTTTCTCTATTTCTCCATTTTACAGAGATTTGGTTGTATTTGGGTACCTGATCTGGCCTAGTTGCCGAGACCCATATTTGCCTTCTTGCATTGTAGTTACCTTTGCTTTTCTGCATTTGTTTGTAGCTGCACTATTGCTCATCTTAAGGGGGGGTGTTAGAGTAAAGGTCTTAACTTAATTATGTTGATTAAGTTACCTTTATTCCCTTCTTAAGATTTCACGTTAGTTTGCATAAAGTGACATTTAATAATTATATTAATTATTAAATGTTATCCTATTAGGGCTTCTATTAGGGTTTTTCCTATTAGGGTTTTATTAGGGTTTGCATGATCTCCTTTTTATAAGGATTGATCCCATTGTATTTCATATCAATTCATTCTCTCATTCTCTCTGATATATACATTTTCAGTTTTCAGAGAACCCTTGCTTGTTTGTCTCCATCTCTTCTTTTGTGACAGGTTATTTGCATGTAGGTGATCTTCGGGGTTTGTGGTGTTGTATTTTCTCAACTCCTACAGTACACACAAGGAAAGTACTCGCTAAGGTCGTATTATAAGAACATCCAACAAACACATCAGATGAAAGCAATGACTATGCTCCATTACATAGCCCTCTAGACACACCAAGATATTAAAGGTCAAGTTAGTTTTGAGTGAGTGATGTAAATGAGACAAAAGATAAAACCAAAAGAAAAAATCAAAACAACAAAACATCAATGCCACCATATTTCTTGCTAGAGAGAGTTGTTTTAGTTGATATCTGAAATGATGTCTATTGTAGAAAAGATATATCCATTAAGACATCCAAACATCCATTGGATGTTGATTTTCAAATGTTTAGGATATTGATATGAAGGTTAATTGACATGTTTGATAATGATCAAGACTTATGATTTGTGTGAAAGTTTGTGTTTCGACAAGGGTTGAACTTGCTTCTATGTCTTGTTACATGTGAGGATGATGATAGGTTTATTATGGATGCTAGTTTATTGCAGATGTAATGAGAGAGAGGGGATAGATAGTTGATTGTTTCTTTTTTGGAAATTCACAAAAGGTTTTTACTTTTTGAAATGTTTTTTAGTCTATTTTTTGTATTTTAAAGTTTTTTAAATTTGTTTTTGATATTTTTGCAATATTTGGATGTTTTTGAGTTTTCCACATATTATGGATGTTTTTGGGATTTTGATGTTGCTTGGATGTTTTCTAGTAATTTCAACAACTTGGGTGATGTACAAGAATCCATATTGATGACTAGGTGTAGGAAGATGCCCCGAGTCACATGTTAGACTACTTCATTATACACAGGACAAATTGACCTTAGGATAATGCCAAGTAGTACTAATAGGTATAGATACTCATCGAACACCAAGGCATGGTAGGAATGCCAATGGATGGATGCAAGATGGATGGATGAATATGCAGATAAGGATTTATTATAGATGGATGAGTGATAAGAGAAGGAACACTTGATAGATGGTAGATGATTCATATTTACACAAGGCACCTTTTTGCTAGGTTTTCACCAAGGTACTTTCCCAAAGCACCATTGAAGTGGTTTTCACTATAGGATAATTTTTCTCTACTATTTTATCCTTTTTTGGATTTTGATATTTTTATTTTTTTGCATTTTTAGAATAAGACACCCCTCATGGGCTAGGCATAGAACTACTTGAGATGACTATTGTTGATAGGCTCCTACAAGGGATCCCCTTTAGGTGTTTCTATATGATATGCTCCTAATCCATAGCTTATGATGATAAAAATAGGTCCCAACCAATTAGGTGAACAAATTTTCCTTTGTTGTCTTGATCCAACTAATTTTTTTTATTCTCCTTAAGAATGAGTTCTCCTCCTTGGAAGTATCAACCTTTGATATTTTTGTTATAGTTTCTACATAGTTGATTTTGATATGCTTGTAAGTGATTTAGTGCTTCTATATGACATTCATCCAATAATTCAAGTTCATTTTGTTGGAACTTGTAAAATTTGTCCAATTTTGCCAGTTTGATACCCAAAAATCCATTAAAAAGCAACCTTAACCCTTCTGCCACTCATATCCTAGAGTCAAAAATTTCTTGCTAATATCCTAAATTGAGTCATTTTTAATCATATGTACGTTTCATCCTTGTTTATCCATCTTCATATGTATATGGGTCAAATACCACACCCCCATAGAGGTTTGAAGTCACCCTTAATATCCCTCAACAAGTTTGTGGGAGCTTGAAGTGCAGTGTGTGTGTTCACTGCAATACTGCAACAGTCAGTGGGAATGTGCGTGGGATGGCGGTAAGGAATTAAGTAACCACAAGCTAACCTACAACATCACGATGGGTATACCATGACATCAAAAGTGATGTGCAATATAGCAGGATGGACTAAAATATGAATGTGGTCCCACTACCCCATGAGATTCTTGATTTATTATGGTGGGACTAGAGTACAGGGTGGCACTACATTTATGTCAAATTCAAAATTAATTGTATGAAAAGACTTTGGACCGCCTGATCTTCTTAGACCAATGATGCATATTCAAACTCACATATGTCGAGTGATCATTGCAAATTTTTAGCACGAGTTAATATTAATAGTGAAGTGATTGAGTTTAAAAGTTGATATATTTCAAATTTTGTGCTATTTTGATCATATGCAAAATCTCAGTGTGTTCAGAGACGAAGAGATTCAAGGCTTGGTGTGAGCTTTGCAACTGTTGTATAAATCGGTAAGTGCATATGTGCTTCTCTTCTGTTAGGTCCATAAGTGTTTCAATTACTAGTTTCAATTATCTCTATGAATAAAAAGGTCTTGAACCCTAGTTAAGCATCGAAACATAGATAAATGAGGTTCACCAAAATGAAACAAAATGATGAACCTATTTCTCCTAGTTTCATTCAATATGTAAGCTATATTATGCAAATGAATAACATAAATTATCCAACCCAACTACTAGTCAAAAGGCAGATCTGGAAAGGGTCAAATGTTGTGTACCTTTCACCAAAAGTTCCTTTTTAAACTTCACTGAGGACTCATTCACCTTATATAAAATGGGTCATGGCTAGGGCTTTGGCAAATCAATTTCTAGGTTTTACTCCTCTCAGTTTGCACTTCTAGATTCTAGTCAGGCACTATAAAAAGTCAAAAATAAATCTTGTAGCTTAGTTTCTATGATTTTGCAAGAAGGATGACAACTTTGACAACTTTGTAACTTTCTCCAGCTTTTCTCTCCAAAATATCTTCAACCTAAAACCTACAATCACACATCAAAGGAGAGAAATTTGTTGTTTGTTAGGGAATAGGGCTTTGCCTTGGTCAAACACCATTTTGGTAATTAAACCTTGAAATGAATGAAAGCATAAAAGGAGTGATGAATGAGTAACACTATGTAACAAATCACCACACCTTATTTGAACCTTGGATAACAAATATTCAAAATAGCATGAAGTGGCCTCAATGAATGTAGATCTTGATCTTGAACTTGATTTGAAACAATGCCTTTGAATATGCTTGATAGATCTTGAATGTTGCATGAACACATTAGCTCAAACACATGCATGATGCATTATGCCTTTGACATGATGAAATGGATCTTGATTTTTGCAATAATCTTCTACAAATCTGCCCTTGAATGCCTTAGAAATTTCTCTTGAATGCTCTTGATCTCATAAACTTGCTATTAAAACTTTCTCAGAAAATTGCTTAATGAAGCGTAGTGAAATAGCCTTGTATTTATACATATCTTATCATTAATTCCCAAAATTAAAATATCACAAGCCAACATCAAATCATGGATTTGAAATCATTAAAATTCCACCAAAAACATATTTCAAAGAGGGGTCCTAGGTCTAAGTGAGGACCCATTCGCCATGTGGTGAATAGGTCCTAGGCCACTTACCTAGGACACACATCGGACAAGGTTAAATGTTAAGTAAAATCAAGGTCCTAGGACCTAGTGAGGACCCATTTTCCATGTGGTGAATGGGTCCTAGGTCACCTACCTAGGACACACACCTTCTAAAATTAAGTGTTGTGTAATGGAATTTATGAATGCTAGGTTTTATCCCTTAGAATTTGTATTTAATTAGGCTTGGATTTGAATTAAAGGGGCCAATAAAGAAAATTAACCTCAATTAATTAATAAAGCCCTAAATTAGTGTGAAAGTGTAAAGATACACTTTACAACACCCTAAATAAGGCATAATTAAGTTCATTTAGTTAAAAAGGGACCTAAACTTAATGTGAATATGTAAAATATATTACAACACTAAATTAAGGCAACATTATGCTTATTTTAATATTAATTATTCCCAAATTAAGGGAAAAAGGGATACTTTTTTCATGACTACATTTTGCCCCCACTTTAGTGAGAGCATGACCCCATGTCAAACACACACTAGAGTAGACATTAAAGACACTTATGTATGCAACAATGACTAAGATTCACAATCATACAACATCAAAGACCAAGAAGAGCAAGCCTATACTGTCTAACATGATGTGGAACACATGTAAGTTTTCGATTTGCGCTCACTCTGAGGTAGTGGAACTTCAAGCTATCCACTAGGCGAGTCTTCCAATAAAGGGTGGCAAATGAGAGAATCATATTAGGCTCCCATACAATATCAAAGCTATCATCTTGACAAACTCAATAAGGCACCACAATTCTAGGCAAGGCTCCATAGGAAAGCAAGGTGTGTAATGCTAGGTGGCCTTGAATTAGGGTTTCAAGCTCCATAGGGCTTAAAAAATCTCACTATGACAAACACATAATATGAACATGGGGAAGGCTCCACAGGAAAGCAAGGTGTGTTATGCTTGGTGGCCTTTTATTTAGGGTTCGAGCTTCATAAGGTTAGCAAGCTGTGTTATGCCAAACACTTATGAACATTATATGCATAGGTTATTTTTGAAGGGGATCTCACTTCATTCAAGTAAGGTCTTCTTCTTAGGGAACATTGTGCCTAATGTCTCCAAGAGAGGACAAGTCAAGAGTAAAAGATTCACAACCTAGGGAATGCAATGTTTTGCATCGCCACTAAGAGGAAAGTTGTATGCTAAGAAATATCGCACTCTTGGTGGACATCAAACCCAATGACACCACCAAGAAAAAGATGCATCACAAGAAAAAGTAAAATCACACCATGAAACATGCAAAATTTCAAAAGATATTATCGATGTATGCCCCCACTTTAAAGCGGTTGCTACACCATTATTATGAGAAATTTCTTTAAAGTAGCCAATGTTAATCCTAAGACATGAGAGATTATTCAGAAAACCCTATGCCAAGTCATATGTTTCTAAAATAAAGTTACGCCATGAAAATGAGGGAGGGGTTGACCCAAAAAATATACAAGGGATCTATGGATTCAAGGTCAGTACATATTTGCTACAATGTTGTTATAGAGCTCAAAAACGTCATCATTCCCCAAATACTCATAGAATTGGAAGAATGACACAAAGAGATAGAAAAAAAAGAAAAATCCTTTCAGGTTAGTATGGAAGAGACCTAGATGTCTCGATTCCTTGCATCATCCCCAAAAGGAAAACAAAAGAAAAGCAAAAAGGATAAAAAATGTTTACGAAATAGAGAAGAATGTAGATACATATAGAGGAATGCACAAAAAGAGAGAGATACATCAAACAAAATAATATGGGGGGATCACATTACACACATGCAATCACATGAAAAAGGAAAACAAAGAAAAATACTAGTAAGGAACATGCGATTCAACCTATAGCAGGTCATTTGCATCCCAATCTTGATGGGTATATATACAGAAGGCAAAAAACTAGCCAAAGGGACAATGACAAGTGTTGAACTAGGGGAAGCACCAAGCTCAACACTCTTTTTAGGAGAATTATCATTTAAGCTCATGGAAGAGGATAATAATGAATTCAACTCATTATGCACTTGTTCATCAATTTTTGTAATATCAATGTCATCATCTAAATTAGTCACAACAGGAGGTCAAATTATAATGTCTCTAGAAGGATCTTGTTTATGTTACAATGAGGGTATAAAATAATCATGCATTGCTTTAGGAAAGTTTGGATTTTGATTTGCTATGTTGCTCTTTTCTTCTTTAGTTTGTAACATATGAGCAATAACACGCCACCTACACCTACGCTCTCTAGCATTTCAATTTTGTTTCAATATGTTGTCAATTTGGGTTGTTGTAGGAGTGGGCTTGTTAACCATAGGTTTCTTTTTTTCCCTTAGGGGAGGAACAAAAAAATCCATAGGAGGTTGCTCAACCACTTTCTCTTTAGCTTTGTAAACTTGTTTGACTTTAGGAGGCACAACGAGATTGTTTTGGTTATCTCATGGTCTCTTATAGGAAATGGTAGGAGGATTTTTCATAGGTTACTGTTGGGTATTTGGTAGGGATTTCGGTTCAATCATAGTTTCGTTAAGTATAGGTGGCTCAATCACTAGTTGAGGCATGCTTCTAAGGGATAATTCTACTATGCACTTCACCTTGAACTTTTGATATGCTTTGAAAAAGTAGTCCTCACAAGGTCTAATAGGTTTAATAGGCTCAAGCCAAAATAAATCCAATGAAAAGTTCCCTTAGGAAGACACAGGATTAAAACCACTATGGTACACATTAAATATTTCATTGCCAAAGGGAAACTTTAAACAATTATGCACAATCGACGAAACAAAATTCATGGAGCGAATCCATGGATATCCTAACTTCACACGAAATTAGTTCGACGATGGGATGACAATGAATGAGACACTTAATTTTTTTAGTCTGACTTTTAAAGGGAGATTTATTGAGCCCATCGCAGGATAAGAAAAACCATTATGCATTTTGATCCATGCTTTCAGTTTGTCATATGTATCTTGATAGAGTTCATGCACAAATAGGGATTCTTCAGTGATCACATTCTCCACACAGACAAGATCAATTAATATCCCATTAGTAGGCTTGTCATTGATTCTTTGAGCTATATAAAGAGGACCATCAGGTGCATGTTTAAGTATGTTTTTTTGTGAGAAAGAAATATCAAGGGGCATTTTGGTCGAGCCCTTACAATGTTTAGCTTCAATAAATTCCACTACTTCAACTGCTTCATCTATGTTTTCATCTTTTATGTTTTCAACATTCATCACATCATTCTCTATTTCACTAGATTTGACAAATGAAATAGTGTGTTTTGACATGGGATTTGTAAAGATTTGTAAATTTTGGTTAGGGGGAGCTACAAACTTATTACCTTGATCATTCACACCTCCAATTAGAAGATGATTAGAATCAATGAGGTCTTGCACAAGATGTTTAAAACGCTTATAATATTTTGTATCATGTCCATTTTGTTGGTGGTAATGGAAATAATAATTTGGTCTATAGTTTGCAAGTAATGGTTTATTAGGATCAAGAGCTCTGACAGGAGGTAAGGAAAGCATATTCTTTTCTACAAGTTGCAACATGATATTATGAAGGGTGTCGAGTAAAGGGGTAAATTTTCTATTCCTATCCCCAAAGGAAAAAAGATTTGTCGTCTTTATAGCATCCTCTTGGTTATCAACTTGTTGACTTGGTTGAGGGGAATTAAGTTGTAAGAAGCCCCTATTTTGTTTCTTGAAAGATTAGTAACTATGTTGAGGTGCCGATTCAGACTTTTCAAGATGACTAGAAGGATTTTTCACATCACGACCATAAGTCAAATTTTGATAATCACGAAGGGTTGTACATAACTATGTGAAGGATGGGAATTTCAACATCTCAATTTTGGTTTGGATTTTGTTTTGTAAATTGGAAATAAATATTCGTTGAAGGGCAGCATCAAGAATCTTAATGTTTATTTATGAATAAATCATTTGGTATCTCGCTATGAAATCAATCACTTTCTCATCATCCTTTTCCTTACATGTCATTAAATTAGTTAGGGTCATCTTGGGACCCATGTGAATGTGGAATTGGTTGTAAAAGGAATTGAAAATCTCATTGAATGAACTAATTGAATTATTCAATAAGGAAGAAAACCACTATAAAGCAACATCCTTCAATGACCTAGGGAAGAGTTTAGCCAAGAGCTTATCTTCAAATATGAAATCATTACATAGGGTTGTGTAAGCAGAAACATGGTGAATAGGATCTCCTTTTCCACCATATTTCTCAAATCTAGGAACCTCTATACCTTGTGATATTTGTGTTCTCAATATCTTCATGGATAACGGGTTGATTTTTATGTATTGTGAAGGTTGACCATTGTTTTTTTGAGTTAGGGTTGTGACTTGTTGTTGAAGGGATGTCATGCTTTGTAAAAGTGTGTTATGTATTTCTTCTCTTTATTTTGTTTGTATCCTTCTTGATTATTGTGTAAACTTCCCCTACCCCCTCCTTTATAACTAGTTTCGATCTACATTTTCTACTCCATCTCTTTTTGCATCCTGATGATGGACCACTGAGTGTGATCCAAAACGTTGATACAAAAACAAATACATAGTTGAATCTAGAAAAAACATACTTTAATGACATGGAATATGTAAATCTAATTTATTTGATGGCATCATTGTTATTACTGTAAGGTGGAGGGGAATAAGGTGGAGTGGTGTATGTATGCAGAGGGAAAGTGAATTGTATATTTGTGAAGGAGGATGGTTGAGGAGATATGGTATGTGAATGCACAAAGCTAGAAGGATTCCCTTTGGAAATTCCTGAGGAAGTGTTGAAATTTCTATTAGGCTGAATTGTTGTGGTAGCTTGAGTACTAGTGTATGTAGGAATGGAAATGGGTATTGTAGGAGGAATTGAAGTTCCACCGTGGATTTGGGTACACCCCAAAGCTTGAGTACAACTAGTGATGGTAGGGATGGTGTTTTTAACATCTGGTTTTAGGTAAGAAAATCATGGGAAATGAAGTATGCATGCTATGATCTATAGGGGGTTGATTATCAACACTATTAAAAAGAGAGTTAGAAAACCCAATATCCATGGAAAATGGTGCATCGCAGGATGACATGAGTCTTGAACTATGTCTTACAATAGTATTGCTAATAGGACACCAAGTTGTAAAACTCATACAAATTTCACAAACTTAGTGTACAAACCCAAAACGGAAAGAGGCTTAAAACACTAGTAGAATTTGGAAAATAAATGACTACGTGACTAAAAATTTTAGTCACGACAACTAAAAATGACTAAATTCTACTATTTTTTTGTAACACAACTATAAATGGCTAATTTGATCATCGGATAAAAACATGACTAAATAATTAGTCACATAAAGAAAAAGGACTAAATAATTAATCACTTGTTGACACTTTTATTATGTCTTCAAAGAAGCACTTTTGAAAAGTATATTGTTAAAATTTTAAGCACTAAAAGCAAGCACGTTTTTGTTTGAAAGGGAAAATAAAAAGATATTGGAAAATAGAAAGTGTCTAAAGCTTAGCCACCAAAGTGGGAAATGATTTCAGTTTTTTCTTCATTACACATTTGTGATAAGGAGGTTTAGGGTTTTGGAGAAACTTTCATCATGCCTAGCATGGAATCAACAACTTTCATTTCAGATGAAGATATGTGTTTGAAGGAGTCTTCCATGGAAGCAACAACAAAGGGAAAAGTAGCTCCTGAAAGCTAGAGGCACGTTGCAAGGTTTTGGAGAAACTTTCATCATGCCTAGCTTGGAATCGACAACTTTCATTTCAGATGAAGATACATGTTACAATTTAAAAGAGAGAGAGTATGGCATGGTGCACAGAGATAGACTCACATTAATACTTCATAAATATTAGGTATGCATGGTGTTACCCAAGTTTTAACCATTTTTTATCTTTTGGAAGGGTTTAAATGAGTTTGGGCTTTCTAAGTTTTGTAAAAAAATCTCTAGAATTGGTAAAAACACTTGACTAATGTAGGGGAACCCTAGATCTCCCTCTCAACATTGTCATTCACCTTTAGGACCTAACAAAGAAAATATTGAGCCCTACCAAAATTATTTTGTTTCCTTCAAAGTGCTAGATATACACATAACACTGCCCAAAATTTTGAAACAATTTGCTCAATAATGAGAAGGAGGGTAGTGGCCTGATGAAAGAAAGAGGACAATGTTATAAATGTAAAAGTATTGGAAATAACCATAATAGTAGTCCATCAAAGGATGACAATATCATAAGAGAAAAGACAACCTTAGAAGATCCCAAGGGGAAGTCTTAGGAAGTATCAAGTGTAGAGTTTGAAATAAAGATTAAAGGGAATACTTTTACATGAAGCTCAGTCTGATTACCTATTAGAGTTTCATTTTATGACAAGTTTTGAGATGGATAGTTATACAACATGGTTTATTTTTGAGTAGGGAAAAATGGTTTTGGAATGATATTTTGGTCATGGAAGGGAAATATTTACAAAAGTCTGTGAGAAGAGGCATTGGCTTGCTCTTTGAATGCAACATTGCAAAAATGAGGATGTGTAAAATTAGGGTGGTCAATTATGTATCCTTAGAGTAAAATGGAAGAAGGCTTTCAGTCACTATAAGTTAGTATGCTTGTAGATATGTGAGAACAATAACATGGAAAATGAGTATTACGTCCAAGATAGTAATAGAATAAGAAAGGAAGGATATACCTTAGAATCTTCATTTTTTTTGTACAGGCATACCCAAGCCCACTAATAAATTTTTCCATAACAGTTTACTTGAACTGAAACCAATAACTTAGATCACAATTTGCACTAGTGACTACTAAAGCTAACAAGTGTTAACAGTTGGAGCTCAAATAAACTTAAGGGAGTGATCAATCTACTTAAGAGGATTGTAGCTTTCTTATAGCGTGAAGCATACAAGGGAAAAGTGTTGATGAAGTTACAGTAGCAGGAAGGAGAGAAGACATACCTATAAAGGCTAGATGATCAAGATTTGGGTGTTTGTGGGCATGTGATAAGGGAGTAGACTTGTTGAAAAACTTTGGTAGAAATCCATGTACATAGCCTTAAGAAGATAGCCCTTGTAAAGGGTAGTTAATGATATAAAATGAGTAATAAATAACTCAAGTGAGCTTGGAAATTATAGAGCAATCCAAGGTTACATAGACAAGTTCACCAAATTCCTTTACAAGACCTTAGAAATTATTGTTAAATGGACACACTAAAGAAAATATAGAAGGTTGCATACAAGGTGTCTTGAAATGTAGACATACAATCACCATTAAATGACAATATGATGGTCACCTAAGAGATGCTATCAATTTATAACCATTAAATGATAGAACAAAGAATAAGGCATGGTTTGTGCACATATCATAGTGATTTCATAATCAATGGATGTAATCACAAAGACCTTATAAGATATTCCTATGGAGTACACCCAACAAACCTGTTATGACAATATTAAAGAAAAAGATATGTTTATTGTGTGACAAGTTTATTAAAAGTGCACATACAAACATGACACCATGCATATGAACATAACACACTAAGATGAATAGTTGGTAATCCAAGATCAATATATTGCAGCTCAATGTGGACAAGAAAGAAGATAGTTTGTTTAAAATGCTAACCCATGGAAGTGAATTGAAGAAAATATAGAAAGGTAATTTGAGTAAGGAAACTTTGAATAGCAAAGCAAAGGGAGGTTTACCTATTTATAACATTATTTTCTAAAATTTCTAAGTATGAGAGGAGGTTGGAGCACAGTTGAGAACCTTGTAAAGGTAAGATAAAAAAAGTCTTGGTTCTAGCTTAGTCTAAATAAGATGAAGTACTGTGCAACAACATTATGACAGTAAACAGACAAATCAAGTGTAGGAAGGCAGTCATGGATCTTAATTAGGACAAACTGATAATCACAGTTATCACCTCACATAAAATAGTGATCTATTGAAAAAGACACCAATGGAAAGAAGGGGAGTGATCTTGGTAAGGGTTGTGTGAACATATAAGAAATTAACCTTGTTGATAGTTTTAGATGAATAAGAGCCATTCCTATGAAGATGAATATGCATAGTACACAAGGAATTTCAATTTAATCTTTCACCAATCTTATTTAATTGAACTTGTCTTTCTTGTCTTTCATTGATCTCTCAAGATTAAAAGAGATATGTTACTAAGGACAAAAAGGAAAATGCATGAGGATGACAAACAATGACATACCTATGCATGAAAAATGGTATCGTTACAGTATCATAGTCTAAATTCAAAGCTATGATCTTGATGAAAATGGTCATTTATAAATGGACAGTCATAGCATTTAGGGCAAAGGTTGCCAAGATGAAGACAACCAAACTAAGATCAAGCAGTAGATAATAGAGATGGAAATGGCATGGATCTTGAAAAGCATATCAAATGGAAGACTAAGTCAGCTATAATAGTGAAGAGGTAGAGGCTTCCAAGATGAAGATAGTCAAAGGGGTAGTTAACATTCCTGTGATATTGTATTTAAGGTGTCTAGAGAGATTCACAAAGGGGGACTATCATATAATGCAAAACTCGGTCATAATGCATAAAAGCAAGGAACATGATAGTCTTAAACACAAAGAGTGGTCCAAGAAGTATATAGAGATCAAGGAATGACAAATAAAAAGCATGCACAAGATGCCATGGAGGTTCAAATTTCCTTAAGCATCCAAGGTTTCAAAGCACAAGAATAATGATACAGTGAGAAGGGTCTCAATGGAAATCAAAGTGAAATATATGATAATGTAGTCCCGGAAAAATGCATACTGAAAAGACAATCATGATAGTGATGAAGGTTAGTCTAGCTTATGCTTGAAAAAGAATTAAAAGGTTTTAAAGAGACATCCTTGACAGTGTAATGACAAGATATAACATGAGGAGTATTTTATAAGAGTAGAATATTAATGAAGTATATGTGAATCTCTTATCATATGAAAACTTTCTATGCCTCCTTAAAGCTATTGACCTTTTCAAGCCTCTTTTGCATATGTTTTGAAAAAAATATCCATTCTTTAATTGTGTGATGGAATCCTTCGTGATACTAATGTTCACTTACATATTTCATACAGGCATGGATATGACATTAAAATTCGAAGCCATCTTCTGAAAGATAATTTGAAACTACAAAACTAAAATATTCTAGTAAGTTCAGTTTGTTAAGTATTTTTCTTGGCAGAACACATTTAAAATGGATGCTGAAAATGCTAGCATACTAGCAATTATTACAGAAATTGAAAATCCTATGAATGTTTTGTAAGTGGTGTTAAACATGCTCTGTAAATTGGATTTATTGAACATGATAGCATGAAACCTTGGGTTTTGGTAAATGATTTTATTAATTTACAGTCCCACAATTATTTAGACATTCAATTGAAGGATTGATTCAATTTCTAAGAAGATATGGTGGCAAGTAAACCAAAAAGTTTTCATTCTTTTAGTTTTTATATATTGTTCCTACTTAATTCAAGTGACCTTTGGTATTGACTATCATGCGATATTTGTAAGTTACAAATTTTAAAAGTCAAATCGTTTGTTGTGACCACTTGTCTTGCAATTTGGGTTTTTTGTGCAAGCAAACCAATTCAGATTAACAATGCAAGTATTTTCATTTATAGATGAAGATCATGCTACTTATTGGTGGGCATGATAATTGTCTCAATGATTGAAATATACTAAATGCTTTAGTTAATATAGAAGTCAAAAATTTCAGTAATTTTAGATGCTTGAATGTGGGATTGATTTCCTTTCAGAAAATTTGATGTTTGGGCATTGTAGTATTTTAATTTATGATTTTTTTAGGATTAGCTGAATGGTAATAAAGCATTCGTGAATTTTTGATGATTAAAATGAAGTGGAGGTCAAACTGAAACACAATAAATTTTCTAGCCTGCTCAAGAATTCTTCTAGATATCAAGATGTAGTTTGACCAATGACCATAAATATGATAATGTTCAATAGAAGAGAATTTACCTTTTGAAATTTTGAAAATAGCTTATGCTTAATTTAATCCCAAGTTTGGGAAACTTTATTGTTAATCTTTGTATATCTATGGCTTGATACATACTATTTTCACAACCCTCACATTAGTGGCCACCTTGCACAACCCTCACATGTATGGAACCTTTTTCATTCTGTAAAGATCAATGCCAACAATCCACATTTTCTCATTACGCAAGGGTGCATCACTAAAGTTCTAAGTAAATAATGAGGAAAAGGAAATATAAGATCTAAGTGCAGAAAAAGAGAATCATGTGGGTGGAGACATAAAAGTCCTATCTGAAAAGGTAGACAATATTTCTAAAGAACTTGTTAAAGAAACATTTGCATTCTCTAACCAAAAAGACACTCTCAAAGCTGAGCAAAAAGTGGCTGCAAAGGTAACGAATAGATGACCCATAGATATACTACTAAAATTTATTGTTAGTTCAACACTTGGCAGCCTGCAACAATTCCAAAAATATAAATTATCTGATCTATAATAATAGTTTAATGCATAATTGGGTATTCTTTGAAATTCAAGCATGCAATATTAGTGTTTTTTCTCTAGGAATGACTTGACCTTGTAATCTTCTATTTTTCCCTCGCATGTTGTCTAAAATAAATTATTTTTCATCATTTAAAATCTTAAACTTATATATTTGCTTTTATGTTTACTTGTCTTTTTTAAAAATTCAACAAGAGAATGTTCTAAAAACATACTTGTGTCTTGTTGATGTTCCATGATATGGAGACGTTCCTTCAAACATTATCCATATTGAAGTTACATCCCTATTTTTTCAGTGTTTCGGTACATGGAGTGGGGATGTTTCATTCCCATCCCCGAGCTCCCAAAACATACCTATTTACAAGGACATGCTAAAAACCTTGGGGTGCACCCTTGAGGTACGTACACTGATTTATATGATTGTACTTTTTTTTTATTACAAGTTGCATTTATCCTCTTTTTAGTTGTAACAGAGTGGTTCATTCTTGTTTTGCATGTATAAATTGATAAAATTCAAGGGAGTTGTCATTGTTAGTTTACAAAATGTTTCTAGAAAAGTTAGGGGACATTTCCAAATTGAAAATATGTTGCCTGTGAGAACCTAGAGTTGTGGATTCTTCATTTAGCATGTTCACCTAAGTTTACAAACAACGATTTTAAATATTTTTTAAATCCTTACTTGGTGATTAATTTGATTCATTCAAATCCTTTTTAAAAATTGATTAGGATATAAAATTTCTATACAATTAAAGGTCATTGTCCCTACTACCTTAATATATCACTTGCATTTTGTTCCATAGTGATCACTGTGATAGCCCCAAATAGGGATTTGTCTTCAGGATGATTTGGCATACAATACCTAATCATTTCACTTTACCTTCTATGCCACCTATAGCCATATGCATTGCATAAACTTGCCTAGGGTTTTATCTTCTTGCACATTCACTATTTTTGCTAACTGCCATCTTGAATAAATGAAGACCTCCTGCCTAGCCCACTGTCCCCTTTCCTTGTGAATGATGACTGCCTTATGAGAAGAAGGCTGCCTCAAACTAGTGTTTTTTTTCTCTCTGAGTGATTGGAGATTGCCACCTTTCAAACTCTTTACACCATTATTTATTATGACAATCAACCTTTGTAACAATCACATACAATCCTTAATCTAGCAACTTAAAAGAGCATATACATGTTTCATTGACCTAATTCTTTATTGTAAACAAAAGGGGAAATGATGGTCTATTTTACCCATATTGCATTATTCTCCTTTTGACTGACCATGGAAATATCTTCTCTTTTACTTGAGATCTCATTGCCTTAAACTCAAGGATTCATTATAAATTCAAAACCCTAACATTGATCCTCAATGTTGTCTCAGGCATGTTATCCTTCAAACTTGCTATCACTACTTCATAGTCTACATGGAATTATTCACTGTCACTCATGAAGCTCAAATACTTGATTACACTAGGGTTTAATGATCAACATTCACATATTTTCCTTCTATCAAAAATCAACTCCATATGACTGTACCTCTACTGCCTATTTGACATGCATTTTGAGCTTGTTGCTCTCCATTATAGTGACCATATTGAAGTGTACTCAATAATTTTCTCATTTATGATAGACTCTACCTCCATAATACAGTGAAAACAATGGAATGACTAACATTACTCATACGCTGTCACCTTTAGCAATGATATCCTAATGACATGGTTATTAAGTCCAAAACATGAGCTTATTGCTCTTGCATTGACACCCTACATAGTCACTTCTTTGCAACCATCCTATCACTGCTTCTATTAGTGACAGTCCTTAGACTATTTCCTCTAATGGATGATAAAGCCACTATATCTCTTTGCAAACTACATGTAATGTGATAAGAACCTCTTACTATACAATGGAAATGAATATGCCAAGGGCTTTATTATAATCTATCACACAATTTTAAATTATGACCTAGATTTTATGCTTGTCCTCACATCATTAATTTGAAAAGGTTGTTGATGGGCTGACTACACGAGGAAAATATTGTAATTAGGGTTCTTTTCATTCTCTAATAGACGTAAGGCTTGTTTATTCTCTTGTAAGTTTGAATTTCAATTCCATTCTATGACTGTATTTGTATAATCATTGAAGGAAGTTCTCTAATGTATAATTGCCAAGAATGTGAGGGTATCCATGAACTTAGGTATGTTTTTGTAAAAAACTAGTTTTTCCTATAGACATATAAAATTGACATGACACCTATCACACAACATTGAACAACATCAAAAAACATTGAACAACATCAAACAAAACTGAACAGCGTCAAAACAACACTGGACGACATCGAACAACCTCAACCAATGCCAAACGATATGGAACATCATCCATCATCTTAGAATGACTCAGAATCATCCCGTAACACTTCAGAATGACTCAGAATAATCTTGTAACACTTTGAAATGACTCAGAATCATCCCGTAATGATTCAAAATGACTTAGAATCATCCTGTTACACTTTGGAATGACTCAAAATCATCTCGTAACACTTCAAAATGACTTGAAATCATCCCGAAACACTTTGGAATGACTCAGAATCATCCTGTAACACTTCAAAATGACTCAAAATCATCTCGTAACACTTCATAATGACTCAAAATCATCCCACAACACTTCAAAATGACTTGAAATCATCCCATAACACTTCATAATAACTCAAAATCATCCTGTAACACTTCATAATAACTCAGAATTGTTGGAAACTGTGCCTCAATTTACTGGCTTGGACCTCTGTTAAAGGCTTGATGAATTTATGCCCTTATCGCTTTACTGCAGAGCTCTCATTTGGTCGGCTTGACCCTTTGGTCACTGAGACTCTGTTTGATCGGTGAGGCTCTAAGGGTTGTCACATCGATGGGTCGATGGGGTGTGGAGTTGGCAGTTTGTTTGAAGGCTTTGGCTTTATCGGAGGATTCGTCGCCCATCGGTGGGAGGTTTTTCTCTGTCACGCCGGTGTGCCGATGCTTTGCATCAATGACTACTATCATCTGCATCTGATGGTGCTGCCTACTTTACGTGGCATTCGAAGGCAAGTACCACTATTTACCTTTTTGCCGAGTGGAATCGCCTGTGCGGATGACGCGTGGCAGCTTGTCAAAGTGGTGAGTGCAGGGAAGTGATGGTGGGCCCCGAGTTTCTTTATACGAGGGGTTGCTCGACCGTGGACACTTGTCTGTGCCTCGGGAGTTCCCTGGGGAATCTAGTGGATACCGCTAGAGATTCCCTGAAGGAGCTCCAACAGCCTCCACAAAGACCAAGCGAAGTGTCCGAGTGGTGGACACGTGGCAGCTTTGGAAGCTTGTTCTGGGAGGGCTCATGGGAATCTTGGTGATTTCCTCCTCGATGCCCCAAAACCTCCTGAGTGGTGGACACGTGGCTTGTGAGACCCAATAGGGCTGGTGGTCGGTGTTTTGGCAATAGCAAATTATTGTCGGCTCGGAATGTGATGCAACTATTAGCAATGGCGAAGGGTTTTCAAAGCTCGATGACAGTTGATCAGATCACTGCTCGGTCAAGTGGTGAAACGTATAGCAGTGCAACACGTGGTGATTTCTCATCGATTTTTTGCATCGTTGTTGCAAAACAACATTTATTGCCGAAAGCTAGATTGGTGAAAAGCGATATCTTATGCAGTTATTTTGTGATCGTATTTTGGCAATTGGCAGAGCCCGAATTGTATTTTCTCTGCAACAAACTTATTGCGGGGGTGGCTCGATGCAGGATTGCAGATGGAGCTGATCCGAGATTGATTTGGTGTGTCAATGAAGAACTAAATTTAATGCACCCTAATTGGTGGTTGTAAAGGGACTTGTAATAGTTGGTCTTAACAAAAAAATCAACTATATAGATTTGTAGAAGTCGAGCAGGAGAATATTGCGGAAGTGTCGGTAGAGTTTTGTATTGATTGTATGCTAAAATAGAATTGTAACAATGAGTGCATGAAAACTCTAGTGCTGTTGTGAGCTAACTATAAGAGAGTGAGGGTTGTAACTTTGTATGTAATATTTTGCTTGCTGTAATACAAAGTGTCTCTCTCTTGGTGTGGTGGGTTTTTTACTCGAAAGAGTTTTCCCATGTAAATATGGTGTTATCTCTGAAATCATTTTATTTATGTTACTCTTGGTACCCTGCATGTGTTCATCTTAAGTGTTTTAATGTTTTAAGACTGATCTTTGCACGTCTTCTTTGTGGTTTTAGTGTTAGGAAAGAATTTCCGCACCTATGCTTTTCCTTACAAGTGGTATCAGAGCCTGGACAATTGTGTTATCCTTGTTAGTAGAGCTGGTTTTTTGTGCTAATATTGTTCCAGTGGGAGTCTTGCAAAGTTAGAACTTAGTTCTATCTAAGATGGCGAGTACATTAGGAAGAGTTGATATTGAGAAATTCAATGGTAGCAACTTTGAGTTGTGGAAACTCAAAGTGGAAGACCTGCTAGTGGATAGAGACCTCTGGGTAGCCATGTATGAAACTATGCCATAAGGTATGAATCAAGAAGAATGAGACCTCATAGATAGAAAAGAGAGAGGTCTGATAAGACTTTGTTTGGCCGATTCTATACTCCTGAATGTCCATGAGGAGAACTCTGCAGCTTCATTATGGAAGAAGCTTGGCGATATTTATCAGGGAAATTCTCTGGTAAATAAGTTATTCCTGAGGAAGAAGTTGTACTCCTTGAAGATGGAAGAAGGTGCATCTGTTGCAAACCATCTGAACTCATTTAATATGAGTGTTGCTCAGTTGGCGTCTATATGTGTAAAGATAGAGGAGGAGGATCATTGCATTCTCCTATTATGTTCGTTACCTAACACTTGGGATCATCTAGTGATGGCTATTGGAAGTACGACTACTAATTTCAAGATGGATGACGTGGTTGCTTTGTGTTTGTCTGAAGAAATGCGAAGGAAGTTTTTGAGATGGACAAAGAGGCCCTTGTTGTTCGAGGTAGACCAAAGGAGAAAGGCAAGAAGAAAGACAAGAAGTCG
Organism: Sequoiadendron giganteum; assembly: GCA_007115665.2. Taxonomy (NCBI): domain Eukaryota; kingdom Viridiplantae; phylum Streptophyta; class Pinopsida; order Cupressales; family Cupressaceae; genus Sequoiadendron; species Sequoiadendron giganteum. The sequence continues at coordinate 322,203,701 of CM021109.1, read as the reverse complement.
AAATCCAAATCTGTAGGGAGATCAAAGTCTCTTGGTAAAAATTCCAAGGTGAAATGCTGGAATTGTGGGTAGCCTAGTCATATCCAAAAGGATTGCAAGGAGGAGGAGAAGAAGAAGAGTAACTCTTCAGACAATCACTCTTCTCAGAGTGATGCAAACACCTTCATTGTAGCCTTGGCAACTCAGGCATCAGATGATGTATGGCTGGTTGATTTGGGTGCATCCTTTCACATGATGTCTCACAGAGAATGGTTTTCCAAGTATGAGAAATATGATGGTGGAAAGGTGTACTTGGCGAGTGATTCAACATTGGAGATTTTTGGTCATGGTAGAGTTAGAATTCAGTTTCTTGATGGGAGAGTCAAAGTTATTGGTGGCGTACTGCATATACCAGGTTTGACTTGAAATTTACTTTTTGTCAGTAAGCTAAATAATGTTGGTGTAGAAGTTTCTTTCTTGAGTAAAGGATGTAAGATGGCTAGAGGTGCAATGGTGTTGGATAAGGGTGTACGTACTGGCACTTTGTACAAGCTGGATGCACATCCTATTCAATGCAATAGCACCTCTGTAAAGTCAAGCAAAGTTGTTCCTGTAGAGGAAGATGAAGATGCTTCTCTGATTGCAAATGCGATGGAGGTGAAAATCCTAGTAGAGAAGACCATGTTGTGGCATCATAGACTTGGTCACATAGGTGAGAAAGGTTTAAAAACCTTGAAGAATAAAAATCTTGTCGAAGGGCTCGTAGATTGTAATCTTGAGTTCGATTTCTGCGAACACTGCATTTATGGAAAGCAACAATGTGTTTCCTTTTCCTCAAGTTCTCATAAATCTTATGGTGTAATGGACTATGTTCATTCTGATGTGTTTGGTCCAGTGAATGTTCCTTCGTTATCGAAGTCTAGATATTATTATTCTTTTATCGATGACTATTCAAGAAGGGAATTTATATACTTTCTTAAAAGTAAATCAGAAGTGTTCAGTCATTTTAAAGAGTTTAAAAACTTGGTTGAGAATCAGGCTGGAAGGAAAATAAAATGCTTGAGAATGAATAATGGCGATGAGTTTTGTTTTGCATATTTCGATAGATACTGTAAAGACCATGGGATTAAAAGGCATAAAACTACACCTTATACTCCACAACGGAATGGAGTTGCTGAAAGGTTGAACAGGACACTGATGGAAAAGGAAAGGAGTATGTTGAGCAGTGCTAGTTTGGAGCAGATGTTCTGGGCTGAGGCCATGGCTACAACATGTTACTTGGTAAATCGTTCTCCTTTCTATGCTCTTGTTGATAGGACACCTTTGGAAGTGTGGTCTGGTAAGAATCCCTCTCTGAGACATGTTCATGTTTTTGGCTGTGAGGCATATGCATATGTGCCAAATGAGAAAAGATCTAATCTAGAGAACAAAGTTGTTAAATGTATCTTCATCAGCTATGGTGTTGGTGTGAAGGGATACAAGCTTTGGAAATCTTGATATTGAGAAGGTTCTATATAGAAGAAGTGTAATATTTCATGAGCTGAAACCTTCTACAACTGATCCATAGCTAGAGACAGATCAAAAAGAAAAGAAAAATGATACAGATGAGATTCCTCAAACACCAGAAAAGGGAGAACTGCATGGTGTACCTAAAACTGAGGAGAGCTCTAGTAGCTTTGAGAGTTTCAAAGATGAAGAACCACAACCTCAGCCAGTGAGGAGGTCTACACGTCAAAAACAACAACGTGACAGGTATGGTTTCTCCATTTTGGATTCAAACTGTGCCTATGCTTTAATTACTAGCACTGAGGAGCCTAAGATTGTTAAAGAGGCAATTAATATGCCCAATGAAAATTCCTTGTTGGAAGCCATGAATGAAGAAATGGAATCATTGGAAAAGAATGGAACCTAGGATTTTATACCTTTTATTGAAGGAAGAAATTTTGTTGGTTGTAAATGGGTATTTAAGAAGAAGACTGGTCTTGAGGGTAGTGTTGAGAAGTATAAAGCAAGGTTGGTTGCAAAGGGGTATTCCCAGGTAGAGGGAATTGATTATGGAGAAATATTTTCCCTTGTAGCTAAGCTGACGTCTATTAGATTTTTGTTGTCACTTGCAACCACATATGACTTAGAGATCGAGCAGATGGATGTGAAAACAACATTTCTCCATGGTGAGCTAGAAGAAAAAATTTACATGTCCCAGCCTGAGCACTTTGATGAAAAAGGTAAAGAAAGCTTGGTCTACAAATTAAAGAAATCTTTGTATGGTTTGAAGCAGTCTCCTAGAATGTGGTACCAGAAGTTTGACACATTTGTGTTTTCTATGGGATTTGTGAGATCAAAATATGATAATTGTGTGTATTATAAAACTGAAAATGATCATGTGCTTATTATTACCCTGTACGTGGACGATATGTTGTTCATAGGAAATAGTAAGTCTATGATTTCTGATCTCAAATCTCAACTGTCTATAAAATTCGAAATGAAAGATTTGGGTGTAGAAAGGTATATTCTGGGGATGGAGATAACCAAGGACATAAATGGCAGAAAGCTTTGGGTCAGCTAAAGTAAGTACATCACCACTATTATGGAGAGATTTGATATGAGTGAGTGTAAGCAACTAGTTGTTCCAGTTACACAGGGAATGAAACTATCTATTGAAGATTGTCCAAAATCTGCTACTGAGATGGAGGACATGACCAGAGTGCCTTATGCGAGTGTTGTCGGCAGTTTAATGTATGCTATGGTTTGTATAAGGCCAGACATTGCCCAAGCAGTGGGAGTAATCAACCAATTTATGGAAAATCCAGGAAGGACACATTGGGATGATGTAAAGAGTGTTTAGATATCTGAGAGGTACCTCAAAATGTGTTCTGTGTTACCATGGAAATTCGGTTGCATCACAGAGAACTCTCAGCATTCGTGGGTATGTGGACTTTGATTGGGCAGGGTACATTGATAGTAGAAGATCCACCAGTCTTTCATGTTAAATGGTGGTGCAATCAGCTGGATGAGCAAGCAACAGGCTATAGTTGCTTTGTCCATGACGAAGGCATAATACATGGTAGTGACTCACGCATGCAAAGAAGTTGTTTGGCTCGGTCGCTTATGTTCTGATATTGGTTTTAATGTAGGGAAAATCACTATTTTCTATGATATTCAGAGTGCCATTTGTTTGGCAAAAAATCCAACTTTCCATGCCAGGACAAAGCATATCAACGTGCAGTATCACTTCGTGAGGGATATGGTGGAGGATGGAAAGGTTTCTTTAGAAAAGGTGGAGACTCTGAAAAATGTCGTTGATGCATTGACAAAGCTAGTAAGCTTGGACAAGTTCAGATGGTGTGCAAGTTCAATGGGCCTTGGGGCTTATGATCGCAAATGAATTCGAAGTCTGGAGGAAGCCAGTAGGAATTCATCAAGTGGGAGCTTGTTGGAAAATGTGCCTCAATTTACTTGCTTGGACCTTTGTTAAAGGCTTGATGAATTTATGCCCTTATTGCTTTACCGTGGAGCTCTCATTTGGTCGGCTTGACCCTTTGGTCGCTGAGACTCTGTCTGATCAACGAGGCTCTGAGGGTTGTCACAATGATGGGCCGACGGGCGTGGAGTTGGCGGTTTGTTTGAAGGCTTTGACTTTATCGGAGGATCGGTAGCCCATCGGCAGGAGGTTTTTCTCTGTCACGCCGATGTGACAATGCTTTGCATCAATGACTACTATCAGCTTCATCTGATGGTGCTAGCTGCTTTATGTGGCATCCGAAGGCAAGTACCACTGTTTACCTTTTCATCGAGCAAAATCGCCTGTGCGCATGACACGTGGCAGCTTGTCAAAGTGGTGAGCACAGGGCAGTGATGGTGGGCCTCAAGTTGCTTTATGCGAAGGGTTGAACGACCATGGACACTTGTCTACACCTCGGGAGTTGCCTTGGGAATCTAGCAGATGCCGCTAGAGATTCCTTAAAGGAGCTCCAATAGCCTCCACAAGACCAAGCAGAGTGCTCGAGCAGTGGACATGTGGCATCTTCGGAAGCTTGTTCTGAGAGGGCTCATGGGAATCTTGGTGATTCCCTCCTGGATGCCCCAAAACCTCCTGAGTGGTGGACACATGGCTTGTGGGACCCGATAGGGCTGGTGGTTGGTGTTTTGGCGATAGCAGATTATTGCCGGCTCGGAATGTGATGCAACTGTTAGCGATGGCAAAGGGTTTTTAGAGCCCAATGATAGTTGAATGGATCACTACTCGGTCAAGCGACAAAACGTATAGCAGTGCGAGATGTGGTGATTTCTCATTTGTTGTTTTTGCATCATTGTTGCAAAATAACATTTATTGCCAGAAGCTGGATTGGTGAAAAGCGATATCTTATGCAGCTATTTTGTGATCAGATTTTGGCGATTGGCAGAGCCCGATTTATATTTTCTGCGCAACGAATTTATTGTAGGGGTGGCTCAATTAAGGATTGTAGATGGATCTGATCCAAGATTGATTTGGCATGTCAGTGAAGAACTAAATTTAATGCACCCTAATTGGTGGTTGTAAAGGGACTTGTAATAGTCGGTCTTAACAAAAAAATCAACTATACAAATTTATAGAAGTCGAGCAGGAGAATATTGCGGAAGTGTCAGTAGAGTTTTTTATTTGTTGTATGCTGAAATAGCATTGTAATAGTGAGTGCATGAAAGCTCTAGTGCTTCTATGAGCTAACTATCAGAGAGTGAGGGTTGTAACTTTGTATGTAATCTTTTGCTTGCTATAATACAAAGTGTCTCTCTCTTGGTGTGGTGGGTTTTTTGCTGGAAACATTTTTCCCACGTAAATCTGGTGTTATCTCTAAAATCATTTTATTTATGTTACTCTTGTTACCCTGCATGTGTTCATCTTAAGTGTTTTAATGTTTTAAGACTGGTCTTTGCACGTCTCCTCTATGGTTTTAGCGTTAGGAAAGCGTTTCCGCTCCTCTAATTTTCCTTACAAGAATCATCCCATAACATCTCAGATCAACTCAGAATCATCTCGTAACATCTCAGATCATCTCAGAATCATCCCGAAACAATTTGAAATCATCGTGTAACATCTCATATCATCTCAGAATGCTCAAAATCATATCACAATGTTCCCACATCACATCACATCAAAACGACATCAAAAACCCTAATTCCTTTATTAATTGAATAAATCAACATTATTCAACTAATTCAGTTTTCAGACAAACTTAATAAATTTCATTTATTTAATAAAGTCATAGAAACCCTTATTCCTCTATTAATTGAATAATACAACATTATTTAATTAATTCATGTTTCATCATTTTGACAAATTAAATAAACCTCATTTATTTAATAAAGTCCTAATCCCACCTTATTTCATCCTCATTAATTAATAATGCCAATTATTTAATTACATCGCTAAATCAGCTTATTTCCCTAAGTGGATTAAATTATTAAATAATAATTTAATTCCAACACTTTCCCTCAAAAAATTTGAATTAAATCAAACTATTGAAATCAATTATCAAAAATTGAATCAAACTAATGCAACTTTGTTTGCAAAAGTCAAACTTGATTTGCACATTCAAATCCTAAAAAGGAATGAATTAATTAAATCAATTAATTCATATTCCTCACCCACTTTCTGATTGAACAAATTATGATTGTTGACTAAGCAATCAAATTTGTTAAATAATCAATCTATTTTGTTAACTAAAACATCACATTCCTAACTAAACCATCACAGAGTTGACTGATCAAACTATTCAGTTAACTGATCAATCAAAGTCTTGACTAGCCAATCTATTTCCCAATCACACAAACTGAGCAATAAACTTTGCACAATTATGTCATGTCTAAATCCTCTCAACACACTCCGATCGTTGATCTGGATATTCTTCAGAATGATCTCGATTGTCCATTTCAAATATCATTTTCTATATAACAGACCCCTTTCCTCACAAATAAGGATCAGAGAATTCATATACATTAAACAACAAAGTGCTGCCAAGATCATCCTTGAGAGAGATCTTCATCCATCGTCTTCGATCAACCAAACAAAATAAGCATTCATCCACACTTTGCACACGAACTTTGGAGGCTTTTCTGTGATAAGAACAATCCAACATCAAGCAAATACACTCTGCTATGGGATGGTAAAAGCTATCTTTTGTTCTCATTTTGGTAATTAGTAGATTCCTTACCATGTTTGCATTAGTATATTTCAATTTCGTATGTGTAGGTTTCCAGATTTTAGATTTTAAGATTTTTCTTTGTAGATTAGTTTTCTTCAACAGATTACTCTAATGTCCCTCTTGGATCATTAATCTAACATCCTCATTCCCCCTCACACATTTTGGCATGCCCGGTGGGACCCTTGTCCCCTTTACTAATCTTCATTTGAGCCATTTGTGAAGTTGCAAGTCTCGGAAATGCTTCTATCACAGTTTTCAAGCGCTCGTTCTAAAGACCTGATCATCTGTCTAGAAATTCTGAGCATTTGTATGACAAGAAAACTGTGCATTTTTCAGAAGAATGGCATATTTGTCAGAAGAACTATTCACTTGTCATGGGAATGGTGCACTTGTCTAAGACTAGTGCATTTGTAATTTCTTGAGTGAGCATCTATCTTATAGGGTTTTGAGCATTTGTTCTTAAAACTGTGCAGTTGTCTGATGTTGGATGTTGTGGTTGTGGGTCTGATATGTGGTTGTCATTGATGTCAACACTATTAGCATTGGTGATTCTTAAGGTTGTATATGTCGATGAGATTGAGAAAATTGTAATAAATATATTGTAGGTAGCCAGTGAAGCTGAGAAGGTTAGAGTGATGGAAAGTTGTGTTCGTCGATGATCAGGTGGCACACACTAAAGGGTTTTTTGTTAAGCATATCTAGTATGTTGTCTGAAAGTTTCAGTGGTACGCATAAAGAATTGAGAAAGTTATGAAGTCTTGTGTTCCTACAGTTATTCAATTATTGTAGCAAGTGTTTTTGGAAGACGAGATTACAATTCTGGTGAATTTGGTTGTTGCGTATGTTTCTGAGATGTTCAGTGATGCTTCTAGATCGTTCTCTATCAGTTTAATACATATGTATTGATCGACATGTTCGTGATTGAATATTTTTCCTTGTGTGTTCAAGTTATTCATGTTCTTGCCTGACATGATGGTGATAGTGTGTTGTGGATCCTTATGGATTAATATTTTATTGTTTGGCATGCTCGAGGATGTTGATTTAGGTCCTTACTATGTCATGACCAACTTAGGTTGGTGCGCATTAAGAATTGTTCATGTATTGAGGCCGACAAGTTGTAATTCATTTATTTATTCTATGGCCAAAAAAGTTGTTGATGTAAATCCATGTAGTGGATATATAAGAGCAATTGTGTCTTCATTGCAAATGCATGTACTGTGTATGCTCAAAGTATGCTCAGTGTATGAGTGTGTATGTGCGAATAAAGATTAGATCATTCGAATATAGAGCAGAGTGTGAAGAAGGTTGAGCAAAGTGTATTTGTGCCTAACTAGAACTATAATCAGGCTTGTAAAGAAGCTAATTTATCAGTTCATGTTCATCAAATGGATTTAATCTAATTTTCTTATGTAAGGCAGTGAGCCTTCCCTTTGAGTAGTGAGCTCTAGGCAGTATGCTTGAATGCGAGTTCATTCTTCATTATACTTTTAACAGGGTATAATCTTGTGGACTAACATCCACCGTCATTTTTCCCCTAATAGGGTTTCCATGTATAAAATCTTGGTGTTCATGTGTCTCTGATATGTTGTTGATTTATGCTTTGCATTGTTAATTATCAGATTTGAGATTAAAGTTTGATTAATGTTGAATAAGTTTGATTTTGGTAACAACTAATTCACCTCCCCCTCTCAGTTGTCTATTCTTGTTTTGCCAACAATTGGTATCAGAGCCAGATTCTCTATAGAAGTCTAATAGCTTGAGGTGATCCGAGGTGGCATCATACAAGAAGGATAATCCTAGATTCGATGGTACAAACTACTCTCTGTGGAAAGTCAGAATGGAGTGTCATTTGAAGTGCATTGGTGATCCCTTCTAGAAGATTACAAAGAGTGCATATATTATTCCTTAGAATGGTCCCTCCACTGTTGATGAGATCAAAGAAGCATAAACTAATACTAGGGCTATAGAAGCATTGCTAAGTGCTTTGACAGATTCAAAGATGAAAAATGTGATAGCTTTGAAGACTGCACATGAGATATGGATAAATTTGGAAACATTGTATGAAGGAGATGCACTAGTGAAAAGTGGTAAGCTACAAAGTCTGAAAGGCAAGTGGGAGAACATGAAGATGAGTGAAGATGAAAACATCTTTTCTTTCATGCAAAAGGTAAATGAATTAGTGATGGACATTAGATGTGTCAGTGGAACATTGGATGAAGAAGAGATTGTGGCTAAGATACTTAGATGCATGCCTACTTCTTACAAAACAAAAGCTTATGCTATTGAAGAGCTTAGGATAGTAACAAATGTGACAAGAGACATGCTGATTGGAAAACTTGTTGCCTTTGAGTTGAATGAATTTGGTGAATCTTCACCTAAGACTGAGTCTTCATTCAAAGCTACTGTATTTGGAAAAAGCCAACAAAGATATAATCCAGAAGAGAGTTACAAGAAGACATTGAAGTATGAAGAAGAAATGAAATTGATTGAAGATGAAGAAAGAGATCTAGAAGAACTGGAAGCATTGATTGTGAAAAGAGAAGCCAGAGGACAAGGTAAGTACAAAGGAAAGCTACCTATTAAATGTTTCTCTTGCAGTAAGATAGGTCATTTTGCATCAAGATGTCTTGAAAGAGTCTCTAAGTATAAACCTGACAAGACTAGATTTCAAAAGAAATGCTATTATGCTAAAGAAGGTGTTATTGATGATGAATTTGATAAAGAAATAGGAAATGAAGATGAATGGGTATTCATTTCTATCAAGGAAAATAGTCTGGTGTCTACTAAATCAGCTAGTAATCAAAATGTTGATAAAGCTCTTAAAACCAAGATTGATGAGAAGGATGAATGGGTGATTGATAGTGGATGCTCACATCATATGACTGGTGACAAAAGAAAATTTCTAAGTCTGGAAAAATATGATGGTGGTGTTGTAAGATTTGGAGATAACAATGCTGGTGTGATTTGTCGCATAGGCACTATCTCTCTTGGAGGTAAATGCAATACTGATGATGTTCTATATGTTGAAGGTTTGAAGCATAATTTATTGAGTGTTGGACAGATGGTTGATAAAGGTTACAATCTTCAGTTCAAAGATGGTAAGTGTAGAATTTTGGGAAGCTCAAGAAATGTGATTGCTTTAGGTACAAAGAGAAGAGGTAATATTTTTCACTTGAATGCTGCTAGTGAAAGTTGTTTGATTGCTCTAGTTGATGTAAGCTGGTTGTGTCATGTGAACTTTAATAACATTGTCAAAATAAGTTCCACACAAGCAGTCAGAGATCTACCTAAGTTAGTGAAGCCTATTAACATTATATGCAAGGAATGTTAGACAAGAATTTCATTTTGGAGCAAACAATATCATTCAAATGGAGTACTAGATTTGGTACATACTGATTTATGTGGTCCATCCAAAATCAGAAGTCTACAAGGAGAAAGATACTTTATGTTGCTTATTGATGATTATTCTAGAATGGTTTGGGTTGCCTTCGTAAGAGAAAAACATGAGGCATTTGATAAATTCAAAATATTTAAGGCTATGGTAGAAAATGAGACAGACTTGAAGATCAAATGTTTCAGATAGGAAAGAGGTGGTGAATTCACTTCCCGAGATTTCAATTCATTTTGTGAAGAGCATGGATTAAAAAGACAATTATCTACTCCCCGGACCCCACAATAGAACAAATTTGTTGAGAGAAAAAACATAACAATTTTAGATGTTACCAGAACTATGATGTTGGAAGGTAATGTTCTTATTCCTACTGGAGAAAAGTTGTAAGCATTGCAATATACACTATCAACCGGGTGAATGAAAATGGTAATTCTGGTAAGACTCCTTTTGAGCTATGATTTGGTTATAAGCCTACTATTAAGTATTTCAAAAAAATTGGAAGTAGATGTTATATTAAGAGAGATGAACATATTGGAAATTTTGAAGCTAGAAGTGATGAAGAAATCTTTCTGGGTTACTCTACTAAGAGTAAAGCCTACTGGTGCTACAATAAAAGATTGAAGAAGATGGTTGAAAGTGAAAATGTCAGAGTTGATGAGGATATTGAAAGATCATCTAGGTACTGTGGATATGATTCAGATGACCAACAAGATAATATTGAGAATGGAAATGATGCATAGACACAAAATCAAGTTCAAATTGTTTTAGTGAATCAAGAGAATCAAGAAGAAGAAGATAGTGGAAATGCTAAAAGAAAAATAGAAGAACTCAAAACTCCAAGATATGTAAAGAGAAGTCATTCTGAAGGTTAGATCATAGGAGACAAGAACAAAGGTGTACAAACTAGAAGAAGGATTGCAGAAGAATATTGTTTGATATCCAAGACTGGGCCTAGGAATATCATTGAAGCATTCAAAGATGAACATTGGATGGAAGCAATGAAGGAAGAATTGATGCAGATAGAGAAGAATGATACATGGATTCTTGTTCTTAGACCTCAAGAAAAAAATGTGATTGGAACCAAATGGGTCTTTTGAAATAAGCTGAATGAACAAGGTGAAGTGATCAGGAACAAAGCAAGACTGGTATGTAAGGGATACTCATAGATGGAAGGTATTGATTTTGAAGAAACCTTTGCCCCTGTTGCTAGAATTGAAGCTGTAAGGTTATTTCTTGTTTATGATACATTCAAGAATTAAAAATTCTATCAAATGGATGTGAAGTCAACATTTCTGAATGGTGAACTAGAAGAAGAATTTTATGTTGAGCAACCAAATGGATTTCAATTGACTGATGAAAAGGACATGGTTTGTCGGTTGAAGAAAGCATTATATGGACTCAAACAAGCCCCTAGAGCTTGGTATGATAGACTGGAAAAATACTTGTTGAAGCTTGAATTCAACAAAGGTACTACTGACAATAATTTGTATTTCAAATTAGATCAAGATAAAGAGTTGATCATTGAAGTCTTTGTTGATGACATTGTTTTTGAAGGTGATGATGACTTATGCATGAAATTTGCTGATGAAATGAAAAGTGAATTTGAGATGTCAATGATAGGAGAGCTGAAATTCTTTTTAGGATTGCAAATTACTTAGTTAGATGATGAAATCTTTATATCTCAGTCCAAGTATGTGAAAGAGTTACTGAAAAAGTTTGGCATGGAAAACTCAAAACTAGTTGGTACACCTATGGTAACTGGATGTAAGCTAACATAGAATGATGATTATCCTAAGGCTAATCAAATGAGATATAGGTCAATGATTGGTGGATTGCTATATTTAACTCAGAAAAGACCAAAAATTATGAATTTTGTGTGCATGGTTGCTAGATATCAAGCAGATCCAAAGGAATCACATGTGACTGCAATAAATAGAATATTTAGATACTTGAAAGGAATAGTTGATTTTGGGTTATGGTATCTAAAGGATGATGATCTTACTCTAAATGCATTTACAGATGCAGATTGGGTAGGTGATGTTAATGATAGGAAAAGTACAAGTGGTGGTGTGTTCTTCTTAGGGAAGAAGCTGGTGTCTTGGCTAAGTAAAAATAAAAATTCCATTTCCTTATCTACTGCTGAGGCAGAACATATTGTTTCTGCAAATAACTGTACCCAAGTGTCGTGGATGAAGTAGATGCTGAGAGATGTCAGAATTGAATATGATGAGCCTATTTCTATATTCTGTGACAACTCAAGTGCCATGAACATTTCTAAGAATATGGTGCTACACTTTAAGACAAAGCATATATCTATCAAGTATCACTTTTTGAGAGACAAAGTGAGTGAGAAAGAGGTTAGATTGGAGTATGTTCCTACCTAAGGAATAAATTGCAGATATCTTCACCAAACCGTTGCCTAAGGATACATTTGAGTATCTCAGAGGAAAGTTAGGGGTAATTTCCCCTCCTAATATGAACTAAGATGCAAGTCTTTGCATCAATCCATGGAATCATAGTCAGATTTTGTTTTGAATTGATGTTGTGGTGGCTGCTACTTAGGGGGAGTAGTCAAATGATTCAGATGATATGTGATCAGAGCATGTATAAATTTTCCATTGATGTCAAAGGGGGAGAAGAAAAATGTGAAAAACACTTGAAGAAAGGGAGAGAAGAGTCAAGAAAAGGAAAGAACTATGAGAGGAGAACTGCAGAACAAAGGGAGAAAAGTATGAGAACAGTTAGTTGTGTTGATGGTACTATTTTTCACATCATGTGTTGCCATCAATACCAAAGAGGGAGATTTTTGGATGTTGTGGTTGTGTTGCTGACATGTGGTTGTCATTGATGTCAACACTATTAGCATTGGTGATTCTGAAGGCTGTATATGTTGAGGAGATTGAGAAAATTGTAATAAATATATTGCAGATAGCCATCGAAGTTGAGAAGGTTAGAGTGATGGAAAGTTGTGTTCATTTATGATTAGGTGGCACACACTAAAGGGTTTGTTGCTGAGCATATCTAGTATGTTGTTCAAAAGTTTTAGTGGTACGCATCAAGAATCGAGAAAGTTATGAAGTCCTGTGTTCCTACAACTATTCAGTTACTGTAGAAAGTGTTTCTAGAAGATGAGATTGTAATTCTAGTGAATTTGGTTTTTGCATATGTTTCTGAGATGTTCAATGATGTTTCTAGATCATGCTCTACTAGTTTGGTACACCTGCATTGATCGGCGTGTTTGTGATTGAAGATTTTTCCTTGTGTATTCAAGTTCTTCATGTTCTTGGCTGACATGATGGTGATAGCGTGTTGCGGATCCTTATGGATTAATATTTTATTGTTTGGCATGCTCGAGGATGTTGATTTAGGTCCTTACTATGTCGTGACTAATTACGTTGGTGCACATTAAGAATTGTTCATGTATTGATGCCGACGAGATGTAATTCATTTATTTATTCTATGGCTGACAGAGTTGTTGATGTAAATCCATGTAGCGGATATATAAGAGAAATTGTATCTTCATTGTAAATGCATGTAGTGTGTATGCTCAAATTATTCTCAGTGTATGAGTGTGTATGTGAAAATAAAGATCAGATCATTTGAATGTAGAGCAGAGTGTGAAGAAGGTTGAGAAAAGTGTATTTGTGCCTAACCAGAACTATAATCAGGCTTGTGAAGAAGCTAATTTCTCAGTTCATGTTTATCAGATGGATTTAATCTGATTGTCTTATGTAAGGCATTGATCCTTCCCTTTGAGAAGTGAGATATAGGCAGTGTGCCTAAATGCAAGTGCATTCTTTATTCATTCTTCATTATACTTTTAACAGGGTATAATCTTGTGGACTAACATCCACCATGGTTTTTCCCCTAACAGGGTTTCCATGTATAAAATCTTGGTGTTCATGTGTCTCTGATATGTTGTTGATTTATGCTTTGCACTGTTAATTATCAAATCTAAGATTAAAGGTTGATTAATGTTGAATAAGTTTGATTTTGGTAACAACTGATTCATCCCCCCCTCTCAGTTGTCTATCCTTGTTTTTCCAACATCTGAAACCAGTGCATTTTTCTTTTCTATTTTGAGCATTTGTTCTGATAGAGAAATGCACTAATCCTACACTCTTGTAATAGGTTTTCACTAACAAGTGTTTTTTTTTTAATGTGTAGGCAAGAATTGACAAGTTTGATGTAGGATTCCAACAACTCTAACATGCTTATTGTAGAGAAGACGATCAGTCCCTGTTGTTGAAATTAATTTAGGAATTTTCACTTTGGTGCTCTAAAATGAACAACAACAAACTCACATTTTGATTTTGGTATTGATTAAAAAGAAAAAATTTCAAGCTTTATTAACTTAGGAATTTTCACTTTGGTGCTCTAAAATGAACAACACAAACTCAAATTTTGATTTTGGTGTTGATAAAAAGAACAAATTTCAAACTTTTTTAACTTAGGAATTTTCACTTTGTCCTCTAAAATGAACAACACAAATTCACATTTGATTTTGGTGTTGATAAAAATGAACAAGTTTTAAGCTTTTTAACTTAGGAACTTTCATTTGGTGCTTGTAAAAAGAACAAAAAGACTTCAATTTTGGGCTCTAAAAATGAACACATTTAATGTTTTCATAAGTAGGAACTTTTAATTTGGTGCATAAAAGGAGCGAAATCGTTTTTCATTTTGTTGACGCATGAACATTTTCACATTTGTTGACCAAGATGGGACAAGGATTGCCTTTCGTAGAAACACTTCTATTGGAGCTCATAAAAAATGAACAAATGCTTCTAAGTGATTTCTCAAAATTGCTATCTTAATTGCTTGATGTCTTGAACATTTCATATTGGTGCAAGTTAAAAATAACTTTGTTTTGCTTTAAAACAATTTTTTGGGGATAAGATCACTCGAGGTGTTTAAAATGAATCAAATTGTAATGAAGTGTTATTTGTGCATACCGTGATTGGAAAAGATAAAAGTGTTTTATCTTCTCCCCTCACACCTTTTGGCGATCTTGGGTGAGCGAAATACCATTTTTAAACATTGCACTTTACTTTTCAAGTTTACCTTAAAGAGGGAGCTTGCCTTGCGATACATCCTGCACTGGAAAACTCATTGCAAGGTCTCAAAGCACTTTTACTGGTGGGATATATTAAAGGTTGTGAAATCATAAGAAAGTAGCTTCAAGCCATGTTGAAAACAAATTGCATCTAATCCCATGCCTTAAGTGGAAAAGGAACGGTTAAAGAGCCTTAAGTGGCCAATGAGTGAGTGTTAGATTTCTAAGTTCACAGTTATCACTGAAAACCAAATTGTTTTAGAAGCCACCCTATCATCCAAAAACATTCTCTGAAAGTGGTGCATCAGAATTTACTTTCGATAAGTTACTTTCCATGTCCGACTATAGGCCTGCACCATAAGTTGTATGTAAAATCTTCTCTTCGAAGCATGAGACAGGCCTACATAAGAGAATGGTGTCTATCCCCTAGGGTTGTAATTGTTGGTTTATGTTAAACTTAGCCCATTACATTCAAAATAGTTTGATATCAAATTCTGTATTTGATTTAAAGAAAAAAAATACATTCAAAACAAACATTGAACAAGATGGTTAAACCAAAAACCCTTTGATTTAGTGCACACTTGTGAGAGGAGCCTTATGTTTGTACCCCTTTGAAAGGATCTTTCCTTAAAGGTTTTCGAACATTCTGGCTTTGATTTCACGGTACATTAACCAAAGTAAAAATTTGGGAACTATGGCTTGGGTGTTGTGATTTCATAATCTAATTTATAGACATGAAGGTCACATAAGTCCATGCTTGTTGAGTCAGTCCAAGTGTTATCTTATCACTTGCCATATTTCAAAAACACAAAGAAAAAGTTGAAAACGAGTTGTTCACAAGATCATTGTTCGAATCAAAAAAATTGGAAAGACAAAAGGTCGTATAGTCCTACATTCATTATTTCCATCCTACCTATTTGAAATCAAAATCAAGAAAACCATTAAGGTCATTCCTCCACTCATAAGTCCATGATATTTACAATTACTTGGGACTCGCAGATAGTACAAGTAGACTTTCCCACAATATATCCTCTAGATAAGGAAGTGGAATATAGACCTTAGTTCTTCAACATTTTGATTCCCAAAGAAGTAGTGTCATCCAAAATAACACTCAAACCCTAGGGTCTTGAGCTTCATAGCAACCACCCCACAACACCACCAAACTTTATGACCATTAGGCGACCAACTGCCCTAGTTCAACAAACAGATCTTGTAGCACCAATTATTCAACCCAGTCTCACACACATTACAAGTGCACAAACCGACATCATAAGCACTTTGAGAAACTATATATTTTCAAAAAACGAAACACCTCACCAGTTTCTCACCGCATCCATTGTCTCAAATGAAGAGGAAGAAAAAGAGAACATAGTATCCAGAGACCCATATTACTACCTCCTGCATGGTAATATTTATCCACTTCATGATCTCATGAAAGGTCAAGATCCCTAAGGTGAAGTCCACATGCCATCATTTCAGACTTAGACATCTCAGTCTAAAATCCCTCAAGAAACACCTTTGGGAACTTCATGAAACCAGAAGTAGGTTGGTATATAACTTCTATAAACGAGCTTCTAGAAATAATTTGAACTTGTATTCCTTCTATTATTGTCAGAATCCAGGTCTGTTCGAATAGTTCCAGTATCTTACGTAACCTGTAGGACAAAATCAGGTCTTTAGAAAATTGGAGTCAAACTAGAGAGTATACCACTTTCCCATAGGAGACCTAAGTTGTTTATGATAGCCACGAGATCACAACATAGGAAAAAGATGGAAGCCAATAGGAATACCACCAGTATCCCACAAATAAATACCATGAATGATGAGAGTAGCCCATAGGGTTATAGGTCAAGTCATCTTGAAACTCCCCAGAAGAGGCCAGTATATAGAGACACTTTTACTGAGGAAGAAATAAGCCATAAATAGAAGGAAGTTATGGAACAAGGTAACCAGGATCCAAACCAAGTAATTATAGAAGAGGTAAATGAGGATGAAGAGATAAATGAGGAAGAACTTTTTGAACATTCTAAAAACCCTAAGGTTCTCAAACTAATGGATAGGTTGTTAAGAAAAGACCCAAATTCCTATTTCTTCAAGTTAGCACAAAGTGGTGCTAAGTTACCCATGCATTTCAATGTAGAAGCTCTAAAAGATCCCAACCTTATTCCCTTAAGGGATAACTCATTTGTGAGACAAATAACCCAACCTCTGAAAAGACCAAATATGCCATCGGTGTTCTCACAAAATAATGATAAACCTAAAGAGAATCCCTTGTTCAGAAAACCAACTCAGGTTGAACAAGCAGTGTTAGCACAAATGTACCAAGGGGGGTCATCTCAATATGAACCTCAGAATAAAAATCTACCTCCTAGATAGTGCATACCTCAAAACACATCCAACCTCGACCCTTCTCAGAATAACCAATATCTACATCAAGGTGGAACACAAGCCCCCCCTCAAAATAACCAATATCTTCAACAAGGTGGAAAAAAAAATCCTCCTCAGAACAACTAGCAATATCAAAAACAAGGTTTCCTACCAACACATCATCAGGGTAACCTTTATTTTAGTT
This sequence comes from Sequoiadendron giganteum, assembly GCA_007115665.2. Classification (NCBI taxonomy): domain Eukaryota; kingdom Viridiplantae; phylum Streptophyta; class Pinopsida; order Cupressales; family Cupressaceae; genus Sequoiadendron; species Sequoiadendron giganteum. The sequence goes on along the minus strand of CM021109.1, from coordinate 322,186,524 downwards.
CTAGCCAATAGGGTGTTCCATAGAGCGCCCTCAATCAATCATCCCAACAAGGTGTCCTACCAACGCATCACTAGGGTAACCTTTATTTTAGTCCTACCCAATAGGGTGTGCCACATAGCGCCCTCAATAAATCATCCCAACAAAAAGGTGTCCCACCAATGCATCACCAGAGTAACCTTTATTTTAGTCCTACCCAATAGGGTGTGCCGTAGAGTGCCCTCAATCAGTCGTCCCAACAAAAAGGTGTCCCACCAATGCATCAATAAGGAAGCCTTCCATATGTTCCACCCCCACAACAAGGAATCAAATCTCCTTATACACAACAAGGAATTAATCCAACTTACATACAATATAGCTACCAAGGTCCTATACCTCTGCAATACCCCAACTATAACCAAAACCTGATAGGATAACAAGGTTATTACACACAGGGTTTGCAAACACATGTACCAAAAACAAAGATGGAACTAAAGCTAGATGCGATCGCCCAACAAATAGCGGATATGCAAATAGGGAAACAAAAGAAGACCTACACCATGCAAGAAATTTTTCCTTTCCCATTCGATTGATCTATTATGACACTACCCTTTCCAAAAAACTTTGAGATACCCAGGTTTGAAAGACAGTACAAAGGAGTAGGAGATCCAGTAGAGCATATACGAGACTTCCTGATATCATGTATGGAGGTATAAAAAAATGATTCCTATCTCATGAGGCTCTTTCCACGTAGCCTTACAGATCACATCATGGAATGGTTCACTTGTCTGCAACCTAGAATCAAAATTTTTGATGAGTTGTCTAGCAAATTTATAACCCACTTTGCGTTTAACATAGAACAAGATGTCACCATCACGAGTCTATCCACAATCAAATAGAACCCAGGAGATTCCTTCACCTCTTACTTGCAAATATGGAGACACAAAGCAAGTTGATGCAAATGGCCCATACCAGACAAGGAGTTGGTGGATATATACATCACAAATGTTCTACCCAAAATAAACTATTGTCTCACTATGCTTTATCTTGTAGACTTCAAAGAAACAATTGAAAAAGGGTTACATATTGAGAGAGCTCTTATAGAAAGAGTAAATTTAAAGACAAACAACTCAAAATATAATCCCTCTAACTCAAATGAAAAACCAAAAATCTGGGCTAAGAACAAGAACGTTACAAATGATGGAGTGGTAGATGCTAGAGAAGTATGGAACGTATAGAACACAAATCAGAATAAACCACATGTGGCACAAACAAACCATGGTCCCAACAACACAAAAAGAAACTAAACTACCTATCCCAAGAACAATCAGGTTGTAAACCAACAGATAAATCAGGGAGGGCAACAAAGGCAATATGATCAACCTAGGAGGTAATTTACTATATTAGGTGAGTCACTTGAGATCGTCATGTGTAAACTAGTACAAAAAAACCTCATCAAAACAAATGAGCGCCCAAATTATGAGGAACCTAGCTTTAAGATGCCATGGTACAATGAGAAAGACGTGTGATTTCCATATGATCAAAGGACATACGACTAATAATTGCATGTATCTCAAACATATCATTCAGGACTTTATAGACAAAGGGGAAGTAGATGTTGATCATCATCCTAGAAATAAGGATCTACAAATATACTCAAATCCAATTCCAAACCATGCCAAGAGGAACGATAAAGGAAAAGGACAAGAGTATTATAATGCTAATTACACATACGATGACACAGTTTTAGGAACCCTATCAAGAGTTGATGACAATAGGGAAAATATAGTAACAATTAGAGGAGGAGACAACAATTGCAATGTAACCACCCACCGCGGAATTGTTAAAATACAAGGAGCAAATCCCAAACCCACAATGAAATCACCATGTGATTATAGCATTGTGGAACAGTTAAAAAAGACACCTGCTCTCATCTCAATCCTAGAATTGTTAAAACTGTCACCTGCACATAGGGAGATATTGGAAAAAGTTTTGGAAATGTCAATCCCTAATGACCTTGATCCTAGTCAGTTCCAAGCCATGATTGGAAAAATCACTGCAAGTAATCACTTAGTATTTTCAAAGAAATATTTACCGCAAAGAACATTCCACAATCAAGCTCTATACATAAAGGTGGGTGTTCATAAAACCATGGTCAAAAGCGTGTTGATAGATAATGGTGCAGGTTTAATCATTTGTACCTTAAAATTCATAAAAAAGTTGGGGTATTCTGATGACGTGATTCACAAAGGTAAAAGCATCACCATAAGGGCATATGATGACTTAGAAAGAAATTCTGAAGGGACAGTCAGGCTACCACTGCAGATAGGACCAACAGTAATAAAAACTATTTTTCAAGTACTAGATCTTGAGTTACCATACAATCTACTCTTGGGACGCCCTTGGATTCATGCATTACAAGCAGTCCCTTCCACTTTCCATCAATGCTTAATGTTTCCCCATGAAGGAAAATAAGTAACACTATAAGCCGATCCTGAACCTTTCCATTTTTGTGCGAAGTTGGAGGAGAAATACAATAAAATCCAATGTGTACCTAGAAATGATATAGCCTTCCATTCCTTTTCTTATATCGACCCTACCATGCTCCCATCAACCTCCACCAAAAGTAGAAGCCAAGATCCAAGTACTTGACAAAGGCAATGGGAACTACCATTTTAACCAAGCATTTTGCATTGGCATGCTTCCGCCAACACCTAGAGTGTATGGAGGTCCAAAAGAGATCCAGATAGTACAAATGATAGCCAAACCCACTATTTTTACCAAATGGGGAGACATGAAAGATGAAGAAATATTTGTGGAGGACCTTTCATCTATGATTTACAAAGAGGACCAAATAGAACCCCAAAAGCCACAAACCATTTTAATTGATCCTAATACTAAGGGGTATCAATTAGTCAGACAAATGGGATACAATGGAACATGTGGCCTAGGGCTACACAAACAAGGCCGATAAGAGCCTATCATAGTGGAACAAAGATAGAAGAATATGGGGCTAGGTTATAAACCAAAAGATGTGGTCATTCCACAAATTGGACGAACCTCTTAGAAGAAACGAGAAACTTCTGCTAGAGTTAAGGCACTGGATATTTACCATGTCATGGACAATGAATTACCCATTAAATATTTATTTGACAACTTTAGAATTGATAGGTTCCCTCTCCAACACATGTAAACCATTCCCAACATCTATTGCCATTCTAAAATAGACTCTAACGAATATGAATGGGATTCCCTTTCCTTCATCACATGATATGATTTTTTCAACTCTAGTAACAATGACCTAGATAGCTAGTGGGAAAAAGACACTAGAGCCATATGGACCCTTTCACCTACTTCTGTAAGTTTTGCAGACCAAGATGATAGTCTCCCACTCTATTATCCTCAACTCATAGATTGGGATCATCAACTACATGAACCTATTTTAGATTAATTCCAAAATGATGAGGCCATCATAGAGTTCATGGGACTTCAAGTAGACATACTAGAAGGAGATCACAAAGCTGAGTTTGTCATGGAATTGGAACAAGAGGCATACTTTAGTTGAGAGATTGAATTTTCCAGCCACAAAAATGAAAGAAAAAACATAAAGATATGATCCCCTAGAGAAAACCACACTATGGCTCTATCGAATCTAGAAAAGAGAAAAATAAAGGAAGCATCTGAAGGTGAAAACCTCCCAAAGGCACCCAAAGATGGAGGATTCAATCTCTCCATATCAGAATATCAAGAAAGGTCAACACTACTAGTAGAAGAAATAAAATCCATAAATTTTGGTACAACAAAGGACCCAAAGATAACATACCATGCAAGATCACTTGATCTTGAGGAAAAAGAAAATTTCATAGCATTCATCAATGAGAGAAAGATAAAATTTCCCTAGACCTTTTGCCGATATGCTTGGACTAGATCCAACATTGGTAGTACATCATCTAGCCGTCATCCCTAGAGCGAAGCCTATCAAACAAAAATTGAGAAAGATGCATCCCCAAATAGCATTATTAATGAAGGTAGAACTAAATAAATTACTAGATGTGGGTTTCATTAGACCCATCGACTATCCACAATGGATATCAAACCTAGTACCAGTATCCAAACCTATTGGGGGCATAAGGATATGCATAGACTTCAAGGACCTGAATAAAGCTTGTCCAAAAGATAACTTTCCATTACCGAGCATTGAGATGATAGTAGATCTAAAAGTAGGGCATGGGATGCTTTCCTTAATCGATGGTTTCTCAAGATACAATCAGATAAATATCTCTCTTGATGACCAACACAAAACGACATTCACTTGTGCTTGGGGAAATTTTTGCTGGAATGTAATGCCTTTTGGACTAAAAAATGCAGGAGCAACCTATCAAAGGGCGATGATGACCATATTCCATGAAATGCTACACACAATCATGGAGGATTGTGTGGATGACATCCTAAAAAAATAAATAAAAAGGGTAGATCATTTGACAAACCTGGCAAAGATATTTGATCAATTAGAACAGTACAATCTAAGACTCAACCCGAAGAAATGTGTGTTCAGTGTAACCTCTAGAAAACTATTAGGGTATATAGTGTCAAGAAGAGGGATAGAGGTGGATCCTATCAAAGTAAAATCTATAATGGAGATGCCTCCACCAAAGACACTCAAACAATTGAGGATCCTACAAGGGAAGCTGCAGTCAATCAAGTGATTTATCACACAACTAGAAGACAAATGTCATCCTTTCAATTATCTCTTACACAATGACATCACCTTAAAATGGGATGGGAGATGTGACCAATAATTTCATCAAGTTAAGGAGTACCTACTTGCTCCTCTAGTACTCATGCCAACAATTCCAGAAAAAAAAAAAGATACTTTATGTGTCTACCACACAAGAAAAATTGGGAGCTCTCCTGGCACAACTAGATGAAAACAATAAAGAAAGGGTAGTATATTACATTATTAGAACACTGGTGGGCTATGTAATAAACTATTCACCAATTGAAAGAGCTTGTCTCTCAGTCGTATTTTCTACACAAAAGCTGAGACACTACATCTTAAACAGAAAAGTGAAACTGATATTGAAGCTGGACCCACTAAAATATTTACTAGCAAAAGCATCCTTAATTAGATGGATAGCCAAATAGGTGATGATCCTAAGTGAATTTGATACAAAGTATATAGATAGGAGAGCTATGAAGGGTCAAGTCATAGTAGACCAATCAGCCAAAGCACCCATAGATGATCACAAACCTCTCACAATGGATTTTCCAAATGAGAGCGTTTTGATAATAGAACAAGCAGGCCAATGGACTCTATACTTTGACGGATCCCATACACAACATGGTTTAGGAGCAGGAATATTATTTCTCACACCACAGGGAGATAGTATACCCAAAGCCTATAGGATTGCATTCCCTTGTACAAACAATATTTCAGAATATGAAGCTCTTATCACAGGGCTCAAAATGGTGATTGAATGGAGGATAAAAGAGCTACAGATCTTTGGAGACTCCCAACTAATAATTAGATAGGTGAATGATGAGTACCAAATGAAAGATGACAAATTACTACCATATAAAAGAATGGTGGATAGTTTCAAAGAGTAATTCATCAAAATAACCTTTGAACAGGTTCCTCGAGCTAATAGCAGAGCTGTAGATGCAATGGCCACCATAGGATCGTTGCTAGATATTCCTCAGAACATACCTAAATATGAATTCCTCGTGGAACAACTACTGGTGCCAACATTTGACATCCCAGAAACTGAAATGGTATGTGTTGTTGTTGATCCTAACTCCCCATGGTACCAAGATACATTTGACTATATCCAAAACGGTATCATACCACTTGAATTAACGATTACTCAGAAGAGAACCTTCACCCATAGGACCTCCCATTTTATGATCTTAGGAGAAACCTTGTACTATCGTAGCCTAGATGGTATGTTACTCCGATGACTTAATGCAGAAGAAGTAAAAATGTCCTTACAAGAGGTCCATAAAGGTATTTGCGGATCTCACTCTGGCAGACCTAACCTAGTCCAAAAGCTACTCAGAGCAAGATACTATTGGCCTTCAATGGAGCAAGAATACATTCAACATTCTAGAAGGTGTCGACAATGCCAACAACACAGTGATCTGGTTCATGCACCAACATAAGAGTTTAGAGCCATCACAACACCATGGCCTTTCTCATAATGGGGATTATAATTGGTAGGTAAGATATCACTTCTTCATCCAACAAGAATAAATTCATTATCACCACAACAAAATATTTCACAAAATGGATAGAGGCAATTCCATTGACTTATATCACTAGAAAATAGATATCAAAATTCATTTTGAATTATCTCATTTGTAGATATGGAATCCCACAAATAATTGTGATAGACAATGGCACCCCATTCAAAAAATAGGATGTCCAAGAACTCTGTTCCAAATTCTCTATCCAACATAAATTTTCTACACCCTACTATCCTCAAGGAAACGGTCAAGCAGAGGCATCCAATAAAATAATCCTAAAAATATTTAAAAATATTGTCAATGATGTCGGTTGTGATTGGGATTTACAACTAAATCCAACCTTATGGGCTTATAGAACCAACATCTACACACCAACTAGTGCCACACCTTTTTCCTTGGTCTACAAATCAAAAGTCACGTTACCTATCAAAGTCAAAATCCCCTCATTATGAGTCTCTCTAAAAGGCATGGTAAGCAATGAAGAATATAGGGTATCCAGATTAAATGAATTAGAGGTCCTAGATGAAAGGCATTTGAGTGCGTTAAACCATCTACAGGTTTATCAAAATCGACTCAAACAAAGCTATGACAAGAGGATCAAAAATATAAACTTTCAAATTGGTGACTTGGTCCTCAAGAAGAATAAAAAGATATAATTGAATCAAGATGGAAAGGGTAAATTTGAACCTAACTAGTTAGGTCCATTCATCATAACAACAAATTATGGCTCTAGGGAATATTAATTGGCTACTCTCGAAGGAGAACCTCTAGCAGAACCACTGAACAACAACCACCTCAAAATTTTCTATACATGAAACACATCAGAATACCCCAGGCAAAAGGGTAAAAATCCAAAAATAGAAAAAAAGAAAAAAATAATAATAGAAAAAAGACAAGGAAATACAAAAAAATCAAAAAAAAGGGAAAAAGAAAAAAAAGAGCAAGAAAAATAGTAAAGAGAAATAAACCATTCTTTGAGTGAAAACAACTTTGTGGCACTCCTAGAATAGGTACCATAGTGAAAACCTGGTAAACATGTGCTATATATGAATAAAACATACATTATTATCTATCAACACTTTGTCACAACATCCACCCATCCATTTCATGAATCATATGTCCAATCATGGCTTGTCACTAATCAAGGTAAGTCATTTTATTGGGGGAAAATTTTTGAAGATAGTCACAATTTAGATTTGGTAGAATTCAATAAAGGTCACAAAACAAAAAAAATAAAAAAACACTACAAAACAACAAACATCAAAAACATGTGAAAACATCAAAACATAACAACATCGTTGGGTCATTTCTTCACTCAAACAATCTAAGATATAAACATTTGCTTGAACCTCACAGCTAGTTCAAGAAATTTCCCACAACATATCCTCTAAACACAAAAATAGGAAATCATCCATGCTATCGATGATGTTTATTCAAAAATAATTCATGCTTTGATTCAAATGGTCGAACTATGTGGTCTCTACATGTACAATATAGGAAAGGTTTTTTAGCCCCCGAGACCCTAGGTTAGTCCCCTAAGGTTTCCCACATGCTTTATTTTAACTTATTCAAAAATTCAAAATCCAAACAAATTCAAAAATACAAAATCCCAAAAACATTCACAAAACAGAAAAGTTCAAACCAAGCGAACTACGAGCCTCTGCATGGACAACATAGGCAAGGATTATCTTTGATGAGTCCTTGAGGCCCTAGATTAGTCCCTTGGAACATATAAAAATTAAAAATATCATAAAAACTTAGAAAATAAAAAAAATAGGACCATCCCCTCAACAACATCCATAATAAACGTTTCAACAATAAGAAACAAACTGTCACAACCACCCTTTGACAAAAACAAACAAAAAAATAGAGCAAACGTCAACAACTAAAACTTTCAAGCAAAAAAAAATGATCGCATAAGAGTTGACTATAAATAGACCAAGACAATGCCAAAGTAACAACTACCTATCTTTTTAAAACAAGTTCCAACAACATCCTAAGATATGCCTTAACGGATCAATTCCTACAATAGACATAATCAGCAATGGATAATAGCCCCACCCTAAAAAAATATGGAAAGTGATAATACAACTTTTTTTTTAATATTTTTGTGGTCTTACTTATGTGATTTATTTTATTGACTCATTCCCAGGATCTCTCAAGGATATCCATAAGGATTTAGAGAAGAAGGAATGGGGGAAATTGAGCATAATTTTTATTTGTTGTTTGTTAGATATCTTTGTAATAAAACCATGGAAAATAATTGCTTTATTGAGTATGGAAGTTGTATTAAAACATTTCATGAAGCAGTTACATGTTAGGTGTTCTATACCTCTCTGTGTGACTGGTCCAAAACATTTTTTCACACAATCCCCCATACTTTAAATAAAGTTTTTGTATGTCTGGTATGAACAAGGATAATCTTTGTTTGTAGAGTCAAAGTCCATGCAATGGATACAAATTCACCTTGGTAATTCATACCCTGGTGCATCGTATCTATTTGCTACTTCAAACATGATTTTCCAAGCAACGAAGTCTCTAAAGAAAAGAAAAGTAACATCATCAATTCTATCCATTTTCTAATTAACATCATCAATTCTATCCATTATCTAACTAACATCATTAATTATATCCATCATCACAACTGTGGACATCGAGAGGCCCTAGGAATGGTAGCATCATATAAATTCTGATAATAGGTAGATGCCTATAGATACCTATCTCACTTTGCATGCATACCATCACGCTCTGTCCAGAGAGTATCTCTCTCTGCCAACAGTAATAGTACTCGAGCATCTGCAACATGTCATCTACCAATATCAGTCTCCTGATTTGCTCGAAGAGAATCCCTCTCTGCTATCAGTAATACTACCTGAGCCTTAGCCATATGGATTCTACCAAATGCACTATCTCGCTCAACCCTCATAGTATCTCGTTCCACCCTCAGAGTATCTACCAAAGCCTCTGCGGGTTTTCACCGTGCAACCTTTGCATCTTTGTCCAAAGTCATCTGAGCTAGAACCCACTCAACATCCCTATCTAGTGGTGGAGGATTTGGAACCTATCTCCAACCCTATTCATGAGGTACTTGCTCATCCTAAATATCCTCTACCTCATCACGAAGAACTTGATTCAACCAATCTGCAAGAACCTTAGCACACTATCACTCACCACGATGACTTGTGATGTCAGCTCTACGCATAGTATGACCACCTCTAGGATCGGTAAGACTCATAGGCCTATATCATGACCACAAATCCTCATAATCATGAGTAGTACCTAAATCTACCACTCCAACAGACCAAGCCCAACCAATTGGAGCAAGTGCTACAAACTCGGCAGTAACAGTATCTGCATCAACTTGGATACCCCATATGCAGACCTCCTGACAAGTCCGACCAAATTGAGCCTCATAGGAATCAAGAATCAACCACTAACTCTCACCAAATTGACGACAAAATCGATTGAGTAGATAATACTCTATCATGGATGATGAACGACCAAGAAACCAACAGGTCTGTCGACAGTACACAAGCTGATCTACATCCTTTGGCCAAACCTCATAGCTCATGAAAGGTCTCCATACAAAACCAGGCATATCATCAAACACACTACAACAATAAGGTAGATCTCCAAGAAAAGTGTAGTGCCTAAAATCCCCATAACGATAATAGTATGGATCATCCAAAGAATGATCCTGAATCCCATCAGGATGAGTAACTGCAATATGCTCCCACACCCAAACATACAAAAGGGATACACCTATAGACAATGAACTCCTACCCCCATACACTACCTCATGCATATCTCGGTAAAGTTGGGTAAGAAAACAGGCACCCTCGACATATCTCGTACCATGCTCGAGCATAATCTCAATACATACACCCCAACCAACTGCAAACTATCAACCTCATCTATCGAGAACAACTAATCTTGATACCAAGCTGCAAAGGACAAGATCGATAGGGTTCACGCTATCTGCAATGTCATATAAATCAATCTCTATATTTTGAACATCTACACCTAACAATCACTTCATAGCATGGGCACTTGGACGAATATGGTACATAACGAGCTTTCCATGAATAGGAAGGTGAAGAATCCTCCACACATCCTCTAAAGTAATGGTTGCCTCCCCTATAGGAAAATGAAAAGATGATGTCTCAGAATTCCACCTCTCAACAAGAGTGGTCAACATTGCAGTATGGGTCCTGATAGGAGGCATGTAACAAATATGATACAAACCCATTGCCTCAAGAAAGTCCCACTCCAATACACCAAACTGGGCAATAGGATCAAATAGGTGACGAGTATGTCTCTCTCTTGTCATGAGCAAATGGATATTTTCCTGCAAGTGAAAATAACCAAGACGTTAGGATTTCACTCTAAAAATAGTGAAGAAGCATAAAATGATGCAAGTAGGATGACAAAACGATGCTTAAATGGAAAAAAAACACAAGCTAGGGTTTTTTATCACAAGCAAGCCAGCAAAATGATGCTTAAGCAGAAAAATGAATGCAAGTTAGGGTTTCACTCTAAAAATAGTGAAGGAACATAAAACAACACTTGCTAGATGACAAATGACATGTATGACGCTAAACAAAGACAAGCTAGGGTTCAGATCGCAAGCAGGATGACAAAATGATGCTTAAAAGGAAAAATAAATGCAAGTTAGGGTTTCAATCTAAAATAGTGATTCTAGATGAAAAATGACGTTTATGACACTAAACGAACACAACCTAGGGTTTAGAACGCAAGCAAGACGACAAAACAATGCTAAAAGAAAAAATGAACATAATTTAGGGTTTCACTCTAAAACAAGTGAAACAACATAAAACAACACTTGTTAGGTAACAAATGATAGTTCAAATGGTAAACGACCACAAAACAAGGTTTCATAACGCAAACATGATGAAGAACGACCTTTAGGACGGAAAACGAACACATATTAGGGTTTGGACAAAGTTGAGAGAAAAATGATGGACAAAGACTCAATTACCAAATTCTAGGACAAATGCTCTACATGAGACAGAAAAATGCACCAGTTTAGGACAAATGCACAAGATTTTGGGCACAATTTTCAAAAAAATGCACAGTTTTAGGACAAGTGCATAATTTTAGAACAACTGCACAGTTTTAGGACAAGTGCACAATTCTTCAATAAATGCTTAGAATAAAATTGCCAATCTTGGATAAGAACACTAAAATCACCTGATAAAGGCACCAAAACCTCAAAAACAATGCATTTGTCTTACAAGACTTTGCACATGCAAAACGAGACTGAAAACAAGATGAAAGTGAAGGGCAGAAAGGTACATACCGGGGCACCAATGTCTGAAGGCCGTCTGTACTCTCGAACGAGTTCAAAATGATGTGGGGCGATATCGAATCTTTGCATTCTCCCTCAACAAATGACAAAATGAAGAATCCAGAGACAAGAATTAGCAAACGAAACTAAGAACAAATGAACCAGTTTGAAGAAAAATTGCCTATATAACGCCTCAAGGAAACCCTAATTTCATCTAGGAAATCCTAATTACACTTAGGAAACCTTCCTACTTACAAATTAGAAGTTCTGAATGAGAAACAATGTACATTAACATAGAATATTCTATTAGAAACATCGAAACGACAATACAATAGTGTCAAGAACCTGACCTCAAAACTTGAAATTTTCGATCAACCTCTTGACGGGGTAGCACAAATTCCTACCATCATTCCAATGAACATTGGGGCATAGTGGGGCATAATTTTTTTCAAAAAATTAATAATAAAAAATAGAATCTTTGAAACAAAGCAACCAGTACTTTGTATCAAAGAGGGGCAAAATGTAAACATGTAAAATTGACTTGACACCTATCACACAACACTGAACATAATCAAACAACACTGAACAACATCAAACAACACTGAATGACATAAAAAAAAACTTAATGACATTGAAAAACCTCAAGCAATGTCAAACGATATGGAAAATCATCCCACATCATCTCATAATGACTCAGAATCATCCCGTAACACTTCAGAATGACTCAGAATCATTTCGTAACACTTCAAAATTACTCAGAATCATCTGGTAACACTTCATAATGACTCAAAATCATCCTGCAACACTTCAAAATGAATCAAAATCATCCTGAAACACTTGATAATAACTCAAAATCATCCCGTAACACTTCATAATAACTCAGAATCACTCCAAAACAGTTCAAAATCATCTCATAACATCTCAAAATCACCCTGAAACAGTTCAAAATCATCTGTAACATCTCAGAATCATCTGTAACATCTCAGAATCATCTGTAGCATCTCATATCATCTCAGAATCATCTCAGAATGCTTAGAATCATACCATAATGTTCCCACATCGCACCACATCGCATCACATGAAAACGAAATCAAAAACTCCAATTCCTCTATTAATTGAATAAAACAACATTATTCAATTAATTCTCTTTTCAGAAAAATTTAATAAATTTTATTTATTTAATAAAGTCCTAGAAACCCTAATTCCTCTATTAATTGAATAATACAACATTATTTAATTAATTCAAGTTTCATCATTTCGACAAATTAAATAAACCTCATTTATTTAATAAAGTCCTAATCCCACCTTATTTCGTCCTGATTAATTAAATAACACCAATTATTTAATTACGTCGCTAAATCACCTTATTTCCCTAAGTGGATTAAATTATTAAATAATAATTTAATTACAACACTTTCCCTCCAAAAAATTGAATTAAATCAAACTATTCAAATCAATTATAAAAAATCGAATCAAACTAATGCAACTTTGTTTGCAAAAGTCAAACTTGATTTGCACATTCAAATTTAAAAAAGGAATTAATTAATTAAATCAATTAATTCATATTCCTCACCCACATTCTGATTGAGAAAATTATGATTGTTGACTAAGCAATCTAATTTGTTAACTAATCAATCTATTTTGTTAACTAATCCATCTATTTTGTTAACTAAAACATCACATTCCTAACTAAACTATCACAAAGTTGATTGATCAATCTATTTAGTTAACTGATCAATCAGAGTCTTGACTAGCCAATCTATTTCCCAATCACACAAATTGTGCAATCAACTTTGCACAATTATCTCATGTCTAAATGCTCTCAACACTCTCTGACTGTTGATCTGGATATTCTTCAAAATGATCTCGATCATCCATTTCAAATATCATTTTCTATATAACAAACCCATTTCCTCACAAATAAGGATCGGATAATTCATATACATTAAGCAACAAAGTGCTATCAAGATCATCCTTGAGAGAGAACTTTATCCATCATCTTCGATCAACCAAACACAACAAGAATTCATCCACACTTTGCACATGAACTTTGGAGGCTTTGCTGTGATAAGAACAATCCAACATCAAGAAAATACACTCCTCTATGGGATGGTAAAAGCTATCCTTTGTTCTCATTTTGGTAATTTGTAGATTCTTATCATGTTTGAATTATTATAGTTCAATTTCGTATGTGTAGGTTTCCAGATTTTAGATTTTGAGCTTTTTGGCTATAGATCAATTTTCTTCACCAGATTTCTCTAATGTCCCTCTTGGATCATTAATCTAACATCCTCATTCCCCCTCACACAATTCCATTATATGACTGCATTTGTATAATCATTGAAGGAAGTTCTCTAATGCATAATTGCCAAGAAAGTGAGGGTCTCCATGAATGTAGGTATGATTTTGTAACTTGTGAGATGGAGGTGAGGTTCATTGAGGAGAAGACCATTGTGGAAAAGACCATTAGTGAGGCGGGTCTGAGTGATTTGAATTTGAACTCACTTCTTGGTGATCATGGTGACTTCCAGTTTGGTCAACCTATAGATTCAGTGTTTTTTGTTGATGCTACTAGGAAGGATAGAATATATGGTGTGGATGTGGTCAAAGCTACAAACTCTATGGGGCAGTGTGTGGTTGAGGCTTCAAGGAAGAATGTGTTGGTTGTCCATTGGTTGAGGCATTGGTTCGAGCTCCAAAGGCCCCTATGGGTCATGTGGTGGCACCTGGTGATACCGTATTGAGCATTTTCCTGTAGAAAAGACCCAATCGGTGGGACAATCATCTATGTTTGGGCAGAGATGGGCTGACCTTTTTTCTTCAAATCTTAAAGGTAAATGAGTCTCTTCTAAATTATTTTCTTCCTCTAATGTGGAAGGTGGTTTTTCTCTGTCCATTCAGGACTCTATTGTGGATAGAAACATAGCTAGAATGGAATTTTCTCTGGTGGGAAAGTTTATGGGTCCTAGACCTAATATTGAGGAGGTCTGCACATGGGTTTGTAAGAAGTGGGATCTGAAGGGGTAGGTTGAGGTTGCATCTATGGCTAAAGGATTTTTTTCTCTTTTCCTTCTCCTATGATGAAGACTTGAGATTGGTTTTTTGCAAAGGGTCATGGATATTTGGTTGTCTTACCTTGGTGTTATGCCCTTGGGAACCTGAGATGGATCTGTCAAAGTGCCTCTTTCATTTAGCTCCTATGTGGGTGAAACTACCTGATCTACCTTTGGAATATTGGGATGAAGAGGTATTTAAGGTAGATGCTAACTCTTTTGGACACCTAGTTTCTATTGATGAGGCCACTCTTTCTAGAAGGCATCTAGTTGTATCGAGGATATGTGTCATGATTGATCAAGATGTTGTGATGCCTAAATTTTTTCAACTTAACTCAAAGGTGGGCTATTGGAAACAATAGGTTGTCTTTGAATATTTTCCATCCGCATGCTTCAAATGCAAAAAATCAGGTCATTGGGCTAAGGACTTCCCTATTAAGGCGGCTCCTCCCAAGGTTGTCCCTCAATCTAAAGTTTGGAAGGTGAAGGAGGCTAAGGGGTCTTCTACTCCTCCTGAGTAGGATGATTCCAGTGTTGGTAAAGTTCTAGAGGTTTCAGCCAATAATGAGGATCATACTGCCCCTCGAGGAGACCAAGAAGTCTAAGGACAAGGTCATCGAAAATTCTGAGGATATTGATGTAGATCATGTTTCAAATACTTTTTTATCCCCTAAACATGCTATTTTGGAGCCGAATGTTGCTCCTTCTTCTCCCCCAGATCGTGCATCTGGTCTTGTGGGTGGAGAGGGAGCTTTAGTGGTTGCTGATATAGGGAGCAAGGAAGAGGAAGGTTTTATTCTGGTGAGGGGTAGAAAGAATAAGACTTCCTCTTCCCCTCCTCCTCAACCCCACAAAGGTGTTACCAAAAAAAAGAAAAAAATGAACTGTGAGTCTAAACAAAGGGGTTAGGGGAGGCCCTCGTTACAGAAAAGAAAGGAGAGGGATTGTAAGTGGGATATTGTGGAGGGTGTTCAAAATACCCTCTTTGATATGTGCTCTAAGAGCACCCCCTCCTCGTGCAAATGAAGATTATTTCTTGGAACATCAGAGGGTTAAATAATTTACATAAATATGACCTCTTGAAGAACCTGATCTAGGACCATAAGCCAGACATTTTGTTGATTCAAGAAACCAAAATGCAAATTGATAAGTTGGAGGATTTGAAGAATTACATTTTCAAAGATTGTGGTTTTCATGGGGTTAGCTTTGAGGGGGCCTCAGGTGGTCTTGCTACCTTTTGGAATTCTAAGTTGATTAAAGGTGTCTCGGTTGTAGATGATTTTAATCATGTGGAGATGAAGTTTGTTATGCTTCAGGATTCTTCCTCTTGGGTTATTTCCAATGTTTATGCTCCCAACTTGAAGAGGGCTAGGAAGAGGCTTTGGGATGAGCTTGGTTGCCTTCAAGCTAATTTTCTTGTTCTCCTTTGGTTAGTAATGGGAGAATTTAACACTCGCTTTTGTGATAATGAGAAAGTGGGTGGATCTTAGGCCAATATTGACAACCGTCTAGAGCTGAGAATGTTCATAGATGATAATGATCTTATTGATGTGAAGATGATGAGGGCCAAGTTTACCTGGTCCAATAAGCATGTTGGTGCTGAAAATATCCAAGTCAGGTTAGATCAAGCCTTGGTTTCGGCCTCATGGTTTATGGATTTTCCTTGCTCTTTCTCGATGATTATGAGATGTGGTTCAGATCATTTCCCCATCTCATTTGTGGCTGATTGGTTGGGGGGTAATAAATTCTTTCCTTTTTATTTTGAAGCTATGTGGTTGAGGGATCCCAGGTTCATGGATTGTAGTAAGAATTGGTGGCAAGTGAGCATTGATGGTTGTGTGATGTTTAGAGTGGCTAAGTTGTTTTTTGTGAATAGAAATATCAAGAAGTAGAATAGAGTGTCGTTTGGTCACATTTTTGACTTAAAAATACTATTATTCAGTAGTTGGATAGTGTTCAAGAGGAAATTCAATCAAATGGATTATCAGAGGAGCTCCAGTTTTAGGAGGATTTTCTTTTGGCTCAGCTTCATGAAATTGTTGGAAAGGAGGAAGACTTCTGGAGGTAGAGATCTCGTGCCATATGGCTCAAGTCTAGGGACCAAAACTTCAAGTTTTTTCATCTTACTGTCCTTAGGCACAAATTGTCGAACAAGATCTCCTTTTTCATGGCTGATGGTTTGCTGTTGGTTGATGAGGAGGGTATTAGGAGAGCTACTACAAATTTTTTTGAGCATATGCTTAGAGATGATCTAGATTGGGACCAACAAAGTGAGGAGGCTTCTTTGGATGTCATCCCTCAGTTGGTCTCATAGCACTTGAATAAGGAGATGACTGCTATCCCCTCTTCTTTGGATATCAAGGAAGCGATTTTCTCTTTTAAAGGGAACAAGGCCCCCAAGCCTGATGGATTTCCTAATCTATTTTCTAGTCATTCTAGCAGATTGTAGAGGAAGATGTGATCAATGCCACCAAATAATTTTTTGGTTCTAGAAGATTACTTAGAGAATTGAATGCAACCTTCATTGTTTTGACTCCCAAGACTGCTGATGCCAATATTTTTAGAGACTATCATTCGATCAGTCTTTACAACTCCATCTATAAGATTTTCTTAAAGGTACTAGCCACTAGGCTCCAAAGGATTCTCCTCAATCTGATTTCTAAACAAAAAAGTGGCTTTCTTAAGAGGTGACAGATTCTGGACTCCATTATTATAGTTTATGAACTTGCTCATTCTCTCAATTCTAATAAGAAGCTGGGTTTTTTTTTTCTAAAATTGGACCTTCTTAAGGCTTATGATAGGGTTAGATGGAAGTTTTTGATTGCAGTTTTGGCTCATTTTGGTTTTTGTCAAAAGTTTCTACAACTTGTTGAACAACTCATTTCGACTCCTTCTTTTGTTGTTTTGGTGAATGGATCTCCTCCTCTTTTTTGGAGTTTGCATGGTTTGAGGCTGGGAGACCCCATTTCTCTACTACTTTTTATCTTGATGATGAAAGCCCTTGATCCTAATGTTCATAAGGCTTTATCTATAGGTTCCTTGAGGGGTCTCTCCCCTTCTTCCAGATGTGATCTTGTTACTCATCCACAATTTGTTGATGACACTATCTTGATGGGTGAATCTTTTGTTTGTGAGGTTAGAACTGTGAAAAGTCTAATTGAGGCTTATGAGAAGACTTCTAGCCAACATATTGATCTTCCCAAGAGATATATTTTTTTCCTCAATACCCCCAAATTTCTCCAACTAAAGCTGGTCAGGATCCTTTCCTATAATAGGGGTGATCTTCCCTCAACCTATTTGGGGTTACCTTTGTTTATTTTTAAGACTCCAGATTCCTTCTAGTTTGGTATGTTGGATAAGTTCAGTAGAAAGTTGGTGGGTTGGAAGGGTGTGCTTCTTAGTCAGGCGAGGAAGGTGCAACTCATCGCCTCCACTCTTCAAAATCTTCCCATGTACGCTATGAGTCTTTTTAGAATTCTTGTTAAATGTGAGGACAAAATGGAATAGATTATGAGAAGATTTTTATGGTTGGGTATTGAATCTAAAGCCAAAATTCCACTTGTGGCATGGGACTTGGTTTGCAAGCCTAAGAAGTAGGGTGGTCTAGGAATTAGAAACTTAGAAGGTTTTAATAAGGCTTTACTATCAAAAAACATTTGGAGGCTTCTTAGTGGGGATGTTGGTTGGGCCTCTTTAGTTGTAAATAAATATCTGTATGGCTTTGGGAGAACTTGGAATATGCTGGCTTCCGTTGACATCCCTGTTGGCTCTTATTTATGGAGAAATATCATTCCTTGCAGGGACTTGATTGCTAACGGTGTTAGGTGTATGTTGGGTGATGGTTCCAAAATTATTTTTTGGGAAGACTTTGGTGTGATTTTGAGCCTCTAATCAATTATCCTTAGGCCCCTGCCATTGTTTTCTTATGCAATCACCTCTTTGGTAATATGGTGGTTGACTATATTCAGAATGGGGAGTGGAAGGATTTCTAGGATTGGGACCCATCACTAAATGTCCTACAAGAATTCCTATGTAATGTATGTGTTCCTCTTTATCCTAGACCAAATCGGGTAATTTGGGCCCCCTATGCTAATGGTAAGTTTTCAGTGGTCTCTGCTTTTGTTAATTCGTTGGAGAAGCCTAACACTTATTTTTTTTGGGGGGAACTATGGAACAAGATGTTGATCCCTAAGGTGAATGTTTTCTTTTGGCTTCTAATGAAAGGAAAAGTCTTAACTCAAGATAATTTGTGTAAAAGGGGATTTGCAATACTGAATAGATGTGTCCTCTGTGAAGCTGATGCAAAGAGTGCCTTCCACTTTTTCCTTGGGTGTAGTATTTCTTCTCTTCTCTGGAGTAATTTTCTTGGCCCTTGGAACTTGGAATAGGTCTTCCCGGATTCTCTTTGTAGTTTTTTTGAACAA
Source organism: Sequoiadendron giganteum (assembly GCA_007115665.2). Lineage (NCBI taxonomy): Eukaryota > Viridiplantae > Streptophyta > Pinopsida > Cupressales > Cupressaceae > Sequoiadendron > Sequoiadendron giganteum. The sequence goes on along the minus strand of CM021109.1, from coordinate 322,167,520 downwards.
TGGAAATGTCCTTCCTCATCCCCCATTCTTCGGCAGTTGTGGGATCTTGTAGCCTCGCATATTGTATGGGATGTCTAGAAAGAACGTAACAATTTTTTTTTTTGTGATTCTAAACTCAAGATAAATAGTCTCTTCATTAAGATTCACTGGGAAATCTTGGAAAAATTTGCTCTCATTGGGTCTAAGGCACCACATTGTTCCTTATCCTCTTGCTTGGTTGGGTATGATTTGTTGGTGATTTCTAACTAGAAGATTCCCTCTTTACCATATGAGATTGCCAAGTCTAGTCTAAATGCTAGTTTGAACACTAAGTGGAGGCCCCCACCTTCAGGGTGGGTTAAAATTGATTTTTATGGGGCAGCCAAGGGTAACCTTGGTCCTATTGGTTGTAGGGGGTTATTGAGGAATGAGGATGGCAGGCTCTTAGGTGTGGTGGCACTCCCATTGGGAAATCAGACAAATCACTGTGTTGAGGCAAAGGCTGTGTTTAAAGTATTAAGTTTGTCGTGGATAGGGGCTACTCAAAACTATGGGTGGAATGAGACTCGTTAAATATCATCAACTGCCTACATCAAACCCATTAGCCTAGCTAGAGTGTTGATCAATTAATTAAGGATGCTATTATAATGTTGAGATCTTGTGAGGAAATTCGTGTCTCACATATATCAAGAAGGAAATTCATTGGAATATTTTTTGCTAATGAAGTTGTCAGAGTTAATGAGTATAAAGCTTGGGAGGAGGAATCTCTCCTTCCCGAGGCAACTAAGATATTAATGTGAAATAATGGATTTGGATGATTTTATGTGGTGGTGTTATTTTAACATTAGTACCAGCTTTATACTCACACGCTTTATGGGTATCACTTGACTTGTTGGATCTCAGTCAACGCTTCTTGCCATGGTTTTTTGCTTCTAGTTCTTATGAATATGGGGGTGATTGAAGTTGAATTGAGCATCATTCTTGTGTGAGTCTGAGAACGAAGAAGAAAATTTGGAGGATTCTCCAACATGGAAATTTTACGCTTTTCTTGGAAAGGCTGCATGTACATGATCCAAATGCTTTGGCAGAGTTTGTTTCATATTGGCACAATTGCAAAATCCAAATTAGGGGAATGGTTGTTGACATCAATGAGGAACTTATAGCTACTATGACTAGGTTGCCTATGGTTGGCTGTAAATTCTTCAAATACAAGAGTAATGAGGAGTCAATGGCTCAATTCATTAGAGATGATGAACGAATAAAACTAATCAAGATGGAGGCTTGTGGCTATGAGCAGAAGTCTCTCAAGAAGATATGGGCGGATATAGAAAAAATAATCACATGAAATGTGACTCTGTAAGGCAGGTTTGGTGCAATCCTTGGCCATCATTTTACTCTTTAAAATCATTTTAGGCATGGGCTATTGATTTCATTTCCTTTCTTTCTCTTGTCCTCCATGGAGGTCTCTATGTATGCGCACTTGAAAAATAGGAGGGCACCAGTCCTTCACGAGGGCCTTGTTTTGTTAACTATGGAACATGTAAAATCCCTTATTCCTGCCACCTCAATTAAGGGCAAGGAGAAGACTCTAAGTGAGGATTATAGATCTTCTAGTTTGGATACTAGCATGGTTGAGGAAGAGGAATGGAATGAAGAAGGTGAGGATGGGACTCCCTCCGTTGTGGCTACCCCTTCTAAGAAGAGAAAGAAGGGTAACCCTAAAGGAAAATGACAAACCAAGCGGCTAATTCTTCATGAGTCAGAGTTCCAATCTTATAGTAATGACATAGAGGTGGGTTTTGGGGATTCCAAGTCCAAGTATGAACTTGTGAACATTGGTCAAGTTGATATTGAGGTTGGAGGCAAGGAGGAGTAGTTACAGGAGAATGCAGTGACTGTGGAGGCCAAGGAGAAGCCTAGAAGGGTTTCTAAGTGTATTTACAAGATGAAGAACTAGGCCTCAAAATATATGGTAAAGGATTCCATGGAGTTCTACAAGGAGAAGGATCTTGAGGAGAAGGCAGTGCAAATTGATGATTCCCTAGTTCAAAACTCACTAAATGTGCATCCTGTGGGTGATAAAATGGTGCAGGAGGAGGAGGGTGTTGAGTACAAGCAAGCAAATCTAGAGCCTCTCAAGGTTAAACCCCTGTTAGAGGACTTCTCCTATCTTAATGATGACACCACCTCACTGTTTGAGCTTCTCGACATGGTGAGGGCGGGGTCCACTAGTAATTTCAAATTGGAAAAATGGACTCTTTAGGAATTCAATAGGGTTAACATCAAAATTAGGGAATTGAAAGAGAATGTGCAAAATATTATGAAAGGAATAGCCTCAGATATTCTGATTGATAGAAATGTTGATCTTGATTGTTCATTCACTGATTTCAACTCCCTATGTGAGCAATGTCTAGCTGATTTAGAAGCCAAGGTAATAGATAACAACGTGGATATAAAGAAAATTCTCCATGCCTATCATATTTCTGTGAATAATAGTGTGGATTATTTGGAGATTTTGTTTTGCAAGATGAATGAGCTTAGAGATGATCAGTTGTATTTTTCTGAGTTGATGGAGAAGGAGAAGGTGGCTAAAGGAAAAGGGAGAAAAGGTGGAAAGGATGATGTTAAAGGCCTTACTTCTAGAGGGATAGGTGACTAGAGGAAGTCCTTTGAGGACGAGAAAAAAGAACTGTTGGACATGATTGGGCTCCATAGGAACCAAGAACTTGAGGTGGCCAACACCTTAAGAAGTATGAAGTAGTGTCTTGCTGTTTATTTTTTGTTTGTTTCTCTACTGCTGGGTTTCAGTTTCTTTATTTTTATCTTTTTGCTTTTTTGTTGATGGTTGTTTTTTATAGTTTAGTGTTTTATCTTTTGAGAAAAAAATTGTAACTACAATTGTAAATGGTTTCGAGTCCCTTCAAAACCTATTTTCCCCATATAATCAAAACTAGTTATACCTCTGATCATATTTTCTAATGTGAGTGTTGTGGTTGATAATGTAAAATCCTTGTAAATCCTTTTGCAAGGTATCTTTTCAATGCAATACAAGAAGTATATATGTTTGTTCATGGATTAATGAACTACGCTCCATTCTTTATGTTGTCATTTTGTGTACATAGAGCCTAGCTTATGTTTATGAATGCAATAATTAGTCCTTGTTGTTGTCATCTCTATATTGTAAAATTGTGGATTGCACATACATTATCTTTGATTTTAAGAATCAACACTAGAGCCCAATAGGATCAAGGCACAAATTTATAGACACTTAGCCTCTCATCACACTAGTACGATTAACACAACGCATAAGATTGTTTCACATCTATTTAATATTAGGAGTCCTACGTGAATTGCACATCTCATTGATTTAGCAATACAATATCTTAGGAAACTTGTTCTTGTATCATTCTCAAAGAGATGTACATTGTAATTTGTTTTACAGTCATGCATGATCTATAATCCTGAAATAAATACATCTTTTGGATAGTACTTGATGTATGTTTGATCTCTTGCATGAACTTTATTATTCTTTAAGGAGGTTTATAGCCTTGATAGTGGTAAACTAGAATTTTGGAGTTTATTTATAGAATTTGGGGTTTTCGAGTGCATAGGGTATAGTTTACCTTCAAGGTCTAGTATCTAAATTTTCATTTATTTTTAATTGCCCCTACCTAATCATAAGCAACAATTATTTTTCCTTAAGTTAGCATCCCCTAGGGGCTAGATTTTAACTTGTCTTTACGATTTGGGAGTTTAAATTTTTGAGAGCCAATAGATCCTTGGAAAACTACAAATAAATGTTAAAAAATTCTAGTCAACAAGATGTTGAGAAACTTGCTCCGATGGCATCCTTTTGTGTTTTGAAGGAAAAAATTAGACTTATCCATGTAGAGGGTATTCTTTTGAAATCTCCTTGAATTTTTTTTTAGAATTTTGCATTCACTTTATCACTCAAGTGATTTTTTGTCACTTTGGAACCTACAAGAGCAATTTTCACTTACATCTTTTCTTTCACTTTTATTATCCAACCTCCTAGGATCACACTTGCACACTTGGGAGAAAATATGCAAAACCACTACAACACTGCATGGTTGTTGTTGGGCTTTGTGGTGATGCAGGAAAAGTCGCCTATATTACCGCAAAGGCCCAACAACAACCATGTGGTGTTGCAGTGGTTGTGCAAAGAGATTAGAAATAGTTTGAAGATAGTGTAAGCCACAGGTAAGAGGGGAGCTTATGGAGGATCGACCAAAGAGATTGTGAAACATAAAATGAGTGAATATTAGAGGATTTAAGCTGTGTATATTTGAGAGAGGTAACAAGAGGTAAATAAATTTGAAAGGTCACAAATGATTGATACAAAATGCAAAGTATTGCATGGGTGCAAAATATGGAAGGCTGTGTGAGGTTCTCAAAAAATTGGAGAAAGAATGGGGTGGTGAAGAAAATAATGTGAGTAGAACTTGTACATCAATTATCGTAAGAGAGTCCATAAAAAGCCATGGAGTGAAATTTAATTATTGTAATTAAGTTAATAGAATTGAATTTTGTTTGCTATCTTAGCTTTGTTGATTGATGAATTGAAGAAATGTTTTGTCTGTAAGTTTATTATGTGTTGCGATTTTATTTTAGTGTAGATCAAAAGATATAAATTAAGGCTCTTCAAGCCCATGTCCCTTCATTTTCCCATTATACCTCTTTCTTTCATTGTCTCTAATCTCTAATCTAATCCAACTACATTCATGTATCTTTTTAATTCCTCTATCTTTCATCAATCTCCTTACTATTTGAACCTCACCACACCTACCCACTTTTGGACAGATGTTTTAGGGAAGAACATAAGTTGTAGCATTTTTAGGACCCAACTAAAAAAGCAGTGTTGCTAGAATACTCAGCCTATATTCATATATGATCCACAAGAACCAAAGGTTTAACTGACATCTTAGTAATAATGTTTAGGGTGTCCTCAAGATAACTAACACAGGCACGAAGGTCAACCATGGACACCTAATGATCAGAGGTGTGAAGTATGTGCAACCCTCATCCACTAAACCTACATGACTACATGCATCTAGAACACAAGCAAAGATTACAATGCCGGTATTCCAGATTACTTCATTAATTCAAATATTTTGAGAACTTCCTTGAAAAATCCCTTTTGTGCACATTATGCAATCATATCATTTAATTCCATGAGATGACATCTCTTTGAGGCATTTTGTCAAACAATTCATTTTGTACTACATTTTGGTGTCAAATATTTGGTAATTATAATTAGTTTTATTACATTCAAATTTTGAATTCTGGGAAATTAGATACAATAAATAGATTGATGGCTATTTGGATAGTGAAATTAGCTTTCTCAGAAATTAATTGAAATATCTTGTCTTGAAATATCTAGAAGGATTATTTTAATTAAAGAGGATTTTGTGGTTATTTTTGTTACAATGATTAACAATGATTTTACAATGCAGCTAGCTTGCTATTTTCATTCAAGATACAAGTCATCAAATTCAAGCACATACCAAGAAGTTGGTAATCTACTTCAAACCCTCAACCTCACTTAGTTTAGTCTGCTTACATGGGGATATTAAGGAAGTTTATAAATAATTAATATATATCATTTGCTGTTTGTGAAGGAGAATCCTATGAGATCTAATATGGTAGTGGATCAATATCCGGTTTATTAAGTGAAGATGATGTCACACTTGAGAAACTTGTTGTGAAACATTAGGTTATTAATATTTGGATGTAAAGGCTTCCCAATTGGATATCAAAGATCTTTTCTCATCAACTTAATTTGGAATTTATTTTAAAATGGATTCTTTCATGGTTCAGGTCTTTATTGAGACAACACATGAACCAGGGTTGACATTTTTCGTTGTCTAAGTCTGATGGCATTCTTGGGCTTGGTTTCTAGGAGATTTTTGTTGATAATGTTCTTCCAATTTGGTTATTTCTATAGCCTTCATTCTATAATATCAACTTCATTCTATACTCTAAGCGTATCACCTTTCTTAAACTTTGAACAAGGTTCTGAAATCAAGGATTCAATATGCATATTTCAAGCCTATGTTGAACACTCTGTTTAAGGCATTTGTTGACAAGGCCACAATTTTTAATTGATTTATCTTTCTGTTGTGTTTGAACTTACTTTTGTAAACTTGTAATATACAATGCACTTTTATTCTTTCTGAATTGAGACTAATAGTAATTTTGTTGGTTATATTTGAGGTATATCTTCATTCATGGCAGAAAAGGCAACACCCTATTGCTCATATCAGATGGAACATTGCATATAAAGGAGGAAAGATTCTAGGGTTATTATTGGCTTCATTGAAGGAGAGAGCTTCATAGATGGTAGATGATCAACACTCTCCTTCTTGGATTCTATACGTTACAAATTTCTCCAAGAAGATTTCCCACGTTGCAAAAGTTTTATGAGATGAAAGGGGCATGTGCTTGCATTGAAGGGCTTCAAGCATGTGTTTCTATCATTGTAGAAGTTTTTTGGAGAAGTTTCTTTCTTGTTAGTGACTAAAAATAAATATTGTAATACTCTATTTCTAAGCATTTTTCAAGCAAGATAGATATCTCAAACTTGTGCAAACTGTAAGAACACCTTTCTTTTAATAAATTTTAGAGATTTTGCCTTCTTAATGATTGTATTATTATGTGTAATTGATGATTGATGTGTATTTTTGTTTTTTATGTTTAAATCCTCAAATATCAGTCAATTAAAATGACTCAATATACTACTAATTGACATCAATTAATAATTAAAGTGACTAAATATACTACCAATTGACAAAAACCAGTGAATAAATATGACTAAATATATGACCAATTGATGGTAAAATAATGATTAAAATGACTAAATACTACCAATGGACAGAAATTGGTTAATACAAATGACTAAATATACTACAAATGGATGAAAATCAATAAATAAAAATGACTAAATATACTACCAATTGATGACAATTAATTATTACAATGACTACATAAATGACTATCATGACTAAATAAATGACCAGTTAACAACAATCAATGACTAAATATAATAAAAAATATACTACCAAATTAACGACTAAATATACTACCGAATTGATCAATCAAAACAACAAATAAATGACTAAAAATGGTTTAGTCATCAATTTGGTCACGTTATAAATGATTGGAAATAAACTACTAATGGTCACATGATCATGTTTAGTCATTTATATGCAATTTTTAGTAGTGTTTTTAATGATATATTAATGTTTTTGTACTAGTGAAATTCAATGCAATGACCTAGAATGCAATGTGTAAATGCAATTTTCAGATTCTAAACAAGGTAATTTTCTTATTACACTATGCAACAATCTAAAAATGAAATATTGTAAATGTAATTTTGAAATCACACAATGCACACAATGTACCAAATTAAGATATATATGATCAAATTGATGAAACAGATACTCAACAAACAGTAAAAAAAATATGAAAGCAACAAACATAAACATATAAATTGATATTTTAATGCCAAAAAATTTAGATTATGACCTAATCAGGGACTCATTCATCCTAGGGAGAACGGGTCCTAAATTAGGTTTTTGAAACAAATTTTAACTAATTTTAAGTGTTTTCAAGTGATTTTCAAATTTAGATTTCTTACAACAAGTTTCCGTTTGATTTTCTATATAATGCAATGTGAAATGCAAGTGCAAATTATGACAAAATGATAACCGAGAAGACCTAGTTTGATATACAATTTTGTTTCAATTTTCAAATACAATTTTATATGATGCAAATGACATGCAAGATGAGTAATTTTTTTATATTTTTCAGATATAAAGAATGCAAAATATGTAATCCTAAAAACTTTAATGAGATGCAAAGTTGAATGCAAATTAGATACCCTAAATGAGACTTGATTTAATGCAAATGAATGCAAGATCTAAATCTAGGATGAAAATGACTCCAAAATTAGAAAATGCAGTGATCAAAGGATGCGTTCACCAAAATGAAACAAAATGATGAACTTATTTCTCCTAGTTTCATTCAATATGTAAGCTATATTATGCAAATGAATTATAGAAATTAAATCTAACCCAACTACCAGTCAAAAGGAAGATTTGGAAAGGGTCAAATGTTATGTACCTTTCACCAAAAGCTCTTTTTCAAACCTCACTAATGATTCATTCTCCCTATGGTGAATGGGTCTTGGCCAGGGCTTTGGAAAATCAATTTCTGGGTTATGTTCCTCTTAGTCCGCACTTCCAAATTCTAGTCAGGCACTATAAAAAAACCAAAAATAAATCTTGTAGCTCAGTTTATATGATTTTGCAAGAAGGATGAAAACTACGATAACTTTGCAACTTTCTCTAGTTTTTCTCTCCAAAATATTTTCAACCTAAAACCTACAATCACACATCAAAGGAGAGAAAAATGTTGTTTGATAGGGAATAGGGGTTTTCCCTTGGACCATGTTTTGATAATTAAACCTTGAAATGAATGAAAGCATGAAAGGAGTGATGAATAAACAACACTATATAACAACTCACCACACCTTAATTTAACCTTGGATAACAAATCTGTAAACTAGTATGAAGTAGCCTCAATGATTGTAGATCTTGATCTTGAACTTGATTTAAAACAATTCCTTTGAATATGCTTGATAGGTATTGAATGCTACATCAACACATTAGCTCAACAACATGTATGATGAATTATGCCTCTGACATGATGAAATGGATCTTGATTTCTACAATAGTCTTCTACAAATCTACCCTTGAATGCCTTAGAAATTGCTCTTGATCTCATAAAATTGCTATTAGAACTTACTCATAAAATTTCTTAGTGAAACATAGTGAAATAGCCTAGTATTTATACATATCTTATCATTAATTCTCGAAATTCAAATATCACAGTTATCAATCAGATATGCATCCTATACTAAATTTGAAGAATTTAACTATTTGTTGACACATGGAAACCTTATTCAGATGTGTGTGATCTGATTGAAGAAGGAATCTCCAGAGTGAGCTGGTTCTTTGAATGATATATTCTATTCTAAATGACCTTCTAAGGTAAAGAGTTAGAAAGGATAACTGAAATGAAACTTGTGACTTAAAGTGATTTTTTAGGACTTAAAGATAACTTAATGATGAATCTGATTTTACCCACAAACAACTCTCAAAAAACAATAGTACTTCACAATCTCTCATGAACACTCAACACATAATTGATTTGCATGAAGATTCAGGCTTAAACACAACATGCGACTTGTATTTTATGGAATTTCTGCATCAAGAATTACAATTTTAGGACATAAAGAGGATTGTGTAAACATAAATCACAATATAACATCAACTTATAACTACAAATGACACAAAAATTGAGAAATAGGAATGTTGCTTTATTCAACTGAAGGAGTATCAAAAGTTTGAGTACAAATTTCTAGTTACAAAACTCTCTATTTCAGCATGAGAGGAAGAAACAAATCTGAACTAAGAAAAACTATAAGTTTTTCTTCAAGATATATTTTAAAACCCTAATCCGAGCTCCAAAAAAAAGCTCAAGGAAAAGCATCTAAAACTGCCCCAAAATGAGTAACTGAAATGGAAAACTCTCTCTTTGCATGTGCATGCTGAAAAGCACCTAAAAATAGGTCTGCTTTGCTTTAAAAGCAAAAAAAACACCTTCTCTTTTCCATGTAGCTCAAATCCAACCAAGGAAAAGTCAAACTCACTTTGTCTTCACAAACTATTAAAAATAGCAAGAAAGAATAAAACAATTTATAGAATATTGTTTTATCTTCTGCTTTACAAAAACATGGAGTTTTTATCTCTTTCTCAACTTGACCTATTTTTGCAGTAAAGATTAAAATATTTGCAAAAATATCATACACACCTTATATCCTCCTTACAATTTGATTTTTCTCAAAAAATCATAAAAATACAAGGACATAACTCTCAATGATAATTTAATTGATTTCTTCAAAATCAATTGAAAATAAACCTAAGGCATAAATGTTTATTTTTGAAAGACATAAATTTGTTTTTTTAAATAAACACCACAAGGCACTTGAAATTTGAGAATAAAATCAAAACCTAACTAAAGGTTTAGACTTATGAAGTCAAATTCAAACCTCTAAAGTTTGACCTAGGACAAGGACATATCATCCAATGATAAAATGAAGGCATTTTAAAATTTTAATCTTGATATGATGAGCCAACATTCAAATTAGGGAACAAAAGAACAAAACTCAGGGAAAAAACCCTAAACTTATTCATTTCACACTTTGGCTTTTGAAAACTAAGCTCTACTGAGGAAGAGTGTCACCATAGACTAGGGTTTTCAACTTGAAACTTCAGATTCTTGCCTTCAACATGGTCGTCTCCTTCTGCAATCCATGGGTATGTTGACTTTTGATAGCATTATGGCTTTTCTTTGTGTTTTGAAAGTAAAAAATGGCCATAAGGCTGCGACTTGCATATGTTTATCTTTCTGATTTTTGTCTTCATTTCTCCTATGCTTATTTGCTCCTTATTTGGCCACCTTTGTGTGAGCTCGTGCTTTACTTGGAAGCTTTGTGAGAGCTTGGCCATCATCATTTGCTCTTCTATAGTCATGACATGGTAAGTTTACTTACTCCTCCATATTCCTTCTATATTTTCTGTCAAAATAAAAGCTCTTAAAACCTTATGATTTCCTTCACAAACCAAAAAAAATAGACCCACTGTGTGGGTTGTGCCATGTATGCACTTGATAATGCATTATTTACAAAGAACCTTGCAATATATCATGGTTTGCTTCAGATTTTGGGATTTAGATGGCAAACTAAACTGGTTTTTATTTTCCTGTGAAATAACGAATCCATGAACCTCCAGGCTGCGACCCATCTATGCTCTATTTGGGTATCTTAGAAAACATTGTATTCTTATTGTCTTGAGTATGAACTCAAAAAGAAAGCTCTTTTTCATATGGTGAAAAACTAGAGGGAAAACTTGGAACTCCTAACACATTTCTTGAACTCTTATCTCCATTTATTGGGCTTGACCCATGATAGCATTGTATGTATTTTACATTTTTGTAAAAACCCTTACATGGGTAAGCTGAAAATAGTGAGAAATCTGCATTTGAAATCAAAACCCCATGTGGATACTCCTTATTCTGAAAGAAATCCACTTATTTATGTATTTATGTCAAATCCCCATGTGGGTTAACTATAACACGGTGACATCTCTACATTTTAAAATGAAATCTGCATTTTGAATTAAAAAACATCATATGGGTATTTTGTATTTTGAGTTGAACCTCTATCTATTCTTCTGAAAAAATTTCTTGATGAAGAAAACCTCCTTTCTATTATGAAAATAAACTCTTACAACTCTTGTTTCACTTGAAACCCCAGTTTGGTTAATATTGAAATATCATGGCATAAATGCATTAATTTGGTAGGAGAATATTGCTTACTTGACACTATTACAGTAGCTTCACCTTCTTGTTGCACAAAATATTAGAAGGTTAAACATTCCATGACAACACAAACTACATCTTCTTTCATTGCTCCTCTATTGAAGTAAATTGAAACAACACTCCTGCATTTTTATGCTCTATTAAAATATGGTTGTTCCGTGCACTTGTTCTTCCTTAAATACATTGATGCATCTGTAGGTTGATTTGCTATTCACTATCATCCATTTCATTTACTTAATTGCTTTAAAAAAATGTGCATCCTTATTTTCAAAATTTCCATGACATAAAGCAATGTTTCTTACTATGTTTATAAGTTCACAAATTGCTTTGTCCATAACCAGATTCAGCCTCTTTGATTTACTTGCACATTGCATTCACCTTGATCAATCATCTTGTATTTAAATGCTTCAGAAAAGAGTGAATTCTCAGCTCAAACACTTTAAAAAATAAGTCAAATGAGAAACTAAAAATCCTTCATATACCTCCATTATTTATTAGTTCTCTATTGATAAGGCATTATGTATGCCTGTTCACTATCACCATTATGACATGAAACACCTGCTGCTCCAAAACATAGTATTATGAAACAAAATAAATAAACATGAACAAAATATATGGCAGCAAAATGCAATCATTTGTCAGTACTAAAACTCTTTCTGGTATGAAATTGATGCACCTCAGTTGATTCTACTTCATTGAGTTTATTGTCCATTTGTAATTTTCATTTCATTGCTCCGATTTGACTGTTATGAATGAATAATGAACTTGATTGCTCTTTATTTAAATATGTTTTAATCTCTTATGAAAGGCTCAGATGAGCATGATAAATGTACCTGCTTACTCATCCCACTTGTAAGTTTAAGGGGCAGCATGCCGAGCTCTACCCTTGTGGGAGCCCATTTTACTCCACATGCTTTTATGTCTTCATAAGATGATCAACTACATGAATTTTCCTATACATGCATAGGGAATAAACAATGTTAGCAAAAATAATATATTATTATGATTTTTCTTTCTTTGCTCTGTCCATCTCCCATTTTCTCAACTGTTTCAATGTATTATTAGCAACATTTTACATTATTGCTGGTGGTTCATGTAGAGATGTTCATAATTAGAGCTCTAACAACTCTCTTCTTCTCATTTAGGTCGACCGGAGCTCGAAGATGAAGGATGGTGCACCACTTCTGCATCAACCAAAAGCACAGTCAATGATGATTATGTTCATGCTTATGTTTTTATTTTCCTACATCTTCAATAGTGTAGAATGCTCCTTAGGATGCATTTTAACAGTTATCTCCATGAATTGTGTGGATGTTTTAAAATTCTCTTCTTGCTTTTCATTCTGAAAAGAAATGCATCAAAATACAAAAATGTACCATCATTTGTATTCTTGCAATCAAATGAAATATTGTAATATAATAATATTATGAAATAAATGAAAGCAATTGATATGCTTGATCATTTGTATGTTTAGTTTTATATTTCATTTCACTTGCAAAGCACTGAACACTAACTCCTGAAACTCAACTCACTTAAACAATGCATAACTGACACTTGATAAATGTAGTGCAAACAACACTTAATGCACATGCAGAATAAATGAACTTCCACTTTAAGATATAAAAAATTAACCAACTCTACCAATTGTGCTATAGTGAAAATTGGTAACATTTTGGTGATTTCCGCTAAATGATTTCCAGCTAAGCATTAGATTCATCTTCCTTTTAAAACTCCATTGGGCATGAAGTCAAATCTGCCCTTTCATGAAACTCAGAAATTTGAACAACAATACTCCAAACAACAACAAAACAAAAACAAACAATGCTGAAAGAAAACTAACAGGCCCTGATGGCCTACTAAAACATGCACAATAGAGCTTAGGGAAAGCAGAAAAACTGAAATGAAATATGCATAAGCACTTATTAACTGAAAACACTAACTGTACCTAGACTAACGAGTAAAGATGGTTGTCTAAACAAAGCCGTTAACTAGTTCTAAAAAATAACTGCCTCTTTTGACCAACTAAGGATGCTCTAGTTGATTTTAGACTGACAATAAGAGGTGAAAAGCAATAACATTGCCCCCAAATTTTTGTAATGCAATATGAAGATCACAACCAAAGGCACAGATCTCGTAAAATTGATCAAACATACGTTTATCTTTCCATAAATGGATGGGTTGAATCTGGTGCCCTTCGACTACAATCTCAGTCTTGGGTGCACCGATAATCTATTGGGTAAAAGCACAAAGCT